>OZ005655.1:256010688-256610688 GCA_963930645.1 Salticus scenicus
AAGATTTTCATGAAATTCTAAGCCGAATTTAGTTTAGGACGGAGAACTACTAGTTTTTTTTTTTTTTTTTTTTCTTTTCAAATTATAACATTGCTTTCAAATTCTTTAATTACACTGTCGATAAATTTTAGATTTCGATAAATGTCCAACTATCGAAAAATTGGTATCGTAAGAATCATCAGATTGAGAGTCTTCAGTCCTAAAAAAAAAAAAAAAAAAAAAAAAAAAAAATGTATTTTATCGTTATTACAAAATTGTCTTCAGCATCATTATATATAAAAGCATGCATATTTATACGTAGTTTCGTTTTTCGCAATTTTACCTTTATTTTATATAGGCAAGTAAAAAATATGCTTTTTCTAAAAATAAAGTCATTGCTATACATTGAAACTCTTTTCGCGTAATAAAAACAACAAATGTAAACAGATTGTATGGAATTAATGCATGCTTCGCTTAATTTTCTACCAAACTAAAGCACTCATTCCGTAAAATGTATATTTGCAAGAATAGAGACGTTTAAAATAATTGGCTCATCATGTTTAAAATATTTTGTTTGTTACCTGGCAATATATTATAAATACGAGAAAATTATTACACCACAAACAAATTTGTAGTGGGATTTTGATGGTTTTTGTTGATAAAAAAGAAATTTTGATTTAAAAGAATAAGTAGGCAGTTATCAGTATCATCTATATGGTTATTCGAAATATGAAGTGATGCGTAAACAATATTAAATAATTTTTGCTCTCCGAACACTATAGTGAGGAAAGTACTGTAATCATGTCAAAAATCCGAATTTGAGATTTTGATGTTTCTATACGTTTCGAGGTCCCATGAGTCCGTTTTCACTATTTTTATGATGATGTATGTATGTGTGTGTGTGTATGTCTGTGAGTGAACACGCTAGCGTCTAAACGCTTTGTTCGAATGAGCTGAAAGTTGGTACGTATATTGTAAGTCACCATAGTTCGTGAATCTAGCACTTACAGTTTTTTTACAGGGACACCAGGAAAAATTCTTTATCATTATGGCCTATGGCGCCAAATTTTTAAAAGTATGATAGCGTCTAAACGCCTTATTAATCTGAGCAAAATATTTGCACACATGTTATAGGTCACAGTTGCACCAACGGTATTGATTTTGGTGAATTTAGCACTTACAGTTTTTTTACAGGGATAGAAAGAAAAATTCTGTATTATTAGGGCCTATGGGACCAAATTTTTAAAAGTGCGATAGCATCTAAACGCCTTATTCAATTGAGCTGAAAATATATATGAATATTATAAATCACTGTTGCACTAACTATAAGCATTTTGGTGAATCTAGCATTTATAGGTTTTTACAGGGACACAACGAAAAATTCTTTATCATTATGATCTATGGGCTCAAAGTTCAGTAGCGTTAAATAAAACATCGTGTAATGTATGGAGAAAAATACTCAAACACTCTGTCATGGTTTTCTCTCTTTTGTTTGTTTAACAACTCCTCCTTCTTTATTTTATCTACAAAACTGTTAATTACTCAATGTTCGGAAAGTCGAGTGGAGTCACTCCAGATTATTTTTATATATATAAATACTATAAACTGCAAAGAAAAAAAAAACGCAACAATTGTCTTGGATCGAAATAAAACTACTAGTCTTCGTCAGGCGAACAAAGTAGGTAGTAAATTAGGCAACGCGAACTTGCACACGCGCCTTAATTAGTTCGCCAGGCGAATGGTTGTACTATTATTTAAACCTGAAAGTATCGTTGCAAGGTTTTTTTTTGCAATTTATGGAGTTTATATACAAAGTTTTTTTTTTTTATTATTTCTCAACAGCTGTCCTCTGGTACATGGTGCTGAGTTACAAATATTTTGCTAAAGTAAATTATTTTACTTTAATCAAATAATAATAATAAAAAAGTTCATGGATCTACAAAATTATTCTATGTTTGATTGAGTTAGATTGACATGATTTTTAACAAAGTTTCATTCTTAAGTTATAAGAATTGGGAACTCAAGTTTTTTCGTAATTGCATTACTTTTTAATTAAATAATTATTGATAATTTTTTTCGAAAAATATATTTTTGATCCAGTGAGAAAATGTGTTACAATGTAAAATAATAATAATAATAAATTAAATAAATTAATAGAACTAATCTATATAAATAAAGAGAAGTGTCTGTGTGTCTGTGTGTCTGTCTGCGCTCTGGTGCTCACACTACTGATCGCAGAGCTTCCAAATTTGGCATAAAGGTAACTGGGCCCCTGCAGGTGTGCACCTCATCGAGATTTTTTCGAATTTCGAATTTGAATTTTTTAAATTAATGTTTTTTCGATTTTAAATATTGGCTTCAATGTTTCATTTTTCAGAAATTTGTTTCGTTTCAAAAGTCTGCGTATCTTAGCAACGGCTATTACGCAACTTATTTTTATTTAATACATTCATTTGAAAGAGAGTTTTTTTTAATTTTTTTTTATTATTATTTGTTATATTTATAGCAAACAAAATTGTAATGCAGTAGAAAAAATTAAGTATAATTAGTTTTAAATTTAAAAACGTATTTATAACAGTTATGTTTAATTTTTTATAGTAGAACAACTTCTTATTTTTCATTTTTTAATTAATTCCTTTAAAAGAAAAAACTTTTATTTATTATTTTTTTTATTTGCAGTATTTATCGGGAAAAATGTTAGTATATACATAGTAAAAAGGATTAAATTGATTAAAATTTATTTGTTTATATATATATATATATATATATATTAATCTACTTTTTATTTTATTTTATTTCATTACATTGGTCGGAATCAAATCGTAATATAGTGTAAATAGCATGGGCTATAAAATACATGGTTCAAAACTAAAGTATTTAATAGATGCTGAGATACAGTCATCTTTAAAATCGTAGTTCTTAAATAGTAGCAGATCCCCCCTGTCGTCGATAAATATCCAGATTGAAGTGTCCGGGAAAGATCTTTCTGCAGGCATGGGAAACCTAGACCTGATGCAGCGCGGGCGGGAAAAGGGCTGCCGTAGACAGCGGGTATCCGAAGCGAGGTTTGAAGCAATTTTAGTTACTTTTTTTTAGTTTTTGTCTATAATGTGGTGTAAAAAAATAAATATTAATTCAATTCTTTCGGAAATTCATTTAAATATAGTGACCAGCGAAGCGGGCGTAGCCTGCTAGTAAAAAATATAATAAAAATTGATAACTAAGTAAATAATAATAATAAAAAATAATTAATAATTAAATAGAAATAAGAAATTATATATAAAAAAAAATCCAAGGAGAAAAATGTGTTTTGATGTAAATAATACTTAATTAACTAAGTAAATCTATATAAATAAAGAGAAGTGTCTGTGTGTCTGTGTGTCTATGTGTCTGTCTGCGCTCTGGTGCTCACACTACTGATCGCAGAGCTTCCAAATTTGGCATGTAGTTACCTGGGACCCTGCAGGTGTGCACCTCATCGAGATTTTTTCGAATTTCGAATATGAAGTTTTTAAATTATGTTTTTACGATTTTAAACATTGGCTTTAATGTTTCATTTTTCATGAATTTATTCTTCGATTGTAATCGTCTGCGTAACTTAGCAACGACTATTATGCAATTCATTTTTTATTTAATACATTCATTTGAAGGCGATTTTCTTTTATTCTTTTTTTTTCTTCTTCTTCTTCTTATTATTATTGTTATTATATATATTGAAAATTAAATGGTAATGCAATAGAAATAAATTGTTACGTTTATGTATAAATTTTATAGTATAGCAACAAATTTTTTCATTTTTTTAATTAATTCCTGTAAAAGAAAAAACTTTTTTTTTTTTTTCTTATTTATAATATTTCTTGGGTGAAAAAAAAGGTAGTTTATCGTAGAAAGGATTAAACTGATTAAAATTTGTTTGTTTTTCATGTATTTAATTCCTTTTAAAAGAAAATCTACTTTTTTATTTCATTTTATTGCACTGGTCGGAATCAAATCGTAATATAGTGTAAATAACGGGGGCTTGAAACACATGGTTCAAAAACTAAAATATATAGTAGATACTGAGATACAATCATCTTTAAAATCGTAGTTCTTAAATAACAGTAAATCCACAAGTCGTCGATAAATACCCAGATTGAAGTGCCCGGGAAAGGACTTTCTGTAGACAGTGGGAAACTGGACCCGATACAGTACGGGCAGTAAAAAAGAGCTGCCTTAGGCAACGGGTACCCGAAGAAGCGAGATCTAAAGCGATTTCAGTATTTTTAAAGTTTTTATTTGTAATGTGATGTAAAAAATAAATACTGATCCAATTCTTTTGAAAATTCATTTAAATATAATGACCAGCGAAGAGGGCGTAGCCTGCTAGTAGAAATAATAAATAAAAAGTTGTAAGTATTTTATTTTTATTGGCATTAGATTGAAATTAAAACTTAAATATATATATATATATATTTATTTATTAAAAACCATTAAGAATTCTGTCAAAGACAGAATTTAGCTTAGTACGGAAGACAATTAATTTCAATCTGTAAAATTTTTATTTTTATTTTTTATTTTTTAATTTAAATGTATTTTTATCTCATTTTTTGACCGTAAAACTGGGCCGCGTACTTTTTAAAATGACTGAAATGAATTAAAATGAAGTGTTGCCATCTAAATTTCGTAATTTAGTTAATTAAAAAAAATCTAATTGTCGTGCCAAAAAACTGTTTGCATCCCTGGATTTAGAAAAATCCCCCCATTTATTTGGTACCGAATTTGTTATGATAGGACTGACATTTCTAATTTATTTTGGTGTTACACAGAACTGGTCTATAAAAAAAAATCCGGATTGAAATGAATAGTCCACCGTCCTAAAAATATAATAAATGCATAAAAATAAAAATATTGTGGCTACCTTATTTCATCTTCTAAGTTTCTTTTCTTTTCTTCTTCTTCTTTTTTTTTTTTGTGTGATACACGAATTGAAATTTGCTTCGCTGCCCATAGTATTGTATCTTTTAAAATGCATTCTATTCTGCCGTCTATGTACTTTAAATTTCTAGAGATTTCATTTGTTTTTCACTTTTCTTTTATTTATAAATCAGAGATACAGCCAAGAGGAAAGCGAGTACAACAGCTAGCAGCTAATAAAATGTATATACCAAAACAGGCTTTTCTTGATGTAATTCTGAAGAATTCTATCAAAAAAATAAAATGCATTTTGTATAAAAGTATCTGAAATAATCTGGCGATGCACTCACTGCACTACTTTCTCGTATCCAATCTTATTGTAGATGTTTCAATACAGATATATAGCAATTTATCAGAACATTTCCAGTGTACATTGACAAGTTAAAACTAATTTTAGAAACTGATTTAAACGATATACATTTCTGTGTGCGAGTTTTCCGGACCGGGACGTGATAGGTGAATTTTAAATCAACCTGAAACCCAACCCGAACTGGAAAAAAAAAAAAAAAAAAAAAATTATTATTAAATATCGTAATAAAAGTCATTTTCTATTTAGTCAACTATATCTCTTCGATCGTGTAATAGGAAAGTGTTTATTGTTCGAAAATAGCGGTGGAAGCAAAAATAACCTTACGTGTGACTCACATTACATTAACATGGGATTACCCATTATTTTATTTTATTATTTTTGTATAACGCGAATATTTTAGGTAGTTACCCTTCGCAGACACGCAACCATGTTCAAAGTATAACAAGAATAAAAAATCATACTATTAGCATAGACTATTAAAAATTTTTTGCAACTTGCTGTACATTGGATTGATATAAAACATATCCGTTTTTTATTGTTTCTGCCTGCAGAATAGGAATTTTTATGCATACACGCACACATATTCTGGTATAATTCGTGAAGGCTGTATCAGTGTTTATTTTCACAAATGTGTGAAAAAGATGCTCATTTCAATCAGTCCTCATTTAAACAATATGCCATGTAGACATGCTACAAATAATTTTTACAAATATTATGAAATTTATATAGTGTATGCTCCTGCTTTGTGCACAATTCTTTTGACCATTCCCATTAACCTTTTATTTGGCCTAGTTGCTCAAAATGTGTTTTCATTCGTTCTCATAAGATATATTCAACTTCAAATGACTGTTCTTCGTTCTTCTTGTCTTTCAACATCAAGGTATAAATCAGCAAATCAGCAGTTTGCCTTACTTTGACTGGTGGCCGCTAGATGGCAATACATGTGCAGACCTCCGAGACAAGTTTTCAACATTTTTTAATTAAATGATTAAACGTATTTTAATCCAGAAAGATTCATTTTATTCAAAGAAGTAAATGCTTATATATTTAAAATCTAAATTATCTTTTCAACAATTTATAGTATAAAAGAATAAAAATAAACCCACATATAGCCATGCTTATCTTAAAAATGAAACCAATTTCCAAAAACAAACTCACACAATTTCTCTTTCATGTTGGATAAAACAAATTATAAACAAAATGGTTAAAATATATGTTTTGACAAAACGAAGAACGAACAGATAAGCATTTTCTTGTTTTATTAAAAATGAAAAATAATATTAAAAAAAAAAACGATTTTTTTTTTTTTTTTTTACTATTACAAAACATTGTTCTATATTTTCCTATACAAGATTGTGAAATGCATTCATTTATTTATTAAAACTGTTGTCTAAGGTGAGTATAGACGATTTTCGTCTCAGAAAAGTGTAATTTTAAATGCTGAAAAAAAGTCAATTTTGTAACCGATAGACGGCATCTTCGGAAAAGATTAAAAGAAAAAAAATATTTTACTTTATTTATTTAGTTTAAAAAACCGATAACTTTATATCAGATTAGTACAAATACATGGTTCGAATATTTGTTTTAAAGTTATTGATGAATTATTTTGTTAGACAATCCTACTGAAAATTTGCTCCTTTTTTAGGAAAAGCTCCCCACAAAAGAAAAAGTGATGATTCTATATATACAAATTTTTTTTATCTTGGTTAACTATTACCAGTATAAATATTTCTTTTTAATTTCACAGTGATTAATTAAAAACAATTTTCATAGTGTGTATATATGGGAAATTATCCTATGCTGCCATATTAAATATTATGATAATACGGGTCGACAGCGACACCTGTTGAGCAATATGGAACAAAAATTGCCAGGCTTTAATTTATGTCAAAGTGCATCTACATTTAACTTTTTATAAAGTTTTGTTCAGTGTTTGCAGAAAATATATGTTACACATCCATAAAAAGATAAACAGACATTTTCTAAAAATGGTCAAATCGAGTTCAAGACGTCTCAAAACATGCAAATTCATCGAATATAAACCAAGTGTATAAATAATTCACGTGTAAATATATCCAGGAAAACGGTGGTCGAAAATTTTTACAGATCTAATACTTACTTTTATTGAATATAGATTTTGGTCTTAATTATGACCTTATCGAATGGTTCTTAAACTAAGTTAAGACTTCGATTTAGGAAAAATAAAAAATCTTAGGGACATGGCTTAATTTTTGCAATCCAGTGACTGCCACTGTCGAAGGGAACTTTTTTTGCCCATCTTTGACTGTAATTTAGGGTGCAAATTTTTTACAGTGTAATAAAAAGATAGTGCTATAAACCTCTTTACTCATCATTAGACATACATTGGACATCAGATAAACACATGAAAAGAGTAAGTTGCTACGTTTGAATCTCAATAATCCTGAATTTATAATCAAGTACAAAACAAATTTTAATATTGATATATTTTTGGTTGGAGTACTATTTAATGCATTCCCGTGTCTGTCATTTCATTTGGTAAATTTGCTACCTTTTAATCGAAGTATCACCAAGTGGACAATGTTTTAACTAATATTTTTTTTAAAAAGTGCTCACACGAGCGTATCTCATGTACCACTCATATACTAAATTTGGTGGCAATCCGTTTTCCCGTTTTAGTTACAGGATGCTATTTATAGAGGATTATAATCCCTATGTATATAAAATGAAGTGTAGCGTCCACTATTGATAAGCGGTAGGAGACGTCAAATGTCGCTATTGGTTGATTTAGGGGGCGTCCATTAATTACGTGAGGAATTCAGGGGGGGGGGGTGGAGGGGGTAGAGCCGAATCTCACCCAATCTCACGTGGGAGAAAGGGGAGTCTTGGAAAATATCACGTAATTTTCCCCCACAAAAAATAGTTCAAAATTGCGAGAAAATTGAGTTAAATTCAAGTAAAACATGTTTCTTGACTTAGATATGCCAAAAATAGAAACTGCTTAATAGTAGTTTCTATTTAAGTGTTTTATTATTCAATTTTATTACTGTGATTCTAGACTACGATCTATGCAATCTTAAAAACTAGTCTTAACTAGTCTTCAATAAAAATAGTAAAGCAAACTGTGTTTTTTGAAATAAATCCAACGCATTTACAGTAAAAGTATGAATTTTGAAAAATCTCACGTGAGATTAGGGTAGGGGGGAGGGAGTTGAGCCAAATCTCACGAAATCTTACTAGGGGGGGGGGGGGTCAAAAAATCGTCAAAACCGCTTCACGTAATTAATGGACGCTCCCTTAGTAAATAAAACAGAAATCAAGAACATTGGTTAAGATATACGCTTACAAACATACACTTCCTTGTATTTACACAGGCTCACAACAGTATTGTTAATTGTAGGAATTTGTCCATACGCGTAGGGACTATTTAGAGGTACCATTTATCCCTAGGACATTCTCAAGATAGTCTAAGGCTGAAAGAACGTCCTATGGTTATCCTCAGCACAAAACTAGGGACTTTTATTATCAATGTAGGGATATTTTTAGCTGTCCGTAGGGACATGGCAAAATTTGAGTTGGCAACAATCGCTCACATATTTATTGTACTAAATATCTATGATTTAATATGTTTGTGTACAGTCTTATGCAAATAGACGACCTTTAACCAACTCTATATTTTGCAATCTGCACGCAATATAGATAAAAAAAATTTCGTCTGTCGACGCCAAATTTTGTTTATTACAAAAAACACGTAAACATTTTTTTTTTTTTTTAACTACATAATCATAACAGAAATTTATTAATGAATTAACTTATTTTAAAATTGTTGTAGTTATCTCCAAAAGAAAAATTATGTACTTTTTTTTTTTTTTTTTTTTTATGTTTATTAAAATTGACACTCACTTTTCGAAAAGACTATTAGAA
The DNA here is from genome assembly GCA_963930645.1 of Salticus scenicus. Taxonomy (NCBI): domain Eukaryota; kingdom Metazoa; phylum Arthropoda; class Arachnida; order Araneae; family Salticidae; genus Salticus; species Salticus scenicus. Next base: position 256,019,834 of record OZ005655.1, read on the forward strand.
AAGACAAAGCGTGGAAGTAATCGCATTTGTTTGGAATTATTTTTTTCAATCCGAAACAATATAAGCAAAATATTGAATTAAGATTCTGCGAAGAAAATTTTTTAGTTGTCAATAAATATTATTTTTATGATGCAAATAAAAGAAACCCAAAGGCGTAATAGCATTTCAGAAAGCAAAATGCAAGAAAAAATTTCGAAAGAGCAAACGAACAGCAAACTAGTCAGTAAATGACATATCTACTTTAAGAGAATAATTTTGATAGTTGTAATAATATTAATAATTTCTTCTGAAATTAATAAAATAGAGAGAGCCATTATACGGGATTACTTTATAAGAAGTAAAAAATGAAGTTATCTAGATAATAAAATACGGATCACTTTTTCTTCTTTTTCTTTCTTTCTTTATACACACACACACACACACATATATATATATATATATACATTATTACATACTCAAAACACGTAAATTAAGTAATTGACGTTAAGATTGTCAATATATCTATAAGTCAATTAAAGTTAATTTACAGTTAAGAAATTAATTAGAGATACTGTCATTCAGAAAACTAAAAGGAATTTTTACATTAATTATTATTCCTAATAATTTAAAATTTTAACTATTCAAACTAGTATGTTGTGGCCACCGCAAGACTTTCTTCTATATTTTCTTATACAAATTCACTCAGTAACAATATATATATATATATATATATATATATATATATATATATATATATATATATATATATATATATATATATATATATAAAGATTATTTTCCCCAAGTTTTTTTTTTCGTTAGAAGTAAAAAGAATCGATAACTTTGTTTTAATTTATCACATATTTATAGTTCAACCATTCGTTTTAAAGGTATTGACGAGACCTTTCGAAAGATACCCATCTTGAAAATTTACCCTCCCCCCCCGGGGGGTAGTTAATCCCATGGGGGGGAAGCGATGCCCCCACCTGCACAATTTTTTTTCCTAATTAACTACTACTGTTATCAGTAATCTATATATTAATACGTGAAGCAAAAACTTTGTACCCCTTTTTACGAAAATTGCGCCGACGGAGGATTATGAAATTTCGCACACTTATAGTTTATATAGAGAAGAAGTGCAGAATGCTAATATTTTTTAAAAATACAACGACAAAGACGAGAAATTGGAACATTTGTGAAACGACAAAGGTGCAATTCAAAGCCTATATTATCGGGTTTTATTTCCAGATTAAAATTAGCATTTTCATTTTTTTATACTGTTGCCAAAATTTTGAAATTTCAATTAATAATAAAAAGTTAATATGTTAATAACAATAATAAAAGTTAATAACAATGAGTTATTTTTTAAATAGCCAGTTTCATCTGAAAGAGTTATCGCAGAATGCTAATATTTTTTAAAAACACACAAGTTTTGCATTATATATATACTAATTAATCAACTCAACTCAACTCAACTCATTCAATTTGTATAGATCAGTTTCTAAAGAAATCAACCTAAAATAAAAAAAAATAACGATTTTTTCTACTGACGATGAAAGTTTTTTTCTACTTTTATTATGCCTCGACATAGAACATTAACGGGTCGGAGTGAGAGACAAAGAAGAAGGAATCCATATTTGCGGACACATAATAATAATAGTAATGAAAATACAAATAGTGTTAATATTATACAGAATGAAGAAGTGAATTTGACAGATAAATTTAAATGTGCACGAAATGTCATTCCAAAAGTTTTTTATAGTTATGATTGTGGATTAATGGATTTGGAATGCAGGTTTTGCAATGCGAAACATTTTGAATCTGAAGTCACTTTAGGTGACAGAACTGCATTCACTTCATGTTGTCATAAGGGTAAAGCAATATTACCGCCCATAAGTCAAAATGAATATTTTAAATCATTGTATGATGGACTTATTTCAAATGAACCTTCAATAAAAAGTAAGTCAAAAAATTATTTTGAAAATATTCGCAAATACAATTCATCATTTGCTATGGTTAGCTCAGAAGCTCAAGTATCCGAGGCAGTTACAAGTGGAGTGTATCATTTCAAAATACATGATGTTTTTTATCACAGATCGGGTCCAATGACTGCTGCACATGGTCGTTCACCATGTTATGCGCAATTATATTTTTATGATGTTGACACTGCTATCAATTATAGATTACAAGAACGTTTTAATCAAACATGTAACAACAACATAATGCGCGAAATTTCTCTCGAATTGGAACGCAGTAATCCTTTTGTTCGGTCATTCATTGCAATGAAACATCATTGTCAAAGAGTTGAAAATCAAAATAAAGAAATTTGTATGCTCATTAAAGTAAATCATGATTTAGATCTACGCCGTTTCAATGATGCAGTTCAAACTGATGTAGCAGTAATATTTAGTACAGTTGATGGTGAGCCACCTTTTGAACGAAATATGATTTCATTTTCAAAAGTTAATGGTATCATTAAAAATATCTCAGTTTTGGATTCATCATTAGATCGTTAGATCTAATGATCTAAATAAAAATACCTGTAGGTAAATTAACAGTGTAGCCTTGGCAAAATCTGTGATTATAGAAGCATAGTCTTTGACAATAGAACCTTAATAATGTTTAAACTTATAATTTTAATTAATTATGGTCGAATTTCGACCACTGGGCGACCACTAGTTCATATTAATTTTACAATCACAGGTTAAGAATAACTCTCATTATGTACATTTATACGAAATTTTGTCATATACTGCCACGTTAAAAATTCAGAAAAAATACTATCACAGCGCCTCCTGTTGAGCGATTGTTCCCCAAATCTAATCAGCATCAGTTTATGTCAGGGGCCAACTAAATACCAAGTTTCGTTAAATTTAGTAAAAAAAAAAAAAAAAAAAAAAAAAAAAAAAAAAAAAACGATTTTTTTTTCTAAGTTTTTTTTCGTAAAAAGTAAAAAAAAATCGATAACTTTATTTTAAATTATCACAGATTTATAGTTCAACCATTCGTTTTAAAGATATTGACGAGACCTTTCGAAAGACACCCATCTTGAAAATTTACTCCCCTCGAAGGGGAACTTCCCCCCAGGGGGTTGACGAGGCTCCTACACATACAAAAAATTTTTTCCAGTTGACTATCTCTATTATAAATAATTCTTGTAAGTTTCATATTGATTACTGGAAAATAATTCTCTTTAGGCACATTAATACAAAATTTTGTTCTATATCAACATGTTAAAAATATAGAAAAAGCGGGATGGCAAAACTACCTGTAAGACAATTTTTACCAAAAGTGGATAGGCACTAATTTATGTCAAGGTGCAACTACATAAAAATTTGTATGAAATTCTGTGCAGTAGTTCCTGAGATACAGTTGACACAAAATTTTGTCACGCACACACACACAGAGACAGAGAGACAGACAGACAGACAGACATTTTCTAAAAATGATCAAATCGTGTTCTACAGATCTCAAAACGTGTAAATCCATCAAAAACTCGAGGTCGAAAATTTTTACGACTCCAATAATTTCTTCTATTGAATATAGAAGAAAGTAAAAATAGATATATTATAGACACTACTGTTCACGTTAAGGGCTTTTAACGCTCCCTTAATTGAATACCACTCTTTACTTTCTTCTATATTCAATAGAAGAAATTATTGGATTCGTAAAAAATTTCAACCTCTGGTTTTTGATGGATTTACACGTTTTGAGAACTGTAGAACACGATTTGACCATTTTTAGAAAATGTCTGTCTGTCTGTCAGTCTCTGTGTGTGTGACAAAATATTGTGGCAATTGTATCTCAGGAACTACGGCACAGAATTTCATACAAATTGGTATGTAGTTGCACCTTGACATAAATTAGTGCCTATCAACTTTTGGTAAAAATTGTCTTACAGGTTGCGTTGCCATCCCGCTTTTTCTAAAATTTTAACAGGGTGATATATATGACAAAATTTTGTATAAATGTGCATAAAAAGAATTAATTTTTAGTAATCATTATGAAATTTACAAGAATTATTTATAATAGAGATAGTCAACTGGGAAGAAAAAATTGTGCATGTAGGAGCCTCGCCAAACCCCCCCCTCGAGGGGAGTAAATTTTCATGATGGGTATCTTTCAAAAGAGCTCGCCAATACCTTTAAAACGAATGGTTGATCGACCTGCGATAATTTAATATAAAGTTACCGATTTTCTTTTTTTTAAGTGTAATATTGACAATATAATTGACTTTTTTTGGACATTTAGTGTTATACTACTTCTCTAATATGGAAATCGTCTGCATTATCATGGAAGATAATTTTTTTAAATAATAATTTTAATAAATTATTTTTACTGAGTGAATTTGTATAGGAAAGTATAGAAGAAAGTCATGTGGTGGCCCCAACATACTAGTTTTTTTTTTTTTTTCTTTAATAGTTAGCTTCAATAATGGCTTGCAATGCTTTTCTTCATTGTAAAAAAATTTGTGTAATATTGCAAAATAATATTGAGGCAGCTTACCGTGCAGAGAAATACCATAACCATGAAGAGAAATGTTACCAATTATACTCGCGTAACCATAGCTAAACGTGTATAAGGTTACACAGTAATGGCTGATACCATTTCTCTGCATAGTTGTGGCATGTATGTAGGCTGCCTCAATATTGTTGTATGACATATAAAAAACAATTACAATGTTTGATTGAATAATATGAATATAAGAAAATAATAATAATAATAATAATAATAATAATAACATAAAGTGGTATTCAATTAAGGGACTGCTAAATGCCATGTAAACCCAATATGATCTCCATTAGGGATTTTTTTTATGGTTTTATTAGAAATTGACGTAAGTAAGGATTCTTTATAGAAAGACCCCACGGAGAGCATTCCATGACGATTTTTGATTTCAAAGCAGACAATTGGTCTTAACCCTTACGCAACTATCATACCAAATTGAATCCAATATTGGGTAGGTGTTTCAGTGATTGGCATGCTCCATTAATTGACACATATCGCGAAATAATTAGTAAATAAGAAAAATAATAAAACCATATATTTTACATATAAGAATTTTATCATTTTATGTCAAACATTGGAGCATAGGGTGCTAATAACTAGTAAAATGAATAACTAGCAGTGTCAAACACTGGAACATAGGGGGCCAATTACTGATAAAATGAAAAACTGGCAGTGTCAATTACTGGAACATTGAGTGGGTGTGAAATAAAAATTCATATTTTTTTTTTTTTTTTTTTTTTTTTTTTAATCAAATGTATATATTTTAACATATATATGGTTCTGAATGTCTTTCATATCATATGTACTAACTTAAGATTTCTAAAAATATTTTCTGATGACTAGAACATTAAAAACATCAGAGATTGCTCTAAGAGTATCAATCACTGGTGCACTTACCCTACTAGAAAGAAATTTAGTCAATCCCGAATGTAATTAATGATATTCAATAATATTATTAAACTGGGTTAAACGCTAATATAAAATAAAATTTAAATATTTGTCGTTTAAGTAATTCAGAAATTATTATATAATTTTTTGAACAGAGAAGGTGATTTAACAAACTTCTCTTTTCTGTTAGATGAAAGAAAGAAATTTTCTATTCAGAAAAAATAAATAAAAATAAAAATAAATAAAGGAAAAGCATAGAAAGATAATAATAAAAATAAAATAAAAGAACTAGAACCAATTATCAGCGTCATTACGTAAACAAGTAGATTTTGTATTCGATTAGCTCCAGTTAGAAGCTTTTAAACAAAGCTAAAACAATAAGATGTAATAAAAAAAGACTCATCTGGTTTCTGTAGTTCGTTTAATGTTATTAATGATGATTAAAAAAAGTATATCAGATTAAGAAAAAGTTAAGGAAAAATAATAAACTTAATAAAAACTAAGCACATTAGTAAAACATCAGAAAGTTATAATGAATAATAAAAAATAAACATGAGAAAAGTATAATATAATTTAATAAAATATTTATTTAGGTAGTAAAAAGAAAAAAAAAAGATTTATGGAATAAGTAAAACGTGTGGATAGATTCTTAAGAACGCTTCTGTACTGTGACCCTAACAAAACTTTCTTCTGTATTTTCTTATACAAATTCACGAAGTACAATTACACTGCCCTGCATTAAAAAAAAAAAAAAAAAAAAAAAAAAAAATCGAGATCTGATACTATCCTTGCTGATTCTTATGTAAAATGAGCTCCTTAATTTCAATATGTCTTCCATTTTGCCCAGTCACCCACCATTTTCTAGATACACCGCACCCCCTCCCTCAATTTCTTTCCCTGTTCGATAATTTTATGACCATGAAAATTTGATTTGAAGAATCAAAAATAATTAATTTAACACCTAAAAACAAAAAAAAATATGAAGTTTAAAAAATAACATTAATAACAGATTAAAAATATATAAGATGTGTAATGCGTAATTTCAGTGGCAAATCTCTCCCAAAAATTTTTCCTTGTCGCAAATGTCCATGTTTTAGAATTTTCTAACTCTGTAGCCCCTCAGAAGATATTTAACGGTTAAAATAATCCCCCTCCCGCCTAAAAATCAAACTTATAGCCATAAAATCACCGAAAAATGATAAAAAATAGAGAGGCCATTCCTAAAAAACGGTGGGTGATAGGGCAAAATGGGCGTCCTATTCGGATTCAGGAGGTCATTTTACATAAGAATATGCCGAAATGGTGTCAGAGGCAATTTTCATGCCGAGCAGTGTTATTTATCTATATATTAATAGGCAAGCATGAAATTTGTCGTACATTTTTAACATATTAATTATGAGAGTAAACGATTGAAAAAGGTATCATTCGAACGGTATGATTAGCCAGATTTGCAGAATACAAAAATTATTTTCTTACGATGTCAAGAAGGTATTTAAAAATACTTTTATTTTTTATTAACTTTTTCTTTTTATACACGTATTCTTCTGTATAGAGCATTTCCTCGTGACGTCTGGTGGTTGGCAAAAAAGCGCGCTCGACTTTCCCGCGCCCCGCCCACCATTGATTTTCCGTTGGTAATCCGCCATCGCTATGCTTTTCCCAAGCCTTTTTGCCAACCACTCATAAAAGTTGAGATGTTTGTTTACAAACAAGGAACTGCCCTATTAAAATTTCCTAAAAAAGAAAGTTGTTAAATCTGGCAATTTCTGAAGACTCAAAAAAAAAAAAAAAAAAAAAAAAACATAGACACTGTAGTTTGTATAGATGAAGCATCACTATACTCTCGACTACAGGTTTTTCATTCAGACAACAGAGCCATTGGAGTGGTAGAAATTTAAGTGAATGCGTGGTAGATCGAAAGTTTATACTATTAAACATATACGTAAAGTAAAAAAGGATACTATTTATGAAAGTTATATATGTACATATATATATATATATATATTCTAATTTCTTTAAGATCTAATTTCATAGGAATTTTTGCTAGTGTTCTGACACTTTTGTTACCGACTGTATATATATATATAGTGATTTACGTCAACTCTAATTTGAAGACATATTTTTAAACTAAAACATAATGCTTTTAAAATAAGCGAATTTGAATACTTATTTTTAAAAAAATGCATTTATTACTATATATTCTGCATATTTAAGAAGAACGTATAAGATTTGTAAAAAAAAAAAAAAAAAAAAAAAAAAAAAAATATTTCCGGTTTTCGATGAATTTACACGTTTTCAGATTTCCTTGAATTAATTGAAATCGACTGAATTGAATTTTGATAAAAAGTAGATGGCTTCTGCATGTATAAGAAGAAAGTAGAAGATAAGAAAAAAAAATTTGATTTCCGGTTTTCGATGAATTTACACGTTTTGAGATTTCCTTGCATTTCAGTTAACGATATTGACTATATATTTTTTAAAATGTGAATTTATTATTCTATCTTCTGCATATTTAAGAAGAAAGTTTAAGGTTCAGAAAAATTTTAGATTTCCGGTTTTCAATGAAGTTACACGTTTTGAGATTTCCTGAACTCAGTTCGACCATTTTTTGAAAATGTCTGACTTTTTGAGCTGTACTTCATAAACGAATGGACTTAATTTAACCGAACTTGATATTTGGTTGGACCTTGTTTTGAATTGGTGCCGATTAACTTTTGGGCTATATCACCCAACAAGAGCCGCTTTCACGTTGTGATTTCCGCTCATTTCAGGAAAAAGCTCAGCACCTACAGCGTACCAAACTTAGAGATATATATTAAATAGAACTCTGCTGATTCAGTGTGAGTACATATCGGCCAACAAGTGGCGCTCTTAAGTTGGAATTTAATCCCATTTTGAAAGTGGTCGAGTTTAAACGACTGGGAGATACTAGTTAAAATTATTATTTATTGAAATTATTTTCCATGATCAATGCAGACGATTTTCATCTGAGAGAACTATAACACTCAATGTCGAAAGAAACGTCAATTTTGTGCTCTATAGATGACATCTAGAAAGTTGCTCTTTTTATGTTAATAATAATAATAATAATAATAACTTTGTTTTAAATTGTCTCAGATGTAGGATTCAACTATTGATTTGGAAGATATTGACAAGTTCTTTTGATAGATACTAGTATTGAAAAATTACAGATAACGGAAAGCCCCCCCCCCCCCCAAATAGAAATGTTGTTCCTAGTTCATTATTACTGTCACAAGTAGTTCTTTTAAATTTTACCATGATTCATTAAAACTAATTATCATTATGTACATTTATATGAAATTTTGTCTTATACTGCCACATTAAAAATGAACAGCGACACCTGTTGAGCGATTGATCCCCAAATATAAACATAAATTTAAGTCAAAGCACAACTAAATATCAAATTTGGTTAAATTTCGTCAGTACGATCATGAAATACAGCAACCACAAAACACACAGATGCTCAGATACACACACAGACAGATATTTTCTAAAAATGGTTAAATTGTGCTTAGGGCATATCAAAACGTGTGTATCCATCGAAAACTGGAGGTTGAAAATTTTCACGAATCCAATACTTTCTTCTTACGTTTATAGAAGAAGGTAAAAATTGACTATTTTAAATAAATTTTATCATTTAGTTGTATTTTTTTTTTTTTTTAATTTACCTTTAAATTACAAGACGTGTGTATTTGTAAATCAAAAGGTACAAGTTAAGTATGTTAATGAAATAACATATTATTTATCATAATTTAATTATAATTTAATATTTTTTTCAAATTAATGCTACATTCCATTTTTACTTTCTCTTATCCATAGGGTCGAGAAAGTATTGTTTTCGGGTCAAATTTTCGAACGTGAGTTTTTTTTATATTTACAGGTTCTGAGGTCCCCTGAATATGAAAATCATGCTTTTAGCGAATGGTCTCTGTGTGTCTGTGCGTGTGTGTGTATGTCGGTGTGTCTGTTATCAGCATATCTCAAGAACAAATAGCAGCAGAAATTCCAAACTCGGTATTCTAAATGTGTATCATATAGGGATGCTAGAGTAAGCTTTTCGTTGATATGAAGCAAATGGTTCGTGTACAGGGACACTCAAAAGTATTCAAATACATTACGTCTATGGGGGAAATTGCAGGTAAGTAGAGTTTAACATCTATAGATTGCACTAAACCAAACAAAACGAATATATATTTTTTGTAATAGAGATAGTCAACTGGGAAATTTTTTTTGTGTATGTAGGAGCCTCACCTCCCCCCCCCCATGGGGGGAAGTCCCCCCCTCGAGGGGAATAAATTTTCATGATGGGTATCTTTCAAAAGAGCTCGCCAGTACCTTTAAAACGAATAGTTGAACCATCGATCTGCGATAATTTAAAACAAAGTTATCGATTTTTTTCATTTTTAAAACTTTTTCTTTAATGTAATATTGAGAATATTTTTTTTTTATATTTAGTGTTATAGTACTTCTCTAATATAGAAATCGTCTGCATTATCATAAAAGATAATTTTTTTAAATAATAATTTTAATAAATTATTTTTTAATAACCGAATAAAATTATATATAAATGTAGGTGCATTAAAGAAACGGGGGTTTGAGGCGGGCTGTAGCCCCTCTCACACAGAACTAATTATCTTATAAAACTTTTCCGAAGCCTAATTTAACACAAGTTTACATAACAGTACTCGTTATCTTACCTCTTAATCTCCAACCTGTATTTATAGTATTAAATTTCAGGGTAAGAGAAAGTCGTGTGAGTGACACACCAGATTATTTACTTTCCCTTACACATAAATTGTAAAGTATATTTTATGGGTGAAATTTTCGAAACTAATTTATTCCTATAATTTACACGTTTTGGAGTGCTTTGAATTCTAAATAAAGTTTTTTAGCGGTTGGCCTGCCTGTTTGCCTATTTGTCTATTTCTGTGTGTGCGTGAGGCTATATATGTATATATTATCAGCATAACTAAAAAACAGGTACTATTAGCAGAAGGTACGATTTCAGTATCGTATAATATGTATATCATATGTACTTCAAACTTTTTATTGAAATTTGACAAATGATTCGTGTACAGGGAGATACAAAAATATTCGAATACAGAGAAAATAATTAAAATTTAACATTTATTTCTATTTATTTATTTATTTTAAATGCACAAAAACCTGTTTTGCATAATATATTGTTTAAATTAAAAGTAAAACTAAGTAAAGTAACTAAAATGTTTTATAAATATGTTATACAGCTTTATATCAATACTTGATATCGTTACAATTTTCTAAGAATTATTAGGTATTCTTTATTTAATCAATTAATATTATGTAATATTATCATCAATTAATATTATGTATTCATTATTTATTTATAAAATTTTATCAGTACTATATAATATGCAATCAATGTAAAATATTTATTCAGATGTATTAATATATGCATATAAATAAATAAATAAATATATATACATATATATATATATATATATATGTGTATATATATGTATAATTTAAGAAATTTTAAATTCTACTGTCACTATTTTTTAATGAATATTAATAATTTAATTACACGAATTATATTATTAAAAAGATGATATTGTTTTACTGATATCATACATGATATATTTTATTCATGATGTATTAATTAATATACATGATTAATTTCTTTATTTTCTATTTATTTAGTGAATCAGATTCTATTTTCCAAATTAGAAAACGGAATAAAAATAATGAACTATATGGATACAAACTGCAAAGAACATGAAGAAAATGTGCAAGAATTCTATAAAACTTATAAAGCTCACTTTACGAAGCAGATATGCTGAAACTACAGATAAAATTTATATAGTATTACTAATTTTTTCCTTTATTAAGTACTTAGTATTATTTCATTATGTGCTACAGTGATATTTGATTCAAGTGAAAGTCTTTGGCTTAATCTAGTTATCGAAGTTTAATGAATATAACCAATAGTTTCCAAGTCACATTACGGGTTACAGGCATTTCGACTAATAGCAAGATTATACAAAGAAGTCCAATAAAATTCTCAACCAATATTTAACCACTTTTTTTTTTTTTTTTCTCTTTCCCGACTAATATAGCAAGGTTATACGAAGAAGCCCAATAATTTTTTCAACCAATATTTAACCACTTTTTCTCCCCTCTTTCTCGACTAATGTAACAAGATTATACAAAGAAGTTCAATAAAATTCTCAACCAATATTTAACCACTTTTTTTTTTTTTTTTCTCTTTCCCGACTAATATAGCAAGATTATACGAAGAAGCCCAGTAAAAGTCTCAACCAATATTTAACCACTTTTTTCCCCCTTTTTCTCGACTAATGTAGCAAGATTATACGAAGAAGCCCAATAAATTTTTCAACCAATATTTAACCACATTTCTTTTTCTCTTTCTCGACTAATATAGCAAGATTATACAAAGAAGTCCAATAAAATTCTCAACCAATATTTAACCACTTTATTTTCTCTTTCCCGACTAATATAGCAAGATTATACGAAGAAGCCCAATAAAATTCTCAACCAATATTTAACCACTTTTTTTTTCTCTTTCCCGACTAATATAGCAAGATTATACGAAGAAGCCCAATAAATTTTTCAACCAATATTTAACCACTTTCTGTTTTTCTCTTTCTCGACTAATATAGCAAGATTATATGAAGAAGCCCAATAAATTTTTCAACCAATATTTAACCACTTATTTTTTTTCTCTTTCTCGACAAATATAGCAAAATTATACGAAGAAACCCAATGATTTTTTCAAAGAATATTAAATGATTTTTTTTTTCTATTTCTCGACTAATATAGCAAGATTATACGAAGAAGCCCAATACATTTTTCAAACAATATTTAACCACTTGTTTTTCTCTCTTTGTGTGTGTGAGAGAGTATTAGTTTTCAGTTGTTTAATACAAAAAATCATTTTACATTATCGAATAAAATAGAAAAGAAATTATGCATCATATACCAAGTGCATTAAAATTCGTGTTCCACAACTTTCTTCTTTCGTTTGCGTGTGGGTAAAAATTGAATCAGTAAAACCATTACTCATCACCCTGAGGAAAACTTGGTTGACATCTCACAAATCGTACAAAAATGTTAAAAACTGCGTTCATTGCTCATAGTAAGACAATGATCGATGTCATATTTCAGACATACCTATCACAGAACTTGCGGAAAGATTTCTAGTGGGATATGGCTGATACAAGGATTGTTTTTGCATACAGAAAGACAATAAATGTTTTCAATTCAGTATCACTCGTATAATTTTATAAGCAGAATGTGTGTGTGTGTATATATATATATATATACGCACACTACTATATATATATATATTGTAATCTTCTGCAATATGTCTCAACGATCACATAAGGTGAAAATTTATATTTAAGTGTAGTGGTGGGAGAGTCAGAAAAAAAAAAAAATCGGTCTCTGTGCTACATATGATATATGTATATATATATATATGTGTGTGTGTGTGTGTGTGTGCGTGTGGGACGCTTTCTTCCAACAGTCAACAGATGGCGCTGCATCCGATTCTCGTCTGTGTACGAGATGTTAAGTAGATGTTTTTTGCAGTATCCGGCAAACAGACCGTCAGTGAAAAGGCTGATTGAGTCGTTCGTCCTGGTGTTAGCGCTGAGAGCACCGAGTAAGAGAGTAAGCCATGGATGGTTCGTTTCTAGTTCTGCAGTTTGATATGGCACACATAGGTGCTTTACTATGATCTATTAATTTTTTAAGCTACTTGATGAGTGTTAAGCTATGGAATAATCAATTTGCTACTATTCAGTGTCTGCTTCTTATATAATCCTTACGTGCATTTTCTGTTCGTTTGTCTTTCGTCTATACTTCAATGAATGTGATCTCACGGAATCATCTTCTATTCTTTGAATTATCCCTAGACACCTTCTGTCTACTACATACATATGCATACATACATGCATATATATATATATGAACCAAAAATTGAGATAACTAAAAATAATTTTAGTGTTATATCGTGTAGAAAAACATATAAATATTTTAACGATGTTCTTAAAGCATTGTCATGTTTCTCTTTCCCTCCATTTTTCAAAAACATCATATTCACCAGCATATTTCTCACTAAAGATATGGCTACTAATTTTAGAACTGGTGTGAAATTCCTTATGCAGCCAACAATATGAAATATAAATAAATGTGATATGGTAACAAGAAATGAAGATTTTTTATATTATCTTTTACTTTCTTTAGTTATTCAGGATAAAATTCTTCCCTTCTCTTGCAGATTATCATTTCATCATCATCATGTCCAACACGGTTGAAGGCTATAAGCCTGTTCCTGTCTCAATCCATCTCTTCTCCTTCTTGGCCTATATTTTAGAGCTGCCTTTGGTATACGGTTATTTGGCATTCGTTCCAAATGTTCTCTCCACTTATTTCTATAGTTTATTATAGTATGTATTATTGGCTTAGTTTTTAGTTCCTTCCTGATGTCATCATTTCTTATTTTTCCATTATAGAACAACCTTTCACACTCCTTAGAAATTTCATCTCTGAAGATAGTATTTCTCTTTCATCATTCTTTTTGAGCGTCCATGTCTCGCTTCCATACAGAAGAGTTGGTATCACCATTGTCTTGAAAAATTTTATTCTGGTATCTTTTCTTGTATTTCTTAATGTTCTTCTTATAGTCCCGCAGATGAATTGGAACTTATTTAGTTTGTTTTGTATATCCTTGTTGTAATTATATGATATGTCACATCCTAGATAATTAAAATGTAAATTTTGTTCAATTGGTTTATTTTCTAAGATAATCTTTGTTCTTATAGGTTCTTTACATTCAAAACCCATCACCCTCGTTTTACTCTTTGAAATCTTTAAATATATTCTCTTCCAATTTTGTCTAGAGTAAAAATTGCACGTTGCAAATTATCTTCATTGTCTTGAAACAGACATAAGTCGTCTGCAAATAGTATATTGTTAAACAAAATTTTTCAAAGACCTATTCCTGTTTTGATTTTGTTTTTCCAGATTCTGATGATATAGTCAATATAGTCATTTGATATAAAGTATAATTTATTTCAAGTTATATTTCACGTTTTAAAAAATGAAAAGAAACAAGCCATGTTTAAAAAAAATTGTTATTCAGATTTTACTTTTGCATACGCACACATACATAATTATATAATTTACTGTTTTCTATACCAGCCCCATTAGTGGCCGAGAAGTTCTACGCTCTGAGCTGGTAGAAACAGGTTCGAACCCAGGTAATACCCTCTTTGGCCTAACCATTTGGAGTTTTCTTTGACGTTTGCCGAAACTAACGTAAATTCGGGCTAGGATCTTTAGAAAGGGGGCCATAAAGGCATTCCACTCATATGTCTGGTAGTACAGACAATCGGTCTCAACCCCCACCACGACCACACCATCTCTATATAAATAAAAATAAAATATTTATCAAAAATAAAATAAATAAATTGAAAATATTAGATTTTTAAAGTTTTCATTCATAAATTTATTTGAAAATCTATCATTTATGCATTGATTTCCCAAGGTTAATAAAGATTTAAATTTTTTCCTTTATTCATTCAAAAGAATATTTTTCAGTGTTGATTAATTAAGTAAGTAGATATGGATGCCAAGCGTTAAAACATTCATCTCCAATGCATCACCAAAACAAAATTGAATTAACAATATGCTTTGGTGATAACTAAGAAACAAATTGAGTTAATGGATGTAAGTGATACCCTATATGATATGTCTGAGAAGGCGTAACATAATAAAATGTAATATATATAGAACCATAATTTATTGCAGTATCAGATTTTGTTAACGCGTATTATATACAGCTCATAAAGAAAACTACAAGGAAACTATTACAAGTACTACTTACAAGTAAACTATAATTGATAGATATAATGGGAGGCACAGTATAACTGATGACAATTTATAACTTTAGTTTTACTCGATTATGGGGAAAAGGAATTGTAATTCTATCGTGTTTCCTAGGAAAAATTGCGATTAATAATCCTTATTTTAATTATACAAGGTGTTACTAAGTTGAAGATAAAGACATTAAGGTGTGATAAAGCATATCAAAATAAATGTTTTGTATTAGCGAGTCATAATCACATCCGACTTAATAAATTATAATAAGGAATATTTTATTATTATTATTATTTTGTAAAATTATGATAGTATTTTATAATAATTCTTAATGTAACCAACAAATTTTCATTTTCCCTTTTTAATAATGTTACCGTATAGATCAATGACCTTTGCTTCTTTTAACTCGCTTAAGCGTTTTCTTTTCTTCTTCTACCCCCCCCCCCCCCCACCCTCATTATAAAAAGAACAAACAGAAAAGTAGAGAAGAAGATTATTAAAATTTAAATCTTCTTAACTTTGTTTTCTGTTTCGAAACAGTTAAATAACATTATTGATTTTTTTTTTCCTACTGGAACTATTTCGCTGCAAAATGCGGAAGTCAATTTGTCAGAAATTCCACAAATTATTCAGTCGGCATATCTTTTACAGCTAGTTTCAATGAAATCTCAGTTTCTTTTTTGAACGAGATTAAGAGATGTTCATCGGTAAGTGACAGATTCGAAATTAAAATGTAGCATGTCAGATCTTTCCATTTTATTAACTCAATTTAAAACTGGGAAGAAGGGAAATATATTTGAAATGGTAGTTTGAGAACATCGAAAATGTAATTTATGGAGATTTTTGTTTTTTTATTTTTGTAGATGAAATAGATTATTGATTAGAACAATTTCACGTGTTGATTGCCAACTACAAGATAACTCGTTGTTTATTTACTTGCTTAGAACGCCAGTTACGAGTTATCTCGTAGCTTGTTTACTTGCTATAATTGTAAAGCTACTGGGACACTGATAGTACATTAGTGTAAATATGAATAGAGGGCCTAAAGAAAGATAAAAAAAAAAAAAAATCAAGATTGGCTTACATAAACAGAAAAATGTGTTAAATATAATGTTTACAGGACTATCACATGGGACTTTTTTTCTATTCTCTTCGTACCACTATTTCCAAAAAATAAAATTTATGATACATTTTCGCAGGTAAATATGAATTCATAGTTGCCAACTTAGCACTCTTTAGCTACCGGAAAAATGTAATCGAAGTATTTATTTTATTTAATCAGCGAACTGCAACGGCTTTCACTGATTAAGTAAAAAAAAAAAAAAAAATCTGGTAGCCAAAAAGTGCTAAAGTGACAACTATATCCGCACTTTGCCTGCGTAAATTTATTGTAAATTTTATGTTATGGAAATAGTAATACGAAATACCCTAAATTTGGTAGCGCTGTTTAGAGCGATTTAGAGCGTCAGGGCCGGTAAAGGGTTAAATAATGTTTGTGAAAATGTAGAAAGATATTATGTTATAAGTATTATTTTGCTTCGTAAATTCTACAATAATTATCTAGGTATTTTTAATTGTATTGATTTTGATCGAATTTTATTATCTCTTATAACTTTAATCAGAGTTTCAAATAATACAATTGGCTTAAAGTATTAAATTAGATAAGTTGTTTAAACCGGAATCGCGAGAACGAAGCAGGACATTTTGGTCCTGCCGTTTTGGTCCCGAGGAAATTTTAGTTTCTGACCATTTTGGTCCCGCTATTTTTTTTGCTATCTTTTAAATATATACCACTTCTTTAATATGATAGCATATTTGTTGATACGGGAAAATTGAAATGCTCGTAGAATATCTTTAAGGGTCCGCTTCACTCACCGCCGCCGGAAGCCGAAGCTAATGTTATTCTATGGGAATTTTTTCTTTACAAATAACTTATTAACTAATAAATATTTTTAAATTCTGGTTTCACATTCTGAAAATCCCCAGCTGTTAAATTGACGAACCTTCTTTAAAAAATTATTATTTTTTTAATTTTTAGTTCTAGAGGCCTATTTCAGTCGGTACAGTTGTCGAATTTTTATAGGTCACTCTTAATTAGTGCTAGAGGCCTATTTCAGTCGGTTTATTGAATGGGGATTTATTGAATGAAGTCCCCCCAAGGCACAACTTTGACATGAGTCCCCCCCCAAGGTACCCCTATTTCAGTCGGTACAGCGTTGTCGAATTTTTATAGGTCACTCTTAATTAGTGCTAGAGGCCTATTTCAGTCGGTTTATTGAATGGGGATTTATTGAATGAAGTTCCCCCAAGGCACAACTTTGACATGAGTCCCCCCCCAGGCCCAACTTTCACATGAGTCCCCACCAAGGTACCCCTATTTCAGTCGGTACAGCGTTGTCGAATTTTTATACGTCACTCTTAATAGTGCTAAGGGCCTATTTCAGTCGGTTTATTGAATGGGGATTTATTGAATGAAGTCCCCCCAAGGCCCAACTTTGACATGAGTCCCCCCCCAGGCCCAACTTTGACATGAGTCCCCCCAAAGCCCAACTTTGACATGAGTCCCCCCCAAGGTACAACTTTGACATGAGTCCCCCCCCCAAGGCACACCTCCCCCTCATTGGGAAAAAGAGAAAAAAAGCGTTGTTTTGCGGCTATAAGACAGTTTGGACTTCCAACGTTTTTTGTTACAGTATCTGCAGCTGAAACACATTGGTTTGATTTAATGAAAACTTTATCATGGAATTTAGATCGTCACGAATTAACTAAAGAAGAATTTGTCGATATTAACAAGTTTAGCAGTAGGGCTCTGGCACTAAATTAAAATCTGTCAATGTCAGATTTTCATGTTTTAAATAATGAAATAATGTCGTGTCTGTATATATATATATATATTTTTTTTATGTTTTCAAAACACAATACAACAGTAAAATCTTACTGAAATTCCTTATGGATTTAGATCGTTTATAAAGGTTCTTGAATTGTATATACAGACATTAATATGTTACTGTAATCCCATTTGCTCAACCGTTTTTTTTATATTTTATTTTGAAGCTGCAAAATACGAATTTTCAATATGTGAAATTTTTTCATTTTGCAATTTCAAAATAAAATATTAAAAATTAAAAAATTACATTTAAAGAAAAGGTCCGTCAATTTAAGAGTTGGGAATTTTCTGAATGTGAAAACAGAATTTAAAAATATGTATTAGTTAATAAGTTATTTGTAAAGAAAATTTCCCCATCGAATAACATTGGCTCGGGCTTCCGGCGACGGTAAGTGAAGAGGACCGTTAATTAAGGTATATTTTACAGGTAAATATATAAATTTTCGACATTACGATTGTTCACTAGCCATTGAGATTCGAGAAATTTTAATTTTTTACGATTTTTTTTTTTTTTTTTTTTAATTTTCTGCGGACATTTAATTTTATTTAAACCTTTTTTTTTTTTTAAATTTTGTGATTTTAACAGAATTCTAATTTTCAGTTCTGGTTTTTTGTATAATATCACGTTTTGTGGTGTCTTAATATGAAAGTCAAATGTTTAACAATTGATTTATATATGTCTGTTATTAGCATAAATAAATAAATAGATAAATAGATATATAAATAAATAAATAAATAATAATAATAATAAAGAGGGAAATTCAATTTTGCTGTTTTGAAGTTTGTATTAGGCTACCACTTTAAAAGTTTGATCAAGATTGGTAATTTTCAATGCGTATTGACAGCGAAAGTATCGGAATAATTTGAAATAAACTTTTAAATTTAATGTCAGCATAGAATTTATTATTGTATTTTTATTTTATAAATATAGGTAATATAATTTAACAGGGGGGTGAGGGGGGGGGGGGTTAGCCCCCTCACACACATTTCTTTATGAAATAAAACAGTTTTTAAACCTATTTTAATTTTTTTTAACGAATTGAATTTCATTATCTTGCCTCATAGATCTTACGCCATAATCTGGAATACGTCTTTATAGTATTGAAATGCAGAGTAAGAGAAAGTCGCGTGAGTAACACACCGGATTATTTTTCTTTCTTTTAAATATTTCCATTAAATACGTATATTGCATCAAGTAGAATATTAAGAGTAAGTTTAGCAAAAAAATTTCATTGTTATTTCAGTATACAAAACCTATGACATTAAAATGAATTTTGCCTATATAAGATTTTGTTTATTTTGTACAAAATAAATAAATAAATAAATAAAATAAAATAAAACAAAATAATAAAATAAAATAAATAAATAAATAAATTACTCGTTATTGAAACTCTTTCTTAGTATTTCCGCTAAAAACGCATGTTTAGAAAATTTTCAGGAATTTTCATGTTAAAAGTGGTTACGAAAATTCCCAGAAACTTCCTAATTATCTAGTTTTTGGCGATTAATCTTCTTTTTTTAAAAAAAAAAAAAAAAAAAAAGAAAAAGAAAAAGAAAAAGTCGCCAGAGAAAGATAAATAAAAAAATAATAAATTTTGATATTTTCTAGAATATTTCTGGAAATGAAAGACCATTTTTGTTATCTGTAATTTTCGAAAACGTTTCTCTCTAATAATAATAATAATAATAATAATAATAAGGATTAATATTTGTTGTGTTACCCTCTGTTTGAAAATTACGTAAAATTTTCGAAAGTTTCCTTCGAGTGGTAAAAATAATTATACCTACCATTTAATTAATAATTCCCTAAACATTTCTAAACTTTTAATTCAGATAAAAGTTAATCAAAAATTATTTACTTATTATTACTTTTGAAAATTAGTTTCGATTATTATTACTATTATTATTATTATTATTGCAGTTTTCGATCACTGAATACAATCTCAAGTCGTTATATTGTCAATGTTTTGCAGACAAATCAATATTATTAAAAAAAGAAGAAGAAGAAGAAAAAGAAACATTGGTTAAATTAATGATCAATTGTTAATTACATTTTCTGGAAACTACTTGTATTGTTTTATAATAGTTTTTAATGAGACCGTAAAATATCATTTAACACTTTTATAATACACTTATCGTAAAGATCAACGACCTTTTCCATTCTATTCCATTCATTAATATAGATAAATTAAAATTCAACTTGATGGGGAATTCTTTAATATAAAATAAACGAGAGAAATATCAGAAAAAAAAAAAAAAAAAGATATTGCAATTCAAATCGTTGTAACTCCATTTTCTATTGCGAAACAATTTAAATTCTTTTTTTTTTTTTTTTTTTTTTTTTTTCAATTTCAGCTATTTCCGTGACGGAATGCGGAAATCAATTTGTCAGAACATTCACAAATTATTTCAGCGCACATTTAAATGGATAATTTGAGTGGAATTTCTCTTTCTGTTGACGAGATTAAGGGATATCTATCGGTAAGTGACGGATTCGAAATTAAAATATTGCGAGACGCGAATCAATTTGTTCCATTTTATTAACTCAATTTAAAATTTGGAAGAAGGGGAATGGATTTTAAATAATAGCTTAAAGTCCTCTGAAAATTATTGTTATTTTTTTTTTCTAAGGGTGCACCATTGACAGAAACAATTATATTAATAATAATGACCATCTTCTGTCAGGAACAAATCCGGTTAGACCGCTTTAAAACAGAGACTTTTGGTAGCTTTTTTTTTTTTTTTTTTTTTTTTTTTTTTGAAATGCTATGTATTTTTATTTTTAATTTAATTGTTTTTAAATTAATCTGCATAAATGTTACACCATTAGAAAGATCTTTCAAAACTGAACATTTTTTTGTGCTTACACTTTTCCCTTAATCTTAATATGTAAAAAGATTTCAACGAAAGTTTATAACTACCATTGCAATTCTAAAAATATCCATGGAGGATAAAATTAAAATGTAATTCAATCATAAAAATTAGGGGCTAATAGTTATTACATCATGTTCTTGCAGTCATGATAATGTATTTATCTGATATTTGATTGTGATGTCATATTTATCAAATTAGTTAAAATAAATAAGGTTACAAATAAGGTACCTAAGGTCACTTCGTTACAAATATGGTATTTTTCATTTGGTACCTTATTTGTAACGAAGTTTTGATTAGATATTTTAGAATTAATTAAAATATGAAAATAATTTCAAAATTGGACATTTAAATTTATGATTGTTGCCAAAAAAATTTACCTGTTATATATATATATATATATATATCTTAATATATATAAATCTCGTGTCACAATGTTTGTCCTCAATGGACTCCTAAACCACTTAACCGATTATAATAAAATTCGCACACCATGTGCAGTTCGATCCAACTTGAGAGATAGGATAGTTTAAATCTCAAATTATAGTCGCAATTTTAATTTATTGCTAATTATTTGTTATAATTTCAATATTTCATTATTTCAATTTCTAATTATGATTAAATTATTTTGAATACATCATTCGAAAGATATTTTAAAGTTCTTTTAAATTATCGAAAGTTTTCACCAGATTTACACGTTTTGAGGTGTCCTGAATCAGTTTTCTTTTATATCTCAGAAATTAATTTAAAAAAATTTCATAAGTAATACATCATTTGAAAGCTTTGTTGACTTCGATAATGTAAAAGTACTTTAAAATGTGTATCAAGTACTTTTACATTATCGAAAATGGAATTCGAGATTTCACCCGATTTACACGTTTTGAGGTGTCCTGATTAGGTTTTTTTTTTTTTTTTTTTTTTTTATCTCAGCTACTAATTAAAATAATTTTATAAGTAATAGATCATTAGAAAGCTTTTTTTGATTTGGAATCGAACAGTGGATTACAGAAATTTCTACCGCCAGATGGCGCTGTAATACATTCAAATTTCAATATTTCAATTTCTAATTATGATTAAATTATTTTTAATGCATCATTCGAAAGATATTTTAAAGTTCTTTTATATTATCGACAGTTTTCACCAGATTTACACGTTTTGAGGTCTCCTGAATTAGTTTTCTTTTGTATCTCAGCTACTAATTAAAATAATTTCGTAAGTAATACATCATTAGAAAGCTTTTCGAACAGTGGAATACAGAAATTTGTACCGCCAGATGGCGCTGTAATATTTTAAAATTTCAATATTTCAATTTCTAATTATGATTAAATTATTTTTAATACAGCATTCGAAAGATATTTTAAAGTTCTTTTAAATTATTGAAAGTTTTCACCAGATTTACACGTTTTGAGGTGCCCTGAATCAGTTTTTTTTCTGTATCTCAATTATTAATTAAAAAAATTCATAAGTAATACATCATTTGAAAGCTTATTTTAGTTGATACACATTTTAAAGTACTTTTGCATTATCGAAAATGGAATTCGAGATTTCACCCGATTTACACGTTTTGAGGTGTCCTGATTAGGTTTTCTTTTGTATCTCATCTACTAATTAAAATAATTTCATGAGTAATACATCATTTGAAAGCTTTGTTGATCTGGAATGGAACAATAGATTACAGAAATTTCTACCGCCAGATGGCGCTGTAATATTTTTAATTTCAATATTTCATATTCTAATTATGATTAAATTATTTTTAATACATCGTTCGAAAGATATTTTAAAGTTCTTTTACATTATCGAAAGTGGAATTCGAGATTTCACCTGATTTACAATTTAAAGTGTCCTGATCAGGTTTTCTTTTGCATCTCAGCTAATTGAGTAAGACCGTTCAAAATTGGTATATGCAAGTTAATTAGGAGGGGCTGGAACGGTGGGGAAGGAATAGGCGCGCAGCGCGCATGGGTTTGGGACCCGGTGCGAGTTTTTACCCGATGATAAAAGATTTTTTTAAAATTTAATTTTCTTAATAAAAGTTTGAGTTGAGAAGGAATATGCGTGTACAGCGCACGTATATCCTCAAACGTGCGCGCGCAGCGCGTATGGGTCTGCGCTGCCGAAGGCAGTGGCGTCCCGGTGTGAGTTTTTACCCGATGCTAAATGATATATTTTTTAATTCCTTTTCTTGAGAATGAAAGTTTATGAGTAATAACATGGAATTTTGAGAAGTCATAAGGATGGTGAAGGAATACTTGCGCGCAGTGCACGGGTCTACGCTGCCGAAGGCAGTGGGGACCCGGTGCGACATTTTTCCTGATCAGATTTTTTTTTCTTTTTTTATCACATGATAAAAATTAATGCAATTTTGAGAATTCATTAATTATTGTGATTCATTTAAAAATAGTGACCAGCGAAGCGGGCGTAGCCTGCTAGTATATATATATATATATGTATATTTCATATAAAATAAGGCGTATAAGTTTTCACGCGAAAAATTAAAAATTAAAAAATATTAAATTTGATTATGCATATAAAAAATACTTATTAAAATGAGTCGAAGAAGGAAGCGAAATAAGTACTGAGTTATATTACGATAAATACGATGTATAATATGATACGTTATATTATACCTATCGTTCAGGTTTAGTAGATGTTTTCGTTAAGTCCCTTTTAAATATAGTGTCCAGCGAAGCTGGCAAAGCATTCGTTGATTCACTACCTTAACTGATTTCACATCCCGTCATTTTTGACGGGGTTATATACTAGTCTTATATAATTCTAATTTCAATAACCAATTAAAGAGGTTAAATCTACACAGATGATAGAATTTTCCTAGGTAAAAATGGCACTGCTCTGGATGAAAATCAGCCCCAATAGGATTTTTGCAAATTCTTATGTAAAATGAACTCCTGAATCCGAATAGGATGCTCATTTTGTCCTATCCCCCATCGGTTTTGGGGACGCCCCCCTGTTTTTATCACTTTTCGGTAATTTTATGGCTATAAATTTGATTTGTAGTGAGGGAAAGGATTATTTTAACTGTTAAATATCTTTTGAGGGGCTACAGAGGTGAAAACATGAACATTTGCAGCAAGGGGGAAATTTAGGGGGGGGGGGATTCTCCACTGAAATCATAAATTACATTTATAATATTTTATTAATCAATTATTATTATTATTCATTATAAATTATGTATTTTTATTTTTAAGTGTTAAAATAACACTTTTCCATTCTCCAAATCAAATTCATGGTCATATAATTACCAAACAGTGATAAAAATTGGAGGAGGAGGTGACGTCCCGAGAAAACGGTGGGTGATTGGGCAAAATAGGGGTCATATTCGGATTCAGGAGATCATTTTACATAAGAATCAGCAAGAATGGTATCAGGGATAAAAAAAAAAAAAAATTAGCGCAGTGTAATTTTAGATTAAAATTCACTAGACAGTTTTTGTAATAAAGATTTCAAGTATATTTGGCTGACACAAAAATTTTGTTCGTATTTAAATTTTTATGATATTTTAAAAGATACACTCATCTTATTTTATCTAATTCACCTAAAATGAATTTTTTTTTTTTTTTTTTTTTTCAGTGCAGTGTAATTTTACATTAAAATTCACTAGACAGTTTTTGTATTAAAGATTTCAGGTATATTTTGTTGACACAAAAATTTTGTTCGTATTTAAATTTTTAAGATATTTTAAAGGATACACTCATCTTATTTTATCTAATTCACCTAAAATGAATTTTTTTTTTTTTGCAGTGCAGTGTAATTTTACATTAAAATTCACCAGACAGGTTTTGTAATAAAGATTTCAAGTATATTTGGCTGACACAAAAATTTTGTTCGTATTTGAATTTTTAAGATATTTTAAAGGATACACTCATCTTATTTTATCTAATTCGCCTAAAATGATTTTTTTTTTTTTTTGCAGCGCAGTGTAATTTTACATTAAAATTCACTAGACAGTTTTTGTAATAAAGATTTCAGGTATATTTGGCTGACACAAAAATTTTGTTCGTATTTAAATTTTTAAGATATTTTAAAAGATACACTCATCTTATTTTATCTTATTCACCTAAAATGAATTTTTTTTTTTTTTTTTGCAGTGCAG
This sequence comes from Salticus scenicus, assembly GCA_963930645.1. Taxonomy (NCBI): domain Eukaryota; kingdom Metazoa; phylum Arthropoda; class Arachnida; order Araneae; family Salticidae; genus Salticus; species Salticus scenicus. The sequence goes on from OZ005655.1 coordinate 256,044,982, forward strand.
TGTAATTTTACATTAAAATTCACTAGACAGTTTTTGTAATAAAGATTTCAGGTATATTTTGTTGACACAAAAATTTTGTTCGTATTTGAATTTTTAAGATATTTTAAAGGATACACTCATCTTATTTTATCTAATTCGCCTAAAATGATTTTTTTTTTTTTTGCAGCGCAGTGTAATTTTACATTAAAATTCACTAGACAGTTTTTGTAATAAAGATTTCAGGTATATTTGGCTGACACAAAAATTTTGTTCGTATTTAAATTTTTAAGATATTTTAAAAGATACACTCATCTTATTTTATCTAATTCACCTAAAATGAATTTTTTTTTTTTTTTGCAGTGCAGTGTAATTTTACATTAAAATTCACTAGACAGTTTTTGTAATAAAGATTTCAGGTATATTTTGTTGACACAAAAATTTTGTTCGTATTTGAATTTTTAAGATATTTTAAAGGATACACTCATCTTATTTTATCTAATTCGCCTAAAATGATTTTTTTTTTTTGCAGCGCAGTGTAATTTTACATTAAAATTCACTAGACAGTTTTTGTAATAAAGATTTCAGGTATATTTGGCTGACACAAAAATTTTGTTCGTATTTAAATTTTTAAGATATTTTAAAAGATACACTCATCTTATTTTATCTAATTCACCTAAAATGAATTTTTTTTTTTTTTTTGCAGTGCAGTGTAATTTTACATTAAAATTCACTAGACAGTTTTTGTAATAAAGATTTCAGGTATATTTTGTTGACACAAAAATTTTGTTCGTATTTGAATTTTTAAGATATTTTAAAGGATACACTCATCTTATTTTATCTAATTCGCCTAAAATGATTTTTTTTTTTTTTTTTGCAGCGCAGTGTAATTTTACATTAAAATTCACTAGACAGTTTTTGTAATAAAGATTTCAGGTATATTTGGCTGACACAAAAATTTTGTTCGTATTTAAATTTTTAAGATATTTTAAAAGATACACTCATCTTATTTTATCTAATTCACCTAAAATGAATTTTTTTTTTTTTTTTTTTTTTTTTTTTTGCAGTGCAGTGTAATTTTACATTAAAATTCACTAGACAGTTTTTGTAATAAAGATTTCAGGTATATTTTGTTGACACAAAAATTTTGTTCGTATTTGAATTTTTAAGATATTTTAAAGGATACACTCATCTTATTTTATCTAATTCGCCTAAAATGATATTTTTTTTTTTTTTGCAGCGCAGTGTAATTTTACATTAAAATTCACTAGACAGTTTTTGTAATAAAGATTTCAGGTATATTTGGCTGACACAAAAATTTTGTTCGTATTTAAATTTTTAAGATATTTTAAAAGATACACTCATCTTATTTTATCTAATTCACCTAAAATGAATTTTTTTTTTTTTTTTTGCAGTGCAGTGTAATTTTACATTAAAATTCACTAGACAGTTTTTGTAATAAAGATTTCAGGTATATTTTGTTGACACAAAAATTTTGTTCGTATTTGAATTTTTAAGATATTTTAAAGGATACACTCATCTTATTTTATCTAATTCGCCTAAAATGATTTTTTTTTTTTTTTTGCAGCGCAGTGTAATTTTACATTAAAATTCACTAGACAGTTTTTGTAATAAAGATTTCAGGTATATTTGGCTGACACAAAAATTTTGTTCGTATTTGAATTTTTAAGATATTTTAAAAGATACACTCATCTTATTTTATCTAATTCACCTAAAATGAATTTTTTTTTTTTTTTTTGCAGTGCAGTGTAATTTTACATTAAAATTCACTAGACAGTTTTTGTAATAAAGATTTCAGGTATATTTTGTTGACACAAAAATTTTGTTCGTATTTGAATTTTTAAGATATTTTAAAGGATACACTCATCTTATTTTATCTAATTCGCCTAAAATGATTTTTTTTTTTTTTTTTGCAGCGCAGTGTAATTTTACATTAAAATTCACTAGACAGTTTTTGTAATAAAGATTTCAGGTATATTTGGCTGACACAAAAATTTTGTTCGTATTTAAATTTTTAAGATATTTTAAAAGATACACTCATCTTATTTTATCTAATTCACCTAAAATGAATTTTTTTTTTTTTTTTTTTTTGCAGTGCAGTGTAATTTTACATTAAAATTCACTAGACAGTTTTTGTAATAAAGATTTCAGGTATATTTGGCTGACACAAAAATTTTGTTCGTATTTAAATTTTTAAGATATTTTAAAAGATACACTCATCTTATTTTATCTAATTCACCTAAAATGAATTTTTTTTTTTTTTTTTTGCAGTGCAGTGTAATTTTACATTAAAATTCACTAGACAGTTTTTGTAATAAAGATTTCAGGTATATTTGGCTGACACAAAAATTTTGTTCGTATTTAAATTTTTAAGATATTTTAAAAGATACACTCATCTTATTTTATCTAATTCACCTAAAATGAATTTTTTTTTGCAGTGCAGTGTAATTTTACATTAAAATTCACTAGACAGTTTTTGTAATAAAGATTTCAGGTATATTTTGTTGACACAAAAATTTTGTTCGTATTTAAATTTTTAAGATATTTTAAAGGATACACTCATCTTATTTTATCTAATTCACCTAAAATGATTTTTTTTTTTTTTCTTTGCAGCGCAGTGTAATTTTAGATTAAAATTCACTAGACAGGTTTTGTAATAAAGATTTCAAGTACATTTGGCTGACACAAAAATTTTGTTCGTATTTAAATTTTTAAGATATTTTAAAAGATACATTCATCTTATTTTATCTAATTCACCTAAAATGAATTTTTTTTTTTTTTGCAGTGCAGTGTAATTTTACATTAAAATTCACTAGACAGTTTTTGTAATAAAGATTTCAGGTATATTTTGTTGACACAAAAATTTTGTTCGTATTTGAATTTTTAAGATATTTTAAAGGATACACTCATCTTATTTTATCTAATTCGCCTAAAATGATTTTTTTTTTTTTTTTTTTTTGCAGCGCAGTGTAATTTTACATTAAAATTCACTAGACAGTTTTTGTAATAAAGATTTCAGGTATATTTGGCTGACACAAAAATTTTGTTCGTATTTAAATTTTTAAGATATTTTAAAAGATACACTCATCTTATTTTATCTAATTCACCTAAAATGAATTTTTTTTTTTGCAGTGCAGTGTAATTTTACATTAAAATTCACTAGAGAGTTTTTGTAATAAAGATTTCAGGTATATTTTGTTGACACAAAAATTTTGTTCGTATTTAAATTTTTAAGATATTTTAAAGGATACACTCATCTTATTTTATCTAATTCACCTAAAATGATTTTTTTTTTTTCTTTGCAGCGCAGTGTAATTTTAGATTAAAATTCACTAGACAGGTTTTGTAATAAAGATTTCAAGTACATTTGGCTGACACAAAAATTTTGTTCGTATTTAAATTTTTAAGATATTTTAAAAGATACACTCATCTTATTTTATCTAATTCACCTAAAATGAATTTTTTTTTTTTTTTTTGCAGCGCAGTGTAATTTTACATTAAAATTCACTAGACAGTTTTTGTAATAAAGATTTCAGGTATATTTGGCTGACACAAAAATTTTGTTCGTATTTAAATTTTTAAGATATTTTAAAGGATACACTCATCTTATTTTATCTAATTCACCTAAAATGAATTTTTTTTTTGCAGTGCAGTGTAATTTTACATTAAAATTCACTAGACAGTTTTTGTAATAAAGATTTCAGGTATATTTGGCTGACACAAAAATTTTGTTCGTATTTAAATTTTTAAGATATTTTAAAAGATACACTCATCTTATTTTATCTAATTCACCTAAAATGAATTTTTTTTTTTGCAGTGCAGTGTAATTTTACATTAAAATTCACTAGACAGTTTTTGTAATAAAGATTTCAGGTATATTTTGTTGACACAAAAATTTTGTTCGTATTTAAATTTTTAAGATATTTTAAAGGATACACTCATCTTATTTTATCTAATTCACCTAAAATGATTTTTTTTTTTTTCTTTGCAGCGCAGTGTAATTTTAGATTAAAATTCACTAGACAGTTTTTGTAATAAAGATTTCAGGTATATTTGGCTGACACAAAAATTTTGTTCGTATTTAAATTTTTAAGATATTTTAAAAGATACACTCATCTTATTTTATCTAATTCACCTAAAATGAATTTTTTTTTTTTTTTTGCAGCGCAGTGTAATTTTACATTAAAATTCACTAGACAGTTTTTGTAATAAAGATTTCAGGTATATTTGGCTGACACAAAAATTTTGTTCGTATTTAAATTTTTAAGATATTTTAAAAGATACACTCATCTTATTTTATCTAATTCACCTAAAATGAATTTTTTTTTTTTTTTTTTTTTTTTTGCAGTGCAGTGTAATTTTACATTAAAATTCACTAGACAGTTTTTGTAATAAAGATTTCAGGTATATTTTGTTGACACAAAAATTTTGTTCGTATTTGAATTTTTAAGATATTTTAAAGGATACACTCATCTTATTTTATCTAATTCGCCTAAAATGATTTTTTTTTTTTTGCAGCGCAGTGTAATTTTACATTAAAATTCACTAGACAGTTTTTGTAATAAAGATTTCAGGTATATTTGGCTGACACAAAAATTTTGTTCGTATTTAAATTTTTAAGATATTTTAAAAGATACACTCATCTTATTTTATCTAATTCACCTAAAATGAATTTTTTTTTTTGCAGTGCAGTGTAATTTTACATTAAAATTCACTAGACAGTTTTTGTAATAAAGATTTCAGGTATATTTTGTTGACACAAAAATTTTGTTCGTATTTAAATTTTTAAGATATTTTAAAGGATACACTCATCTTATTTTATCTAATTCACCTAAAATGATTTTTTTTTTTTTTTTTTTTTCTTTGCAGCGCAGTGTAATTTTAGATTAAAATTCACTAGACAGGTTTTGTAATAAAGATTTCAAGTACATTTGGCTGACACAAAAATTTTGTTCGTATTTAAATTTTTAAGATATTTTAAAAGATACATTCATCTTATTTTATCTAATTCACCTAAAATGAATTTTTTTTTTTTTTTGCAGTGCAGTGTAATTTTACATTAAAATTCACTAGACAGTTTTTGTAATAAAGATTTCAGGTATATTTTGTTGACACAAAAATTTTGTTCGTATTTGAATTTTTAAGATATTTTAAAGGATACACTCATCTTATTTTATCTAATTCGCCTAAAATGATTTTTTTTTTTTTTTTTTTTTTTGCAGCGCAGTGTAATTTTACATTAAAATTCACTAGACAGTTTTTGTAATAAAGATTTCAGGTATATTTGGCTGACACAAAAATTTTGTTCGTATTTAAATTTTTAAGATATTTTAAAAGATACACTCATCTTATTTTATCTAATTCACCTAAAATGAATTTTTTTTTTGCAGTGCAGTGTAATTTTACATTAAAATTCACTAGACAGTTTTTGTAATAAAGATTTCAGGTATATTTTGTTGACACAAAAATTTTGTTCGTATTTAAATTTTTAAGATATTTTAAAGGATACACTCATCTTATTTTATCTAATTCACCTAAAATGATTTTTTTTTTTTTCTTTGCAGCGCAGTGTAATTTTAGATTAAAATTCACTAGACAGGTTTTGTAATAAAGATTTCAAGTACATTTGGCTGACACAAAAATTTTGTTCGTATTTAAATTTTTAAGATATTTTAAAAGATACACTCATCTTATTTTATCTAATTCACCTAAAATGAATTTTTTTTTTTTTTTGCAGTGCAGTGTAATTTTACATTAAAATTCACTAGACAGTTTTTGTAATAAAGATTTCAGGTATATTTTGTTGACACAAAAATTTTGTTCGTATTTGAATTTTTAAGATATTTTAAAGGATACACTCATCTTATTTTATCTAATTCGCCTAAAATGATTTTTTTTTTTTTTTTGCAGCGCAGTGTAATTTTACATTAAAATTCACTAGACAGGTTTTGTAATAAAGATTTCAGGTATATTTGGCTGACACAAAAATTTTGTTCGTATTTAAATTTTTAAGATATTTTAAAAGATACACTCATCTTATTTTATCTAATTCACCTAAAATGATTTTTTTTTTTTTTTTTTTTGCAGTGCAGTGTAATTTTACATTAAAATTCACTAGACAGTTTTTGTAATAAAGATTTCAGGTATATTTTGTTGACACAAAAATTTTGTTCGTATTTGAATTTTTAAGATATTTTAAAGGATACACTCATCTTATTTTATCTAATTCGCCTAAAATGATTTTTTTTTTTTTTTTTTTTTTGCAGCGCAGTGTAATTTTACATTAAAATTCACTAGACAGTTTTTGTAATAAAGATTTCAGGTATATTTGGCTGACACAAAAATTTTGTTCGTATTTAAATTTTTAAGATATTTTAAAAGATACACTCATCTTATTTTATCTAATTCACCTAAAATGAATTTTTTTTTTGCAGTGCAGTGTAATTTTACATTAAAATTCACTAGACAGTTTTTGTAATAAAGATTTCAGGTATATTTTGTTGACACAAAAATTTTGTTCGTATTTAAATTTTTAAGATATTTTAAAGGATACACTCATCTTATTTTATCTAATTCACCTAAAATGATTTTTTTTTTTTTTTTTCTTTGCAGCGCAGTGTAATTTTAGATTAAAATTCACTAGACAGGTTTTGTAATAAAGATTTCAAGTACATTTGGCTGACACAAAAATTTTGTTCGTATTTAAATTTTTAAGATATTTTAAAAGATACATTCATCTTATTTTATCTGATTCACCTGAAATGATAAAAGAAGAAGAAGGAAAATCCTTTATGAAGGCTTTTGAAAATATATTTCCATTCAAAATGTATATCTGTGAAAGACAATTTCATACAAATTTATGTGTAGGCGCAAATTGTACTTTGAGATTTGAAATAAACCGATGCTTATCAATTTTTTATCGCATGCCGCTCAAGAAGCGATATTGACTTCCCATTTTTTCGTAATTTTTAATATGTTAGTGTAGGACAAAATTTCTTATAAATGTGCACAACGAAAATTTATTTTTCTTTCTTTCTTTTTTTCCTTTTTTTTTTTTTTTTTAAGCCAATCACAGCGAAGTTTAAAGAATTATTTGTGATAATTATAGTCAACTATGGAATTTATATGTAAGAGCATCGCTTCCTCCTCTGCCCCCCCCCCTCTCAGTGGTTATGTAAATTTTCAATATGAATATTTTTCAAAATAACTTACCAAAACCTTTAAAACAAATAGTTAAACCATACATCTGTAATAACTTAAAATAAATTTATTAATTTATTAATTTGTTTTTGAAAATAAATAAATAAAATTAAATGTCGCGTTTAGATCCCAAAATTTACTTTCTTTCGATATTTCGTGTTATACATGCCTCTGAAATGAAAATCGTCTGCATACATAATGGGAAATAATTTTGATAAAGAATAATTTTAATAATAATTTGTATTTCGTGAATTTGTGTCAGAAAAGGAAGAAGAAAGTTTTGTAATGGTCACATTTTTTTTTTTTTCTATTTATTGAAGCCCTTTAAACATAAATTATTATGGCGGAGATTGTAAGGTTGCGAGGCCTTATTGAATCACTTTATCGCTCAGTGCTCGAAATTACGCAGAAGTTGTCCATAGAAGTTGTTGAGAGATAACGTTACCAGTCTAATCTAGTTTTGATTACCATTATTTCAAAAGAATTTTCTTTTTACTTTATTTACGGACTAAATATCTGCAATTGAAAAATACAAATATAGCGGTCAGTGGTATTTAAAAAAAACCCCGTAGAGTTGGTAGCTGTAGAGTATCATAATTTGCTTTATATGTACAGGATGCCCCAAAAAGGTTGAAACACGCTTTATTTCTTTACCCATTACAGATAAATGGGCAGTGTAAATTGAAAAAAAAGTCCAAATTAAGGTAGCAAAGACGACGATATTAAGAAAAAAAAACCCTCCCATTAATTTTTTAAAAAGTTATATATTTTAAATTTATATATATATATATATATATAAATCTATCGATCTATCTATAGATAAATCAAGCGATGGTATCGGAGAAAGTGAAAGACTGTCCATAGAAGAGTTGGGTTAGTGTAAGAGATTATTACTAGCCGATTTAATTTAGCTTGGCATCTAATTTCAGTGTGAGAAGTGCTAGAGGAAATTATGAAGTTTTAATGTTCAATTGGATGACGGTATGTTTAAGTTAGATGCCTTAAGGCTGTACGTCAGTCAGATAGCTCCTTTTCTCCCTTCCCATGTTATCCAATGGGATTTTCGTGGCTTCGTTTTATAAAAATATCTCATTCAAAAATGAACTTTTTCGATTTCTGTTTTTTGAATATTGCTCTTTGAACAGGTCGTCTTTTAGTATAGTAAGCAATTTTTCGAAAAAATAAATTTAAATATTTTACTCAGAGATCCAAACTTAGACTTCATAATTTACTTATTGAAATAAAATACTAAATTAATTGATGTACAGCCTTAATGTAAAAAAAAAAAAAAAAAAAAAAAAAAAAAGTGAAGTGTTTTTCTAATTAATACAGGGTGGGCAAAAAGTCCGTAATACTTTAAAAAATCATAAAACCCGAAAAAATAACTAAAATAAGAAAAGGTTTGCAGGTTTAGCATTCATAGGTCACGGGATTTTTTTAAAAGCTAAATAATGATGATAATAATAATAATAATAATTCAAAAAACAGCCAACAGATGGCGCTGACACGAACGACTTCGTTGTAAATATGCAAAGGAGACAGGAGATTCATAAATACTTAATTAAGCTCTTGATCCAGAACCAGTTATCCGTTGTATCCCTTGTAAGTGAATAAGAATGCTGAGTGGGAAAGATAAGGCTTTGTTGGTGAAGCTGTTTTACACGAACCAGGAATCAGCGACTGTTGCACTGCGTAAATTCTGACTTCAGAAAAATGATATGACTGGAAAAGAGCCTTTAACAGTGGCAGGCTTCATAAAGCTTGTTCAGCGATTTGAGGAAACTAAATCGCTATCTCATTTGCATATTTCCAACTAAGTCGTTCATAACAGCGCCATCTGTCGGCTGCATTGAATAATTTTTTTTCTTATCTTAAAAAAAATCCCGTGACCTATCAATGTTAAATCTGCAAACCGTTTTTTATTTTGGTTATTTTTTCGGGTTTTATGAATTTTTAAAGTATTTACGGACTTTTTGCCCACCCTGTATTTAAAAATAAACATCCGAAAATATAGACGTGTGTTTTTTGGGTGATGATTTTCGGGATATGCTTTGTAATACGTGCCTTTCAGAGTTTATCAAGCTTTTGTAGCGTAGCTAATTTTAAAAGTGCAAATAGCAAGACCACGCTACTTATATCGAGTTAGAATTAGATACTATCAGATTACGACATCTTTGGTGAGTGATTTATTTTATAGATTCTTTAAGATTAAGAACTGTTCTAAGTGTAATTAAGTGGAAATAAATCTATAGCAGGAAAGTCAGCCTTCGCCTTTCTTTAAAACTCAAAAATAAAAGAATTTAGTTTTACTCAACTTGACGTTATTTGAATTATGGACATTTCCACAAGTAACCTTAGGGCAACAAATAGGGCTGCTTTAAACTAGCCTTTACAAGATGTATGATGTATGCAAAATATGATATTATTATTTTAAAAATATCAACTAAACCAATATTAAATGATTTAAATTGACATGAGAGAGAGGCAGAGAGAGAGAGAGAGAGAGGCGTACCAAGGATGGGGCGAAGGGGAGGGCCGACCCGGAGTTTGATCTGCAGGGGGACCCCAAAGAAACTTAACCTGAAATATTCACAGTAATTCAACTTTGAGCCGTTAGTTCCTGTCTAAAAAGTCTTAATGTGCAAAAGAGTAGCGCGACAACTCAAAAAAAAAAAAAAAAAAAATCTCATTTATGCATAGCTTGACTAAGGCAGGACAAGCAGGGCCAATGCCCCTAGTCCTCCTGTTGGGTTGGGTTTCTGAATTAATCATAAAATAAGCTTTAATGACTTTTTATAGCAGTAAATTTCAGTGAAGAAGTGCGAACGGGCCTCAATGTAGGAGTGGCTCGTATTAGCATACATGCTAACATCCTAATTAATATTCCGTAGTTTTCTCCCGCCCTTCTTTTCACATCAGTAAATTTATAGAGTAATATTCTACAAATGTAATTACTATTGAATAAGAAGAAAAATACTCTTAATAATATCATAGTTTTAAAAAATTAAAGAACACGCTTTTATAGGAATGTGAACTAAAAAGCACAAAACATTTATCTTAGTATTAAAATGCAGGGTAAGAGAAAATCGTGTGAGTGACACACCATAATATTTACATACATTTAAATCTTTAATTAAAATAACTTAGAATTAAACAAAAACCATTTTTAAAAAATCTCCCCTGACTGGGATCGAACGCTGGACCTTTAGGTTCGTAGCGCGAAGCTTTACCTCAACGCCACATCGTTCACGTAGGGAAAGTATTTTTTTACAAAATAAATTTTTTGTTTGCTCCCAGAGCGGTTACAAACATACATTCATACAAACATACATACAAACATACATACAGGTGAAGCTAATAAAAGCGTGTTCAAAAGTACTGCTTTGAAAAAATAGGCTTTTCTAAGAATACTACGGAATATTAATTAGGATGTTGGCAGGTATGTATTAAAGGTCCTCAGTGAGACTTCCTGCCTAAATCTCGAGAGTTGTAGGTCCGACATTGGAGAGAACTAAAGAGACATGAAGTCATAAATTTTGAAATACGTTCATTTGGAAATATCGACTAATAGGATAATGAAAGCCAACTAATTTGTAATGCGTCTACCATACAGATCAACGACCCTTTCTACTTCATTCCATTCATTCATCAATAAAAAAAAATAAAAATCATTCGATTTCTTCAACAGCTTTTCAATTCAAAAAAATTGAGCGAAAAGGCAAAGAGAAACGGAATAGAAATTTAAATCTTTGTAACTTCTTTTTCTATCACAAAATATTTAAATAACATTATTAAACATTCTTTTTTCTGTTTTAAGTATTTCTGTGACAAAATGCGGAAGTTAATTTGTTAGAACTCCCACAAATTATTTGGACGGCATTTCTATTTCCTTTTATTTATTTATTTTTATAGTTAATTTTAACTGAAATCCTTTTTTCCAAAGCCAAAAAAAAAAAAAAAAAAAAAAAAAAAGAGGATTTCTTTTGGTAACGCACAGATTCGAAATGACAATAAACAGGATTAAATTTGTCGCGTTTTATAGGAACGATTTAAATTTGGGAAGATAAGAGATAAATTTAAATTGATAGCTTGACATTTATTAAAAATATAATGTATGGAGATTTTTAAACGCGTGGGCTGCATCTGTATCAAATATAATGCTATAGAATATTTATTAAACAGAAATAGTAAGCAGTTGAATCGCATGAATGCATATATATTATGAAAACCTTTTCAAACATTGCACAGGATGAACTGATAAATAACACATGAAAAAAATGGGATTTTTTTTCTTTTTTTTTTGAAATATATATACATATATATATATATATATATATATACAGAGCCTGATTAAGGGGGGAAGCACACATTATTTATACTTACACCGTTATTTTTTAAAAAATACTTTCCTCCTATAATAAACACAAAATTCTCATTAAAAATTATTTTAAAAGAATTCTGGTGTCTAATAACGGTGAGTAAATTGGATTGTTTCACACCGTTCATTTTTTATAAAAAATATTTCCTCGTCAAAGCGTGGAATTTCTATGACATCAAGTAAAAAATAATTGTAAAAATATTCCGGTGAGAGCGGAGATAATGTGTGCTTCCCCCTTAATTATGCTCTGCACACACACACATATATATATATATAATGAGAATCGAAATGTTGAAAGCATACAATATCAATACTTCATCAGGGGTTTTGATTGAATATTATATGCTGAATAGTGTAATTTCTGTTACTTTGTATGCCTATTGTCAAATTTTTACACAGTCCATAGCCTGATTACCCCAACAAGGACGTAAGAAATAAAACTCAGAATCAAGACTTTAAACATGAAAATCACACGAAGGTGAAATAAAAATTAACCCTCTCAGCGTGTAGTCTCAAATGTCATTTCTACTTAAAACATAATTTTATTGTCGAAAAAAGTAATCTTATTGACTACTCTAGCTTCATTATTTTAAGTTACAATTTTACGTCTCATACAATTTGGAAATAGATCTCTTGCTTTACACAAATTAGTCACAAACCGTTTCAAAGGTGTCTATTTGATTTACAAAAATCCGGTTCAAACGCTTAGAGGATTTTAAAGTATAAAAATTCATATGCAGATGCAGGAAACTCATATTATAAAAAAAATTACACTCATGAAAATATTCAACATAAATCAAGAGAGATGAATGACATAACACCATTGAGCACTTGACGAAGAATATTGGAAACCGAACATCTTTCGACCACGGCAAGAGCGATTTCTTCCACGGTTTAATTTGAAATTAGTTTTCTTTTCTTTTTCGCAGCACACTTAACTTTTCCATTATCTTAAAATTTAGTAATTATCCTTTTCAAGGGAATGTTTCGTATGTCTTTAAACCCTTTGCGGCGCAAGACAATACGGATCATTTAAATTATACTGCCGCCGGAATTCATGAACTAAATTAAACTAAAAGATATTTTAAATTTTAAGGTTAAAAAAACCCGGCCTTTTCTGATATGTTATAAACGTACATTTTTGCTAAAAAATTTCCGGGATGAATTTTTGTAGCTGGATCTTAAATTTTATGTCCTCGCAGCGAGGACGCAAAATTTAGGATCCAGCTGCAAAAATTCATCCCGGAAATTTTTTGCAAAAATTTGCGTTTATAACATAACAGAAAAGACCAGTTTTTTTACCCTTAAAATTTAAAATTTCTTTTGCTTTAATTTAGTTCATGAATCCCGGTGGCAGTATAATTTAAATGATCTGAATTGTCCTGCGCCGCAAAGGGTTAAGCGCTAATATTCTCGCATTTCAGTCGGAAAAATTTTTGCTATTCTGATTAAACGACTGGATGAGTAAAACTCTATCTTTCTTCTCCAAAAGCATGGTGAAGAAGGATTTTTTCTGATTTGATTAATGGTTTTCTAATACACTCTGCATTTGCATACATTTTTCCACATTGCACACACACACACACACACACACACACACACACAAAATGTAGATCAGTCGAAATTTGAAGTATTAATTTTTATTGGAAAGTTATTTTTCCCATTGCCTATGTAACATACATAGCATATTTAATCAAACATGTCTATCAGAATGGTCTATGCATAAATCTAAATAAGATTATTTTAATTTTAACCATATAATACATATTAACGTTATTTCAAGTTTTCTTGCCCATTCACTAACAGAAATACCTTTCAGCTTCTAGTTTTTAACTATAGAAACAGAAGCTAAAATCTGTCTATCTATCTATCTATCTAAGTGGTATACGTTTAAAACAAGAGCTTAAAAATAATGCAGTTTGCCCAGATTATTAACACTTTTCAACTGTACATACCCGTTGCATTGTTTAAACTTCAAGCATTTTGCCTACGTGAATAAACAACAGACAGGCAAAAGGACAGACAGATAGATTAATTGACTTCGTAATCACTATTAAATATTGTTGGAAATTATTAAAAACATTTAACACAACACTGAGAAAAAATTATGCAACTGACATCTAGAATCTAAATTGTGGCTCTAGAAAAAATTGTTCCCTGTAATCCTTATAAATTCTAGTCCCCTTTGAAAGCGAGTTCCAGAAACCCTTATTAGAATTCTAGAGCGTTTGCCTATATTATAGAGGTTAAACTTATTTAAAAATCTCATGCAAATAAATGCGAATACAAGAGGCGGGTTTCAGCAACTATAATCTTTGTTTACTACCCATTTCTAGAAAATCAACCGAGAATTTCTCGCAATACGAAAGATTCAGAATATTCAGACTATTGTTTCACCATCTAGAAATGTGTAGACTAGGAATTCTCGACCATTTCGTCTATTCAGTTTATTGGCGTGCCTTATGGGCATAGCTCGGAAATTTATATTTCTAGTTAAGCGATTTAGAAAATGACCACTTATTCATTCTAGATGAAGGCGGTATATTTATTTTTTCTCAGTGATTGTAATTTGTATAGTAGAAAGTTATTCAAACATGATTTATAAAAATGCCTCTTATAAAATGTAGTGCATTGTCATTTTTTTGAATCTCCATGCACACAAACCATTTGTGATAATTTTTTCCATTTGTAATGGGGAACATGTAAAATTGAGCTTGATACATATGATTTTAAAGAAATTCTAAAAATATTTACAGACACTGCAGGCGAACGCATGGACAGATAAACAGACTGACAGAAATACAAACAAATAGACTTATTCAAACCACAATCACTTTTAAACATTGATAGAAAGTGTTGAAAATGCAATTCCAATAGTTTTCAATTATACTCCTAAAGACATCTGAATGATTGTGCAGCTCTATAAATTCTATCACTATTCATACTATTCTATAGGAAGCATTTTTTGTGCAGATGAATAATAATGAATATAAATTTCGTTATGATTTGTGCAAAATAAAGATATTCATTAGAAATACCTCTCATAGAACGCAATGCTTTGGAATTTTTTCAGGTGTCTCTGTATACAAGCCAGTGGTTGTATTTATACCCCATTTTTAATAGGAAACGTCCCATAATGTGTTAGAATATTATAGACTCCGAAATTCATATTTAATAATTAATCTAGACTCTTTCATTTTAAGACTCTAATTTTTAGTATGAGTGTAGATGTATCAAACTAAATGTTCCGCATTTTTCTCACACCCTGCGGTTTTGTGAATGTAGATGTATCTCTTTTATATATCGTTCGCCTCTGAAAAAGTTGTTCAGTTGTGTAGATGTATGTGCTTTAGATAAGATGAACGAGCCTTTGGCTCGATCACTAAATCAGTTTTTCCAATAAATAACCAAGAAGAAATTCACATTTACGACTAATTTTTTTTACTCAATACAAAAACACCAGTGAATAACCTGAAATGTTTCCAGATTTATTTTCAGGATAAAAATGTGCTCAATTCCAGTGAATATGGAGAGGTGGAGAGAAATGATAGAAAACTTGGAAGCGTAAGATAAATAAAGTTTTCAGTAAGAAGATTTACAGTTAAGCGAAACTTTACTTACCTATATCTATGCTCCAATTGTTATACCTATTGAAACTTTAACTAATTAATATTTTGAAATATCAAATAAGAGTGTATATAGCGTACTCACGCCGTTATAAAAAGGTATTTCACTTTAATTAAAAGATTATGACTACTGATCTTCAAATAAAACCATAAACTATATAAAGAAAAACAGTTGACATTTATATACTTTATATTAAGAAATATTAAAAAAAAAAAAACTGTTTATATTTTCAAATAGACTATCCTTGGTGAAATAAAATAAATAAACAAAATGAACTTATTTAAGGAAACTAATATTGAGCCGCTAAATGCAAATAATTATGATATATGGAAGTTTAAAGTCGAAAATTTACTTCAAAAAGATGACTTGTTCATAGTCATACAAGATGAGCCTCCAACGCCGATAACTGATACATGGAGGTCCAAAGACCGTAAAGCGCGTGCAATTATCAATTTATTAGTTGATAATGATCAAATAATATATGTAAAAAATCTCTCCACCGCACGCGAATGCTGGGAGATACTTAAAAAAAATCATGAAAGGTCATCGCTCTCCAGCAAACTCTTTCTTCTTCGAAAATTGTATTCAATTAAATTAGCTGAAGGAGGTGACATGACAGAACATATAACAAAAATATATCAAACGCGAGACAAACTCATAGCAATCGGAGAAAAGATTGATGATCACCATCTCTCAGCCTTAATGCTATGTTCTCTACCCCCATCTTATGATGTATTAGTTACTTCTTTGGAGAGTAGAGATGAAACGGATATTTCTCCGGAGTTTATCCGATCAAAATTAATCGACGAACATTTAAAAAGAGAAGAAAATAAAAAAGAAAACAATATTTCAGCATTGAAGGTGATAACTAAAACAAAAAATGAAAACATAAAATTTTGTAAATTCTGTAAGAGAAACAATCATAACATTGATGAATGCTGGATTCTTAAAAGAAAAAATAATGCGAGATCCAAACAAAATAGCAGATATAATAGTAACAAACAGCCCTTTAGATCTGCAATATGCTCTCCCGATAGAGATAACGCAGACAAGATACAGATTTCGACAACTGATAAAAAGAAATCAGATAAAGTTTTTACATTATATATGGGTATGAAATCAGATAATTGGTATATTGATTCAGGATGTTCGACACATGTAAGCAACGATAAAAGTAAATTTTATGAATTTTATCCTAGCTCATCATGCGTAACAATCGCGAATTGGCAGGAAATAAAATCGCTTGGACATGGATCGGTAAAATTACATACCATAAATTCGAATAATACACAAAACACCATACTATTAAAAAATGTCTTGTATGTACCGGATATTGAGACAAATCTCATATCTGTGAAAGGGGCAACAGAAAATGGGTGTGTGGCAGTATTTAAAGATAGATCATGCAAAATAATGCATGAAGGCGAAACATGTATTGAAGGGTATATCAACAATAATTTATATGAATGTAAAATAAATTCTGATACAACACACACCATAAACATTGTGAAAACATGCGAAAATAAAAACTGCATAGACAAATGGCATGTTAAATTGGGTCATAGAAATATTAATCACATAAAACAGTTAGTAAACAAAAACATGGCAACCGGGATAAAACTAGATGATTGTAAACACGATAATGTATGCGAAACTTGCATATTATCTAAATTAGCCGACAATCCTTATCCCAAAAAGGCTCAATTTAGGGCAACAAAAGTTTTAGAGTTGGTTCACAGCGATTTATGCGGGCCGATGAAAACCCCCACGGTCGGTGGAAAGTATTATTTTTTGACCTTCATAGATGACTTTAGTCGATTCACCGTTATATACCTATTAAGAAATAAAGACGAAGTTTTATCAAAATTGAAACAATACATAGCAATGACTTCAAATAAGTTCGTGAGAACTTTGCAGGCAATCCACTCAGATAATGGAGGGGAATATACCGGAAAAGAATTCGATAAATATTTAGGAAAATTAGGCATAGACCATCAATTAACAGTCCCCTATTCGGCTCCTCAGAATGGCGTTTCTGAGCGTAAAAATCGAACTTTGGTTGAGATGGCACGTTGCTTATTAAAAGATAGAAATTTACCGAATTCTTTCTGGGGTGAGGCAATTAATACCGCTGTATACTTACAGAATAGACTCCCGACTTCCGCGTGTGAATCGACACCCTATGAATTATGGACGGGTCGAAAACCTGACCTATCAAAATTAAAACCCTTCGGTTGTCGTGCCTATGCTTATGTACAAAAGGTACACAGGGGAAAATTAGATGATACTGCCCAGCAAGGTATATTTGTAGGGTATGAAAATGGAAGTAAAGGGTATAGAATCTGTACGAATGGTAAAAACATAATTATAAGTCGTACTGTAAAATTTGTAGAACATGAAAATAAAGAAATATTAAATAATGAAACATTAAAAAAATAATGATGAAAAACCAGATAACATAAAATTATCACCAAAATTGCAGATAATAGATTTGGAAGCAGAAAACACAAATGATAGCAGTTTGTCAGATAATTCACAAGACATACCGCGAAGATCGCAAAGATCTAATAGGGGGGGTACCACCTGATAGATTTACGTTCACAGTAAACAATAAAAGAATAGAAGAACCGAAATGTTGGGACGATATAATGAGTATGAAAAATCCCATAGAGAAAGAAAATTGGATTAAAGCCACGTTAGAGGAAATAAACTCACTTAAGGAAAACGACACATGGGAATTAGTAGAAGCCTTGCCAGGAACTAAAGTAATAGGTAGTAAATAGGCATTTAAGGCAAAATTCAATAGTCAGGGACTAGTGGAAAAATATAAAGCAAGGTTGGTCGCCAAAGGATTTCCCCAAAAATATGGCATTGATTATGATGAAACCTTTGCACCTGTTGCATCACACACAACCATAAGAAGTTTTCTAGCAATATCCCTGTACAAAAATTTAAGTTTAAGACATGTTGACATTAAGACGGCTTTCTTACATGGGGAATTACAGGAGGATGTATATATGCAGCAACCAGAGGGTTATGCTGCACCAGGCGAAGAGTATAAGGATTGTAAGTTGAAAAAGGCCATCTATGGCTTAAAGCAGGCCGCGAGGGCTTGGAATCAGAAATTAAATGATACATTATGCAAATTAGGTTTCAATCAAAGCCAGTACGATAAATGTCTTTATAAAAGAAAACAAAATAATTCGACAACATATGTTCTAGTATATGTTGACGACTTATTAATTGCGGGTGAAAATAAAATTATAAACATGTTAATAGACAAATTAAAAGAAGAATATCCGTTGACAGACTTAGGCGAAGCTAAGTATTATCTAGGTATAAATTTAGAAAGACCCAGTAAAGGTCCGATAACGCTCGACCAAACGAACAAAATAATGGAACTAATTACCAAATTTGGGCTTGAAAATGCGAAACCGACAGATACTCTCATGGAGCCAGGCTACATAAAGCTAGTCGATAATGAAAACCCTCTACCGCACAACACCCAATACCGACAAGCTATCGGAGCGCTACTCTATATAGCCACGGTATCGCGACCGGATATTAGCGCTGCAGTGGGGATTCTAAGCCGAAGGAATGAGTGTCCCAGATCAAAGGATTGGGAGGCGGTTAAGAGGGTCATACGCTATCTAAAAACAACAATTAACCTCAAATTAACATTTAGCAATAAAGAGGAGCCTATCCTAAAGGCCTATGCAGATTCAGATTGGGCAAATGATGCATCCGATAGAAGATCAATCGCAGGAAATCTATTTATGCTCGGAAGCAATCCCATCCAATGGAACTCAAAGAAACAGAATTGTGTAGCTAAGTCCTCCGCTGAAGCAGAATATGTATCGGCAGCAAATCCTGCACAAGAACTAATTTATATAAAGAATTTATTGAACGAATTGGATCTAAATCAAGAGGAACCAATAACTTTGTATGAGGATAATATGTCCTGCATCAAATTGGCAGAAAGCGATAAACATCATCATAAAACGAAGCATATTGATCTGTGATATCATTTGCTTCGTGACAACATTAAAGAAAAGAGAATTGAAATGGTTTATAAAAATTCAGAAACTATGATCGCTGACATCCTCACGAAGGCTTTGCCCAAAACTATATTCATTAAACATAGAAGTGAACTATTAAAATAAACTAGAACTTCAGAGTCTAAGTGGCGATGTTAGAATATTATAGACTCCGAAATTCATATTTAATAATTAATCTAGACTCTTTCATTTTAAGACTCTAATTTTTAGTATGAGTGTAGATGTATCAAACTAAATGTTCCGCATTTTTCTCACACTCTGCGGTTTTGTGAATGTAGATGTATCTCTTTTATATCGTTCGCCTCTGAAAAAGTTGTTCAGTTGTGTAGATGTATGTGCTTTAGATAAGATGAACGAGCCTTTGGCTCGATCACTAAATCAGTTTTTCCAATAAATAACCAAGAAGAAATTCACATTTACGACTAATTTTTTTTACTCAATACAAAAACACCAGTGAATAACCTGAAATGTTTCCAGATTTATTTTCAGGATAAAAATGTGCTCAATTCCAGTGAATATGGAGAGGTGGAGAGAAATGATAGAAAACTTGGAAGCGTAAGATAAATAAAGTTTTCAGTAAGAAGATTTACAGGTAAGCGAAACTTTACTTACCTATATCTATGTTCCATTGTTATACCTATTGAAACTTTAACTAATTAATATTTTGAAATATTAAATAAGAGTGTATATAGCGTACTCACGCCATTCTAAAAAGGTATTTCACTTTAATTAAAATAATGAACTTGAATAACATATATCAGTTGCAGAAAATTCCATGACTATTTATGGGAGTTAGAGCATGGACAGAGAGACAGATGGATACACTGAGAAAAAATTCTGTAACTGACATCTAGAATCTAAATTATGGTTCTATAAAAAATAGTTTCATGTCATCCTTATAAATTCTAGTCCCCACTGAAAGCGAGTTCTAGAAACCCCTATTAGAATTTTAGAGTGTTTGCCTATATTATCGAGTGTAAAGTTATTTAAAAATCTCTGCAAATAAATGAGACTACAAGAGGCGGGTTTCAGCAACTATAATCTCTGTTTATTACTCAATTCTAGAAAAACAAGAAAGAATTTCCCGCAGTACAAAAGATTCAGAATATTCAGAATATTGTTTCACCATCTAGAAATGTGTAGACAAGAAATTCTCGATCAATTTTGCCTTTTCAGTTTATTCGCGTGCCTCATGCGCATAGCTCGGAAAACTATATTTCCAGTTTAGGGATTTAGAAAATGATCACTTATTTATTCTAGATGAAGGCTGTATATTTTCTTTCTCAGTGTGGACAGACGGGCAGACAAGCCAAAATCAAAAATCACTTTTCAACTTTGTTGGAAAGTATTAAAAATAACATTTGTTCGTTTTCTCTCTTTTTTTTTTCCTTTGCGAGAAGCACGCGAAATACATTTAAAAATAAGTTGATTTTTAATTAATTCTGTGAAAATATGCGAAAACTAATTTGCTTTACTTCATTATAAATTTACTTTAATATAAATCATTTTGTGTGCTTGATTTCAAGCAAAATTACATTCTTTTTTAAAGTAAAATACGAAAGAAAAAAGAAAATAATAATAATAATTGGCACTTCTGAAAATAACATTTAATGATCTCTGCTTTTAACGTTTATTAAGATGATTTAAAATCTTTCTAAAAGGAAGCTCAATTTAAATTGGAAGCTTAATTATTTCAAAAGTACAGTGAAAAGAAATATTTTAGCATCCATCATGTATAAAATGTAGAAAATAATTTGGAATTATATGAGCAGAAATTTTAATTTTTAGGGCCAACAGAATACATTAAAAATAACTAATCATCTCTTAAATAAGTTACAAATAGTATTCTGCAACCATCACAAATCTTTCTCCTGTATCATTCCACATAACAACGAAATCAATCGGTTAATACGCGCAAAAATTTTAAAAACTTAACTTCTCACAACAAAGATTTTACACATGCAACTTAATGCGTATTTAACCAATAGGTATTGGGATATAGCTAATTGTAAATTTTTAGAAAATGAGTAATAGAAGTGGCCGACATAAATCCAAAATATATAAACATAGTTTTTTCTAATGACCATTTCACGTATCAAGATTGTTGTAATTATATACTATAGAACGTGAGATGTAGTCTTTCCGTGTACGAGGATAACTGCAACACAGCAGCGCCACCTGAAGGCCGATACTCATCTTAATAGAATCAAAACCGATTTTCATAATGACCCTTTTACATATCAAGTTATATTTTTATATGATAGAAGCAGAGTATAGTCTTCTTGTAAATGAGAAAAATCTCAGCATGGCAGCACCACCTTCTGACCAATACACGCCAAAATCTTATCAACGCTAATTTATATCAAAGTCTAAATCAATAAAAATTGGTTTAAATTTCAAGGTATTATTTCTAACTACAGCAACCACAAAACATTGGAAACATACAATCACACAGAAATTTCCTAAAAAATGGCCAAACTGCAAAAAGGCGTATTTAGGATATCAGAAAACATATAAATCTATTCAAATTTGAATGCTGAAAATTTTCATGAATCCATTTCTTCTTATGCATATACAGGGTGTATTAGTACAGCGTTTAAAAACTTTCAGGAGAGACAGAGTACACCTAGACGATGGGAAATCACATAGCAATGCATGGTCGGAAACGCTTTCTTGACGCGGTAGTGACGATACAAAACACCAGAAAGGAAGGACACGA
Source organism: Salticus scenicus (assembly GCA_963930645.1). Taxonomy (NCBI): domain Eukaryota; kingdom Metazoa; phylum Arthropoda; class Arachnida; order Araneae; family Salticidae; genus Salticus; species Salticus scenicus. Next base: position 256,066,961 of record OZ005655.1, read on the forward strand.
ACAGGGTAAGAAAACCTGTTTATTATTCTTTGTACAGCAAAAAACTAAGAAAAAAGAAGCTTAAAGAGACAATGATCGTCAACCAAGTAGTAGGTGGTCGAAATTACGACTCCGGGCCGTGATGCAGGCTTTACATCTCCGACGCATTGAAAATCTAACTTTAGCGAAAATACCGGGCGTGCCACGATGCATGCATCAGCTGCCACGCATCAGCTGCCACGATGCATGCAACAAGGTTCTCAGCATCCTCTGGGGGTAAATCAAGGCCCTGGTGTACGAAACTCCCGTTAACAATGCTGAGGACCTTTTTGCACGCATCGTGGCAGCTACTGGGGAAGTTCGGGACACGCCCGGTATTTTCGCAAAAGTTAGATCTTCAATGCGCCGAAGATGTGAGACCTGCATCACGACCCGGTGTCGTAATTGCGAACATCTACTACTTGGTTGACGATCATTGTCTCTTTATGTTTCTTTATTGTCTCTTATTGTCTCTTATGTTTCTCTCTCTTATATTGTCTCTTTATGTTTCTTATTGTCTCTTTATATATCTTTATCTTTTTTCTTAGTTTTTTGCTGTACAAAGAATAATAAACATGTTTTCTTACCCTATTCGTGTCCTTCCTTTCTAGTGTTTTGTATCGTCCCTACCGCGCCAGGGAAGCGTTTCCGACCATGCATTGCTATGTGATTTCCCATCATCTAGGTGTACTCTATCTCTCCTGAAAGTTTGTAAACGCTGTACTGATACACAACTGTATATAAAAAAGTAGATATTTAGTTATTACACTATAAAATAAAAAAGAACAAATTTAAATATTTTTTTTTTAATATATAGATTATTTTTAACACAACGAAAAAAAAATATGGAGTGACGCCACTCGACCTTCCGAGCATTAAGTAATTAATGATTGTATAAATTAATTAAAATAAAATAAGACGTTAAATAATCAAAAGAGAAGATTATAATTGGGTGAACTAAAATGAATAAAAACGCCTTACTTTAATATCAATAGAAATTATAGACAACGAGGGCACGTGTAACGATTCGGAAGCAAACCAACAGTTAAAACAGAATTGGCGCTATTTGTGAAAAACGAACGACAAGAGAGAAGCTGGAAGTCAACAAAGGAATTGGGGATTTGCTGTTGGAAGAAAAATCAAGAAGATGTGCCGCTGTGCCAAACAAAATAAAGAAACCCGGACGAAAAATGTTTGCACCATGTGTAAAGTTGCACTCTGCAAAAATTATTTTGCAATGTATCACATATAGAAATACATGAATAAAGTTGAATAGATGCAATAAAATTGTTTCAAAATTAATTTAAAATTAGGGAACTGAACTTTTTACTATATTTTATATCTTCAACTCAATTCCATTGGGACACATGTGTGCCATTTAGAAAGGCCAGTAAAACATATATGTACCACTTCCAGAATGGCTCCTACAGTTAATTTTTGTTTTTATTTTGGCAGAATATTGCTATTTCTGTTTTATTTGACCCACTAAAGCCCTAATTTACTTTGTTTAAGGAAAGCAAAATAACTGGTAGCGAAAGAATTAAAGAACTTCAAAATACTATAATAGGGTATTTGAGTGTTTTTTCTCAAAATAGTATCTTGTTTAATTTAACACTATTGCACTCCAATTATGGTTATGAAGTAGGTTTGAGGATCTTCACTCACATGGCTATCGGAAGTTATCCTCCAATCAACGGCTGGCATTACTAAATATATTAAGACCATACAAGAGTATCTTTACAGACGCATTATGCATTTTAACAAGTACTCCTCCCATCATAACTCTTTTAAGCAATAAATTTAGACAACATAATATTTTAAAAGCATTTCTACAAAATATATCGATAATACTATCATTCACAACAATAACGTCATGAAAACAATTTTAAAATTCATTGGTACCAGTATTTTTATACAATAATCTATGACTTATATAATCAGGGTACATCACTATAAATATATCCAGAAATTTTCTGCATGAAGTTAATGGTGGCAAAAAAAGACAGAAATTTATTATCTCTGAGAGTGTCCTGAAAAAAGGGCGGAGAGTACGACCCCTGACATATACACATACATCACCGTAAAAATAGCTAAAATGATCTCCGGACACCTCAAAACTTATAAATGCACTAAAATCTCAAAGTCGACTTTTTTCATGATTTAATACTTTCCTTACATATATATGTTTGGAAAATAAAAATTGTAAAATCAATGTAAAAAAAAAAAAAAAAATCTGATGTGGGCACCACATGACTTCCTTATACACTTTTAGAAATATACATAATGTTAAAAAACATTGACATTGGACCCGAAACAGTTGGCTAAAAATATTTTAGAAAAAATGAATTATCACCGTGTTCTGAGCTTTTCTGAAGTTAGTTAAAAACCGATGCAAGATTTGTACTGGTAACGCTGACGAAGGCAGCAAGGACCCGAAAAAATTGGCTAAAAGTATTTTTAAAAATGCAGTTTCACCGTATTCTAAACTATTCTGAAAGTTTCAAATGTCTAGCTAGTCGGGAAGTTAGTTAAATAAATTTTCTGTTGAACCATATAAACGCTGCCGAAGGCAGCAGTGACCTAAAACAATTGGCTAAAAATATTTAAAAAATGCATTGTCACCGTGTTCTGAGTTTTCCCGGAAGTTTTAAATGTGTAGCTAGTCGGGACGTTAGTTAAAAATCGATTGCAAGATTTGTACTGGTAACGCTGCCGAAGACAGCAGGGACCCTAAACAGTTGGCTAAAAGTATTTAAAAAATGCATTTTCACCGTGTTCTGATCTAGTCTGAAAGTTCCAAATGTCTAGCTAGCCGAGAAGTTAGTTAAATAAATTTTCTGTTGAATCACATAAACGCTGCTGAAGACAGCAGGTATTAGAAACAGTTGACTAAAAGTATTAAAAAAAGGCATTGTTATTACATTCTGAACTCTTCTGAAAGTTTGAAATCTCTAGCTAGTCGAGAAGTCAGTTAAATTGCAAGATTTGTCCAAACCGTTTTTGAGTTATTACCGTTTTTTGATACATTTTGGCCATTATGAACCTAATTTTCCTAAATATCTCCAAAACGGAAAATCATACAAAGTCCAAAAAGGGAGGTGCACAACTAGATGTTATAACAGACATATGTACCAATTCGCAACTTTCTACGTCTAACCGTTTTCGAGTTATGCGACATACTCACACACACACACACAGACACACACACATACAGACGTCACGAAAAATCGTGTAAAGTCCCTTATATCTCTAAAACGAGAGCTCGTGTTTAGACGACACTTGCAGGTGTACAACTAGACATCATGAAAGTCACACGTATAAATTGGCAACATTCAGCGATCATTCGTTTTCGAGCAATGTGAAATGCAAAATCCATTTCGCAAATCGGGATTACTATACTTCCTTATACTTTGTATAAGGAAGTAAAAAAGAAAAGAAATGGTTTTATATATTTAATGGAGACTGGGGTAAAATCTATTTATATTCTACAATATAAATAGGGTATAAAATATCTTTTAAATAAAGTATATCTTCACCAGGCCAACAAATAAGTGATAGCAGATCATATTAAAGGTAAAATAAAATCTCCTGCTTAAACATAAAAATTCTTAAGAGGATTTGAACTCTATTAAACAAAATTTTATGCGTTATTATGCACCTGAAGATAAGCTCTTTATATTGTGAAATAAAAATAAGTTGATAGAGGCAATCTATTATTGGAGATGATTATAATCGTTGAATGAGATTTTTATAGAATTGTATGGGTGGTTATAAAATATTTATTGCCATTTACGATACCTATATATTATAAAGAAAGGAACTTATGTCATCGAACTTTTTAGCGTCTAAATAGAAGGAAGCAATGCAGATCTTCTATCTATAGCATATGCAAGTTAATTACATATTCCAATTTCTAAATTTCATTCCAAATTAAAGAAAACAATCATCGAATAATTTTTTTGAGATAGTAAAAATAATAATAATAATAATAATAATAATAATAATAGAAACGAAAAATCATGCAGTTGACAAACATTATTAACACTTTCCAAATGTACGTACTAATTGCATAGTTTAAAGTTTAATGTAAAGGCGGGGAAAAAAAAAAAAAAAAGCAACACCCGCTGTAATTACGTTATTAATTGACTCAGAAACGTCTAATAGACATCATTTAACAAGAAATTGAGTGCCATTTTTGAAAATTATATGAAATTTTGAATTAGGGGGCATCTACATATTGAAAAGAGCACCAACATTGATTTTTTTTTTTTTTTCAATGCAACACCCAGTTTTGACTTTCTATTCGAATTTCTGTGAGTCTGGCAGTGCGGAAAAGAATACAGTTTGCATACATTATCTTTAGTAATCGTAACCAATAATGTGTTAGGGAGTTATCTGTAACTTTAGAAAAATAAAATTAAGACCCTACAAGAAATAGAACAAAATTTTATTGTTTCACATCGGAAATTTTTTAAGAAAAAAAGTTTATAAAAATAAATTATAATAGAAACGCTGTAAATGATAATAGAAACTCAATTTTTCAAAGAGATAGCTTTATAAAACAAAGTAACGAAAATCCCACACGATAACATCGGAGGAAGAAAAGGTGAACTAACTTATGTACAGCTTTATTTAAACTTTTAGCTGAGACTATAATAAATCTTTATCTATCTTAAATCTGAAATATTTCTGCAACATAACTTTTCTCTAAAACATAGAAATTGATTTAATAAACGTTCATGAATTTTTTCGTCTATATCCTTTTCCAACTTTGAATGAAACTGAATTTTCATAAGCGAAATCTAGAAAAGACGATATCTAATAGTAATTGACAGATTTTAACTTAAAACTCAATAAGTCAAAGTTCACTTTTATTAATATGATTTAGGGCTAGAGCGGAGGAAGTTAATTTTAATTGGCAACTTGAGATAATCCAGGAAGTAAAGAGAAAAAGCTTTTAGAAATTTGATACATCGTAATAAAACATAATACGTTACACATATTCAATTAAAAAAACAGATATTAATTTTAAAACGAGAGAAATATCTTAGAAGACAAATTAGCATAAGCTATTTTTATTTGGTGATAATCTTTCAAATACAAAACATTTATTTTTTAATTACAATTTTCAAAATAACAAATGATTATGATCATGTGGGATTCATAGCTGAATTATTTAAAATTGAGTTAGTAAAAATGCTGATGCTTCAAACTATGGTAGAAAAAGAAAAAAAAAGAAAGAAAATGCTAAGAAAATGCTAAGAAAAGTAAATGCTAAGAAAAGTAAAATTAATTATGACATAATAAGTAATAATCAGTTACTATACCGAGCCATTAGAATTGTTAAATTATAACCTCCCAAACTAGATGCCTTCCGCGTGGCCCGGGAATTTCTCAACAGTTCAAGTGGTAGACAGCGCCACCTGGTGCAGATTGCGCGACTTTTTTATTCAGCAGCCACCAAAATTTTTTAAAAGTGGGAGGCGAATAGAATCGAAAAAACGTCGATTATATATACCATATATCATTAAAAAACTTTTCTTGGTGGCTGTTGAATAAAAAAGTCGCGCAATATGTACCAGATGGCACTGTCTACCGCTTGAACTGTTGCCAAGTTTCCAAACCCCGCGGAAGGCATCTAGTTTAGGAGGCTATGGTTAAACATAACAGAAAAATAAAAAAAGAACTACTATTATACAAAATTTAACTTTATTTATATTTAATTTAATGATAAGTATAATGTAAGATTTTAAAATAGTTTTAAAATGAAATATTGGATACTGAAGTTACTTTTAAATATTTTAGATGAAAATAATTTAGTAGTTTACACTTAACTTTTGAGACAATGAGTCGATACATCTTTTAGATAAGTTTTTTGCTGATGTAAAAAAATTAATCCGTCTATTACTACGCAATATTTACAAAGTTTCCATTGAAGTCTTTCTTCAGATCCTTAACATTTAAACTTGATGACAGTAGCAAAAAACAGCGTAGGAAAGAAACTACTGCTTGGTTAAATTAATGTTTATAGCAATATTAGCAAATGAAATCTAGAGAGAATTTTTTAACAGAGGTACTAGTCAAAAATATTATTCAAAAGACATAAAAAAATCTGGAGTGACTCCACTCGACTTTCCGAACATTGAGTAATTAACAGTTTTGTAGATAAAGTAAAGAAAGAGGAGTTGTTAAACAAACAAAAGAGAGAAAACCATAATAGAGTGTTTGAGTATTTTTCTCCATATATTACACGATGTTTTATTTAACGCTACTGAACTTTGAGCCCATAGATCATAATGACAAAGAATTTTTCGTTGTGTTCCTGTAAAAACCTATAAATGCTAGATTCACCAAAATGCTTATATTAAGTGCAACAGTGATTTATAATATTCATATAAATTTTCAGCTCTATTGAATAAGGCGTTTAGATGCTATCGAACTTTTCAAAATTTGGCCCCATAGGCCATAATGATAAAGAATTTTTCCTGGTGTCCCTGTAAAAAAACTGTAAGTGCTAAATTCACCAAAATCTATAGGGTTCGTGCTATGGTGACTTACAATATACGTACCAACTTTCAGCTTATTCGAATAAAGCGTTTAGACGTTAGCGTGTTCACTCACATACATACATACATACATACATACATACATACACACACACACACATACACACATCATCGTAAAAATTGTGGAAACGGTGGAAACGGACTCAGGGGACCTTGAAACGTATAGAAACATCAAAATCTCAAATTCGGATTTTTGACATGATTACAATACTTTCCTCACTATAGTGTTCGGAAAATAAAAATAGTAGTTAGGTTGCCGATGTCTAACAGTATCGAGATAATAAAATAAAATAAAATAAAATAAAATAAATAAAATAATTTCAGTGATCTAGAATGCCATTGATACAGTATAATAAAACAAACTACGTGCCCCACACAGCCACTTACATTCATAAGACATCTATAAAAAAAAAAAAAAAAAAAAAAAAAAAAAGATCCATTAAACATCTATGAACATCCTACAGATATCTTGTATTAACACGACAGATGTCACTCTTTTTTGCATCCATTAGACGTCTGCTACACATCCAGTAAATCTACAAGTATCCAATAATTGGAATTGTTATATCTAAGAGATATTGAAAATGTCTAAACCTTGTTTTGATCCAACATGTTACGTCTATTCGATATTGAAAAAGGCTAGTCTAAATTTCGTCCATATTTAAACTTTTAATCGATATCTAAAATCAGTACAGGGTATCCAGGACTTTTAATGGACTTTCTTAAGATATTTTGTACCTTTTTATGGATGATTGGATGTAATTTAGATGTTTAATGGATATACACCCCGCGCCAAAAAGATTGGTACAAAGGGTTTTTTCTTTGATTTTACATAAAATAACATTATCTAAATTGTGCTTATCATTTATTATTATCATAAAATAACACTATTCCCGGACTCATTTTTGTTTTAAGACTAATTTAGAAAAGTTTTAAGACTAAAATTTTTCTAATTTAAGACTACACTCCGCGACAAAAAGATAGGAACAAAGTTTTTTTTTTTTTTTTTAAATTTTTCATAAAATAACATTATCTAAATTGTGCTGATCATTTATTATCATTACAAAATATTATCCTATCAAAAACGTATTAAATATTTGAATCATATTCAAAATATTCATATTCAAAATAATCATATTCAAAAATTAAAAAAAAAAAAAAAAAACCTTTGTTCCTATCTTTTTGTCGCGGTGTGTAGTCTTAAAGTAGAAAAATTTTAGTCTTAAAATTTTTCTAAATTAGTCTTAAAACAAAAATGAGTCCGGGAATAGTGTTATTTCATGATAATAATAAATGATAAGCACAATTTAGGTAATGTTATTTTATGAAAAATCAAAGTAAAAACCCTTTGTACCTATCTTTTTGTCGCGGTGCGTAAGTGGCTACGTGGGATGTTTAAATTCTAAGAAAGGATTCGCAAGATATTCATTTGTATGTTCATGATTTCCGATACTGTTACGAGATGTAGCATGTTAAAAAAGAACGATTAGTTGATTTTCTACGCATTTATTGGTAAAGTTCTATCAGCTCTCCTAAGAAGTAATATATATATATATATATATTATTTCCTGACAAGATACTGTCACGCTAGAATCATACATGGCATTGTTGAAGCAACGACAGTTTTCCAGAATTTTTGTGTTTTTTAAAAAAATTAAGTATTGCAACCCGGTAAAAATATTCATGATAAATCCAAATTTAATCAAGCTAGCCTTAACAATTGTGTAGTAGACATTAGTGAAACATGAGATCTGATAGGGATTTGTTAGGTCACGTGCCATATTTCCCATTGTTGAAAAACTCTAAAATCCTACTTTTCTACCTATTGTAGATGCCATTTACACAAAATATGACTAATTATCCGCTTCCCCTCTCCTTCGTTTCCTAATGCAATTTCCCCCTCTACTCCAATGCAAATGAAAAATTCACTTACTAATAAAAACAATTATATTTCTATGCCATATTTTGGTTTTCCTTCTGAATTTATTTCCAAATTACTTAAACCACATAATATTTATACTGCTTTCTGGCCAATTAAACAATTAAAAAACGTCCTTTTTAACTTTAAACCCATAACCCCTTCTCTGGATTTAACTGGTGGAATATATTTAATTCCTTGTAAAAATTGCAAATATGTTTATATAGGTGAAACTGGCCGTACAGCAAAAATTAGACTACAAGAACACAGACGATCTTTTAAAAATTGCAACCAAATTTCTAAAATTGTAATCCATTCAATAGAAACCGATCGTATTCCTGACTTCGATAATATAAAAATTCTAAATTCTGGTTTTCATAATTATAAATCGCGTATTTTCCTTGAGAGCTGGCACACTGCCAAGCATCTCCACACTATCAATGAAGCATGCGCACTAGCTCCTCAATATTCAGAACTCCTTTAAATTCCTTGAGTGTTCATGTAATGTTTGCATATTGTGTTGTAATTACTGATGAGGAAAACCGGTCGGGTTTCGAAACGTCTGATTTTAATTATTTTTATATGTAATTTTTGTTTTTTAAATGTGTTTTAACTTAAAATTTTTTGTCTCTTAAATAAAACAGTTTTTGCTTTTAATATATATAATTGAGACGGTTTGATGTTTGTGTACGTTAAAAATATGACTCATTTATATAAATGGCATCATCAAAAATTGTTGGTTAAACATTTAATTCTATATTCTGGCAATAACTTGAGTAGCAGTAAGTTTTACTACTATTACTAATCGTAGTGTCGCTGATTATCTTCTTGTAGTAGTAATTGTAAAGGAATCGGATGTAATCAATAAATATGTATTTGTTGCACGATATTCCACAATTGGGAGAGACTAATAGGAATATAAATCTATTTAATGTAATTTTGAGCATGTTTGAAAATACTATCACTTTTAGGTTAGAGTTCAAACACGTTTTTGTAACCATGGGAGCCTCTGCTCATGGGTTGACTAGACGAGTTCTGAGTTAAAATAGGTTGATAACCCCTGTGATCGAGAGAAAATAAGCCACAAGGTAACGTGGAATGACTAAATGTTTTCCAAATCGCAATACGTTGGTTAATTTGACACCATTCCAAGCCCTTAAAATCGTTCTCGTAAAATATACGCTTTTATTATTTTTTTTTTTTTATTAATTATTTCGGAATAGATGTCAATTACTGAAGCATGTCAATCACTGGAGCACCTACCCTACATTAAAAAAAAAAAAAAAAAATCTCATAAATGCTATCTAAAATTTCATTTTCGAAATTCGTTCACCGCATTTCACGTAGAACAGTGCAATAAATCTTATCATTTTAACACTTTGTTGTTATTGTTGTTAATTTCAGGAAGACTCGGAGAAATTTTTAAAAATGACAAATAATATTTGAAGATTTCAAATTAAAAGCAAATCTCATATTACAAGCAATGTTTTTTTAATCAGTCTCTTGTAAATAAGATAATTTTACTCTAGATGCAATTTTTGGTGCTGAACACTTACGAAACTGTTATTGAATATTAAGGAATGTAAATTACTATTATTTTTTTTAATTCATGCAATTGTGCATGTCACTTAAATAAAAGAGATTTTTTTTAAAAACTAAAATAATAAATAAAATAAAAATAAAAATAAATAAATAAATAATAAATAAAATAAAATAAAATATAAAGAAAGAAAGAAATGGTCTAACGTTAAAACTATAGCATAAAAATTTATTATACATTTAGGGAATGCATATCTTTATAGAAAGACTATAAAGATACATTTTAACGTTCATTTGTATGTTTTAAAGTTTTAGATAAGACTCAAAAAGAAAATTTAAAAGACCTAAGATTTTTTTTTTCTTTCAAAAAAATTAACACCGGAGTTTTATTTGAAAGGGAAAGAAAAAATAAAAAAAAATAAAAAAAAAATAAATTGTGGAGAAATAAGAACCATATAAAGGAAATGTCAATCACGTAATTAAAGAATTTAAAAGAAAGGAAAACTGAATTTAAAAAAATAAAAATAAAATTACCATTATTAAAAAAGTAAAAAGTTTTAAATAATTAGAAAGCTTTTTTTCCCCCCATTGCTTTATTTGTTAAAGTACTAAATAAGGCTTTTGCAGTTAATTTATTAAAATGTCAAGTACACTGGAACATTTATTCACACAATCTATCTCTCTTAAGAGTCTAAACTTAAAATAAAATACTCTTAGCGTTCATATATAGCAAAATGTATTTCAGCGATTAATATACGAGGGCTGTCCGTAAAGTATCCGGATTTAATTTATAACTAAAAAAATATAATGGATATACATACTGCAGTTTAATCTCCTTCAAAGTATCGTCCTTGAGAAGCAACACTCTTAGCCCAACGTTGTTGCCACTTTTGGAAGCAGGATTGGAAGTCGTTCTTTGGAATGGCCAACAGCTGTTCGATCGCTTTTTGTTTGATGGTCGTCACATCCTCAAACCGTCGTCCTTTAAGCGATTTGAACGGTGCCATGTTTGGTGCCAAATTTTGGCAATTTGAACGGTGCCATGTTTGGTTAAAAAATTTCGCATTTCCAAAGCTAAAGAAAACGCTTAAAGGACGACGGTTTGAGGATGTGACGACCATCAAACAAAAAGCGATCGAACAGCTGTTGGCCGTTCCAGAGAACGACTTCTAATCCTGCTTCCAAGAGTGGCAACAACGTTGGGCTAAGTGTGTTGCTTCTCAAGGACGATACTTTGAAGGGGATTAAACTGAAGTATGTATATCCATTATATTTTTTTAGTTATAAATTAAATCCGGATACTTTACGGACAGCCCTCGTATACAACAAACTTCATACAGAAATGAAGTACAGGATTTTTTTTATTATTATTATTATTATTATTTTAAATGATTCTATTCAAGCTACCTGATCTTGATCTAACAACCGATATGGCACTAAACTTCGTATGGAGACTAATGCTGACATGAAAAGTAGGGCTTCGTGATTTTTTTTAGTACGATAGGACTATTTCTTTCAATCTGCCATTTTGCGTCGTTACCAATTTACAGTGTTCCACTTTGAAAATGCCTACCAATATCGAATTTTACCATTTAATTTCTTACTCTATCTTAAAATATTTTATGAAATCCGTAAAATTTTTTATATATTTTTTCTTTATCACTTCCCATCGGTGAAGATCGAACTCACAAGCTTTGGGTTCGTAGAAGTGTACTCTGACCACAGAGCCTACGGGTATTGGCTGAATATTTCCTGATTATTTAGACTAGTGTTTTCAGATATTTTTAGATTAAAACTGTGAAATTTATTTAAAGTGTGTGTTATTTTCCGATTATGAGCATATTGATATTAATCATGTTTTTGAGAAATTAATAGATTAATATTAATTAATCTGTGATGAATTTTGAGTATAATTTTAATATCGAATAATTAGTTTATAGTTTTTTTTAATATTATGTTTTGTTCTGCAGAAATTGAAGCTGTTAATTATTAATAATAAATACGAAATTGTTATTAAGATTATTTTACTAATTAAAGTATTTAGTAAATGAGTATTAAGTAATTAGGGGAAGATACTATTACAATTAATGCATTCAAATTTTATTAACTTATTTGGAATTAAAAATCAACACATTATTATGTGTTTAAGAATTTTACCGAGCGCCCTCTATTATTATTATTATTATTATTATTATTATTATTATTATTATTATATAAGAAAGAAACTAGGGTTATTCATACAAGAACTACATGTAGCTTATACTAAACCGAGAATTAGCATAAAACACGGGTATCAAAGCAAAATTCAAGCTTATGCTTTAGTAGGCGACAGCAGCGAAAATAATTCTGTGCTATAAAAACATGTAGACAGAATTGCAAAACTATTTGCAAAATTAATTGGTATTCAATTGAACTATAGTCTTGCTATTTTTAGATCAATCGTGGAAATGCATAATGATTTATACCGATAACCCTTTGGAAGTATTTAATATCCATATTATATTTTCAATATACATGTGAACACATTTTGAATGAATTATCAAAATCTTTTGTTGATATATGTATAGTTCTTGTAATTCAGGGAAATTCAGTTATGAGCTTCAAAAACTGTACTCACCATCAATCTGAGAATCAGCATCTATATTAGTGCGCCCTTCCAAGACAGAATGGAAGCACCCTTCTTCTAAAAGATGGCCAATATCGGCGGCCCATCGTAGCGTATCATTCACTTCTTCCGGTGGAGGAGTAAACACAAAATGACCATATGTTTCTTCTATCGTATCTAGAATTATTCAAAATAATCACAATCATTAAAATGAATAGTTTTTAAACACTATTAAAAAAAGTAACACATAAAAAAAAAAAAAAAAAAAGTTTTTCATGTAAAATAGCGTTTATTTCTTTCTGAAATGATTCGAATGTTTACATATCTAGGTGGGCCGCGGTAGCCTGGTCGGTAAGAGCAGCCAGTTCGTGATCGAAAGATTGCGGGTTCGGTCCTCGAGCCGGCCGAAGACCATCGTGGACGCTAATGGCGACTGGTGCACGTTAAATTCCGTCGTGGTCGCATAGTCCTCTAAGTTCCCATCAAAAATTATACCTCTGGGGGACCGGAACACGGGTTTAACTCAGCCTTGTTCCGGATCAAAATTCGAGTTCCTGTTGTTTGCTGGTGCTGCCATCTATCGCCAGCTTCTGGAGCTAAGACGTACTTCCTCCCTAGTAGGCGCTCCTCTGAAAAACGGAATGACGCACCCCTCCTGCCTTAAACCCGGTTAGTTCCACTACCGGGGCTCGGAATTTCCGAGTGGCATAAGTAACAACAACAACATATCTAGGTATATCAGGGATTAGAGATTATCACTTTTTTTTTTTTTTTTTTTGCTACTACTATTTTTATATGCAATAACATACAGGGTGTTTGAATACAATCATTTCAAAACTTCTAGGAAAGGTGGAGTGCATGCTAACGGTTCAGAATCATATAGGAATGCAGGGTCGGAAATGCTGTCCTGATGCGATGTGGTATAGAAAAACATCAGAAATTAAAAGTCATAAACCCCATAAGCGAGTATTCGTTTTAATGATGAATGCACTACATGAACAAAAAACATGGGTCAAAAATAGTGTTTAAAATTTCATCGACAGAATTCACTGCAGTACTCGTTGAATATAAAAATGATGTACATTCATTATTAAAACGAATAATCTTTGTTTCTGATGTATCTGTGCACACCACTGCGTCAGGAAAGAACCTCCGACCCCACACTACTGTGTGACTCTGAATCGACAAGATGCACTCTGCCTCTCCTAGAAGTTCTGAAACGTGGTACATTCTATTTAATCACAGAAAAATTCCTTAAAAATATGATAAAGATTCCAGGATAGAAATCTGTGCTGATAAGTATAAAGTATTTAAGTCCAAATATGTCTATTTTGAGTTAAGTACATTATCAGACTCAGAAAAAAATTGTCTATCGATTGGTATAAAGGATTTACGTCTATGTCCTTTAGTCTCTGAGAAAATCCATTAGTAAAAAAAGATTCAAGTCAGAAATTTAGCATTCATGTATGGTATAAAATATTTAATTCAATTTTTTTCCCTTTATTAAATGTAGGTTGGCAAATTTTTCTGATTAGATTTTAATTAGTTTAACTTTATTTTTCGTCTCCAGAAAAATCAAGAATATGGACTTAAAACCTTTATACTTATCAGTACAGAAATAATTGTGGTATAAAAAGAGGAAAACTCCCTAAAAAAAAAAAAAAAAAAAAAAAAAAATCAGTGTAAAAACATAATCATTACTTCTAAATCAAAAGTAATGGAGTGGATAATGAAGAACACTTTCGTCTCTGCTCTCATACCTATTGCATGTAACCCAACAGATAGAAGAGAAGACATAATTCTGTACTTGTGCTTACATTTTCTTGCTGGATGAAAGGTCGCGCTTAATTAATTTAACCTAAAAGTATTGCGTGTATTTACAATTTATGGTGTTTTCGTACAAAGTTTCCATTCGTCGCTATTCAACACAATTATTTCAGTGCATTTAACTAGGAGCATATACATTTTTCTTTATTATCCCTGAATCTTATGCATGATGTTAATGTAGGAAGCAACTTACTAAATGTGAAGTAAAATGCTGTTTATAAACAGCGAAATAATAAAGGATTAGAAGAAATGCCGTTATATTTAGAGCGAATAAAATGGAAGCATTCGATTTAATTTATAACAAATATCTATTTTACAAAAAAACAAAAAACAAAAAACAAAAAACAAACAACTACCTGTAATTCATTTATTTAGGATACATTCATATGGATTTTTATATTTTGTTTTACGGCCAGAGCTTCCTTATTAGCTTAGTGAAGTGTGTAAGTACCATTAATAAAATTTGGTTATAGGTAATTAAGGATTATCTATAATTCATTGAAAGCTAAAAAAAAAAAAAAAAAAAATGGCCAGTTTCATTTTCGTACTATAGATCGAGTAAAAATTATGAAATGTAGAAAATGAGGCCTTCGATGGTTAGTTGACTTACCTAAATGCTTAATGCGTTTATGCCTAAATGCTAAAACTTTATGTTTAAATGCTTTTAGCATTTAGACATAGCTCACACGAAAATCATGATGAGTTGTAAATTTATAAAAACGTGAATAATCATTTGGACTATCATATGTACTAACCTCAGTTTTAGGTCTTAGCAAAAAATAAAAGGAAATAATAAATAAATACATAAAAATAAGAATAAAATAAAAGTATTTCAAGAAAAACCTTCAGAAAATGGCATCACTTACAGTTTAAATAAATTATTGCATCCATGCTTGACGAAGAAATTTTATTTTCTCATAAAAGCATTGTAAATTTTTAAATATATTTAAATATATTTTAACAAAAATAAATTTGCTAATAAAAAATACTTTCTTTCATTTGTCCATTACATGAAAAGTAAAGCGTTTAAAAATATTTGTGTATATATTTAGAAAATAACTATTACAGTGAAACCCCGATCTATCGTTCCCGCATCCATCGTTTTCTCGCATTGATCGTTTTATTTTTATGATCCCTGCACAAATTGTATTTAAATAATGTTAACGAAACCCTCATGTATCGTGCTTAAAAAAAATCGTTTCCCCGCATTCATCGTTGTAAAATTTTCTCTTGACTTTGTAAAAATTTTCTCCTGAAGGTCAAGGGGATCCATATGACAATTACGCAGTTACATGAATTAAGGAAATAAGTTTGTGTTCTAGGATGTTCACACCAGGATAACATGGTATAAAGTACGAAAAAAGAGTATAAAAAAGATTAGAGTATAAAAAAACACAGTTTTTAATCTCATTTTTCCATACACCCCTGCAAACATGTACTTTTTTTTTTTTTTTTTTTTTTACTTCTGGAATTTTTTAATTGGATTTTTTTTTTTATAAATATTTATAAAACAAGAGATACCTTGATGAACTTCCTAGTGGTAAGCAACTTTATGCCCAAACGATAAATGGTCGGATAGCCAAAAATGAAAAGATCTAACAAGATACATGCAGAATAGTAATATTGTAAAAAAAATCTGGTGTAAAACAACTACACGACTTGCATTACCCATTACTATACATATTAAACACACTTTTTGGAGATAGTTTGGTCAGAAAACATAAAATTGACTTAACAAACCAGAACACCTAACAATTTTTATCAAAGAGAAAACTAATACATACGTCGCAAAGATATATAAAACACGATTTTCACAGTGAATTAAAAAAAAAAAAAATAATAATCGATAGAGTCGTTTTTTGAAACACCCATTTCCGAGATTTAAAACTGGCGTACCTAATCAGGCAAATTTCCTGTATTAATCAAATAATACATGCGAAAGGACATCTAAAAAGGCGTTTATGTAGCAAATTTGAAGATAATCATTAGAGCCGTTTTAGAGATACCAATTTTTGGTCCACCTCCGATTTTCACCGAAACTTGACAAACTCATCTTTTCGCATGAAATTAACACTTACATACGGAAGGATATCTAAAAAGGAGTTAATATGGCGAGTTTGAAGGAAATCCGTTGAGCAGTTAAAAAAAAAAAAAAAAAAAACGCCCTTGTGAGACCTAATATTGACCTACTTATAGAGCGCGCCTATTAATATTCCTAAACTGATCAACTTATACTTACGAAAAAAGAGCAAAGGAAGTGTTACAGCCGCTTTTGAGAATCGGACATATGGTGGCACTTCCCATTTTTAATGTCCCCCTTCTGGTTTCACAATTTTCACCAAAATTTGGCAAAATCATCTATATACTGGAACTATCTTAATTCTGAAGTTCCGTTGTTCTATCTTTATTCGTTATGGAGATACGATAGTCAGAAGATTACCCAAACACATACATGCACATGTGCATGGACACATACGTACACATATACATACACATATACATACTGACTAAGTTCCAAAAATCACTGTTTCAGACGGCTCGTGATATATAAATCAGGTGAAAATTCGATATTGAAAATGTTGACTTAATGCAATATATTTTTATTATCTACGGTAGTTGGGTAATGGAAATAATGAAAGATCAGAAAATCAGAAGACAAAACAAGACTCCCCGCGTACTGCTTGGAATTTCGCCCTGAAAAGTGCACCGTCACTGACTCATGGAAAGTCCTTGAACTGAGACTGCCATCCTGAGAAGGTAGGAAGAAATACAAGGCCCATAAAAATAAAATAAGTTAGAAACAGTAAGATTATTATAACAAAGTGAAATGCACGCCAAATCCTCAATTGACTATAAATTTACAAGATTTTTTTTTTTTAAATAAAAAAACTTTTCACGAAAATTTTTGTTTTTACTGTTAATTAGGGTGAAAATTTTTATTCAGCAAAATAATGTTAAAAAACCGTACAAGTTGTAAGCTACGTTCATGTGAAAATATATAAATATCTGAAATGTTATATAATAATCGTAGGTGTTAGTGTTCCTGATTTTTTTCCCACTTGTAATTAGGAGCTGTATTTTTCCTTATGCTTGTATGCAGAAAATCGACGAGACAAAAAAAAAAAAAAAAAAAAGGTTGCACTCCGGGAATGCCGACAGAAGTGAAAACTTGAACAATTATGTGTGTATTTTTTGAATCGTCAGGAAACATTTTACTGTGCAGGAAATACTTTTAAATGAAGTGTTTTTTTATTTATTAATATAAACTACTACTACAAAAAATATATCAGAATTTTTATTTAATGCGCTATTGTACATGAAAAATAATGCATATTATTTTACCTACAAAAATTGCAATCTATTGCTTAAAACTTAAATTTACAAATACATGAAATATGAAATTTAATCAATTGGTATTCTTTGAAATGAATGCTAATGAAACTTATGAATTTTCATCCACAATTTAAACAACTCTTCCATCACTATTATCATTATATTCCAAAACTGATACTATAGGTTTATGGTAACTAAAATAGGAAACAAACAAATTTGATTTGAATCTATTTAAATATCTTGTAAAGACTGCATCAATTGTAGTTTTATATATCGTTGTGTTAAGATTGCGATCATTGGTCATCGTTGAATCAAATTCTCTATTTAAAAATTCAATTAATGGTAGATTTTTATCGTTTGCAAAGTTGATGTTGAAATCCCCACTCAAAATCATTGGCAAATCATCAGATCTCTTCCGAATTTTATCTTGAAGATTTATTTATCCTACAGAAGCGTCTTTAGAATAAATAAATAAACTTTCATACAAAAATTCTCGTATTGCACTTAACATTTTTGATTATAACAAGAAAAATTTTTGTTTTTTTCGATTCGAAAACATGAATATATATGTTGTACGTATATACACAATATATGTTTATATTATATATAGTTATATTATCAATGTATTTTAACCCAAACTCAACTCTCGGGTACACGGGGCCAATATATGTAGATACTTATATAGAAAGGTGTCGGTTACGGTCAGGGCCTGATTAAGGGGGAAGCTCGCTCATACCGGAATATTTTTACAATTATTTTTTACTTCATGTCATAGAAATTCCACGCTTTGACGAGGAAATATTTTTTATAAAAAATGAACGGTGTAAAACAATCCAATTTACTCACCGTTATTAGACACCAGAATTCTTTTAAAATAATTTTTAATGAAAATTTTCTGTTTATTATAGGAGGAAAATATTTGTTAAAAATTAACGGTTTAAGTATAAATAATGTTTGAAGAGCGAGCTTCCCCCTTAATCAGGCCCTGGTTACGGTAACAGTGTCGCGAGTTACATGGTTTTTTCTCATCTCAAAAAATATTAACATGCATGTGTATCTATGTACGTACATACACAATATATGTACATACTTATATACAGAGGTGTCGGGTATGGTAACAGTGTCGCGAGTTCAATGGTTTTTTCCAATCTCAAAAATGCCTAACGCGCCTAAAGAAGTTTTCACTTCAAAAAAAAAAAAAAAAAAAAAAAACTATGAAAAATATTACGGTTAAAAAATTGTGATTGTAAAAAATATCCGATCACAAACATCCCCGAATAATGGCATTTTCTTTATACAGAAATTTAAGCCTAAATATAATTAATTTGAACGTGTTATTTACACTATTAACAGCTGATTTCGTTTGATCAATAAATTGTAGATACGAGTGCAATATAACCATACCATAATCATATATCTGTTCAGGGCCTGATTAAGGGGGAAGCTCGCTCATACCGGAATATTTTTACAATTATTTTTTACTTCATGTCATAGAAATTCCACGCTTTGACGAGGAAATATTTTTTATAAAAAATGAACGGTGTAAAACAATCCAATTTACTCACCGTTATTAGACACCAGAATTCTTTTAAAATAATTTTTAATGAAAATTTTCTGTTTATTATAGGAGGAAAATATTTGTTAAAAATTAACGGTTTAAGTATAAATAATGTTTGAAGAGCGAGCTTCCCCCTTAATCAGGCCCTGTATCTGTTTCAGATATGATATTACTTTTAATACGTTATTCCCTTCTCATCAAGAACTAATTGAGATACTGAGAAAATTTCAACGATCACCGCAGATAATTTGACGTAATTAGGGAAGATAAGGTGATAATTAGTACTTTGAAATACACACTGCTTTTACTGGGAAATAATTTTCTCTTTAATCCCTATCAAAATATAATTGGATATAAAGAAAGTCTTTGTGAAACTATTTCTTTTTACTCTTAGATGTTGAAATCAATGGAGATTTCTATCGTAATGTTATCTTCTGTAATGAGTCTGTCTGGGAGATAAATTGCTGTGTGCTGTGCATGGTTTAAAACAAACGAAATGCATTTATAATTGGAGAGATATATATGCGCTTATCTTAAAGTCATTTTCGGTATTTTAATACATTTTTTTTTTCTTTTTTTTACGGATCTAAGTTGGTTTTGTTTGTAACTGTAACTGTCAATTTTACTAGAAGAGTGAATCAAGTCATAAACGAAATTTTTGTTTTTAATTTTATTGGAACAAGATACAAATATGAAAGTTTCACACAATTTTTTTTCCATAATCTCCTGATTTCGTTATGAATTGTATGCAATGGATTAGAAGTTTTTTAATGCCATATTCATAGAAAGAGCGAGGGAAACGTTTTCATGTGTATGAAACAGCAGCATCGTCTATGGTTCGTTCATCTCCTAGTGGTTCTTTCAGGGGCTCACAAAGATAGATCAGCAAGGTAAGGAGGGTACTCTACTATACTCTATTTCCTTTACGCAGTCACCTCAAGGCCACACTCACTCAGATGAACTGTGATTTCATTTTCCCCGTCCGTTGCTAGGTTACTGAAGAAACAACGATATCTCACTGGATGGAATTGAGCACGTGATCTCATTCACGTGATCTCCCTCTCGGAATTCCGTGGCCTTGAAGTGCCTCTGATGAGGAAATGAAGTTTCTCAAACGTTTCGGTTGGCTGAGTGGTGTGTGTGAGAATAGGCATTGTTGTGAAGTAGAATCACGTTTCTGGCTTAAAATCTCATCGGATTTCATGCAATGTTTGTCGCATATAATCAGGGCCTGATTAAGGGGGAAGCTCGCTCATACCGGAATATTTTTACAATTATTTTTTACTTCATGTCATAGAAATTCCACGCTTTGACGAGGAAATATTTTTTATAAAAAATGAACGGTGTAAAACAATCCAATTTACTCACCGTTATTAGACACCAGAATTCTTTTAAAATAATTTTTAATGAAAATTTTCTGTTTATTATAGGAGGAAAATATTTGTTAAAAATTAACGGTTTAAGTATAAATAATGTTTGAAGAGCGAGCTTCCCCCTTAATCAGGCCCTGCATATAATGGCGAACAGTAATAGGCAGAATAGGTAGCATTAATCCTCATGAAGAAAGTTTATGTACAAAACCTATTTGAAGTTTCGAAACATCATCGCAAGGACTTATCCAGCTGAGAGGCGAGTTTTCGCCACTTAGTTGGAATTTTTCCTGCCATTTGTACATTTAGATTTTCTTTAGGGTAGTCTTCCCAAACTGTGCTTCAAGTCTTTGAATAGTTTTGGCTGGTTTGACGCCTTAGCGTTTGAGAAATTTTATAATAAAGCTTTGCACAACATAAGGGTGAACCTCTTGTTCGCTCGCTGTAATGTCAACTGAAGCTCGGAAAGAAACGAACTTACTGCAATATAGATAGTTACGCAGATCTGCCAACCTAATACGGCAAATTGTTTGTACCGCCCCTTTTTCTACATCAATATATTTTTAGAGTATTTGTTTTCTTAATTCATCGTAAATATATTTTAAGAGAATCACTCAAAAAATTAATTGGTGTAGAAAAAGGGGCGGTACTAACAATTTGCCGGATTAGGGTGGCAGCTCTGGTTACGTGACATCACTACCTATCACGTCCAGCACCACGCATTCCTTCCCAACGCATTTGCAGCCATACAAAAGAAATTCCGGTTCATAGTTGATTCACCCTCATATATTAACCCTTTGTCGGCCCTATTTAGTTTCTATCAGTTGGTCAATGTTGCCGAATTTAGTGTCTTTTTTATTGAATATCCACAATAAATTTTAACTGTAATAGTTGCTTAATCATCTCGTAGGTTATTCGTCCATTAAATGTGTCAAATATCACTCCTCAAAATTATTGGTGATAGCTGAATAAAATAATCCCTAAATCTGGCAACACTGTTATAGCACTTTAGAGTGTTAGGGCTTGCAAAGGGTTAAAACGGATTAATGCATGCATAGCTACTATTGTTTCATGCAATCTGATCATGAATTTCGGCAAACGAACTCAGGATTGATTTTTCATTTGCACTAATTTAACGAACTGACACAATTAACATGATTCTCTAATGCCATAAAATAAAATAAAATAAAATAAAATAAAATGAAAATAAAATAAATATGAATAATCCCCAGATGCATGACTGAACGTCGTTCATTCATGGATTAACATTCTTACTTAATTGAAGATTGAAGATTGGCTAATTTAACTAATCAAATGTAAATTCATTACTTCTGTATGTTTATTTATTTATTTACTTTTTCTTATGTGTGCGAGATTAGTCGTGTGTTATTTATTTATTAAGTTTTGCTCACAAGAATCCCGATTAACGAAAGAATGTAACTTACTTCACTAAATGCATAAAAAAATTCTGCTTTCATCTTTGGCAAACGTGTTTTTTCTGACCTGATGAAAAAAGAATTAATAAGAGACTCTTTCGAAATGTTCTTCTTTTTTCTTTTATAGAATTTTTCATAATATTTTCAAGAACTATTTAATGTTTTTTACGATTGATTAATTAATTCTTGATTAATGTTTTAAAATTTCAAGCTGGATGAGCGTAATTTTTAGCAAAGTACAATCATTTGCCCATTATCATGCAATTAAGAATATTCGTGCAGATGTCGTACTGTCCGCTCTTTTTTGAGGACACTCTCAGAGATAATAAATCTCCGCCTTTTTTGCCACATCTAATTTCATGTAGAAAATTTCTAGATATATTTATAGTACGGTGTCCTGATTACATAGGGCAGAGATTATTGTATAAAAATAGTGGTATCAATGAATTTTAAAATTTATTATTCCTGAGAATGTCCTGAAAAAAGGGCGAAGAGTATACGACCCCTGGTTCATGTCAAAATATATCAATATTTTAAAATGTTTAATTTAATGAAGGCATTTTTTGATGTAAAAAACCTTATCTAAACTTTAGTGTAATAATGATTATTCACTATACCACACTATTCACTAATGATTTCGCTTGCTCAGTAAACGACAAACACTACTGTAATATAACAATACCATAATCAGATATATACGTCAGGCATAATATTACTCATCGAGAATTAATTGAGATATAATATTACTTAATACGTTTTCCCTTCTCATCAAAAACTAATTGAGACACTGAGAAAATTTCAACGAACACTGCAGATAATTTGATGCAATTAGGAAAGTTAAGGTGATAATTACTTTATACTTTGAAACACTCACTACTTTTAACGGGAAATATTTTTCACTTTGCTCTCTGTCAGAATATAATTGGATATAAAAGAAATTTTTGTTAAACAACTTCTTTTTATTCTCTTAGATGTTGAAATCAATGGAGATTTCTATTGTAATCTTTTTCTCATTGCAATTTAAAGTGTTATGTTGTGAAATGAATCTGCCTACAAGAGAAATTTCTGAACGTAATTTCAAACAATTGCCATACATTTATAATTGGAAACGGGTACACTAAGTTTTAAGTCTTTTTTACATTTTACGCATTTTTAAGTCTTTTTTACATATTTTTAATTGATTTCGCAGCTGTACCGTTGTTTATTTTTGATTGATTGATTCTTTTTAAAGTAAATGAATGAATATAGGTGATTTAAATCCATTTTTTGTTGAAATTTTATTATATTGTGTATATTTCTTATGATATTTGATTCATATTCAACAAACCTCATTTCAGTCCATTAAAATTACGATGTTTCAATTTCGTTCTTCATACAGTGCTAATTGATCAATTTTAGGGAAATATATTTTCTAATTTCAAATTCTTTACCTTTTCAATATTTATTTCTTCATTTGTTAAATTACTTTAAAATTAGTATCAACACTAGAATCCTGCGCGGGTAAAAGAACCCGACAAAAAAATTTTCATCGACCCGAAAACCGACCTGAACTCGCAACAAAGAATTTTTTGCGAACCGCACCCGACCCGAACCCGCTTTCTTTACACCCGAACCCGACCCGAAACCCGACTTCTCTAACCAGAACCCGACCCGAAACCCGAAAAATAAATCAACATTACTTATTCATCTAAAAATCATGCAAAACAAGATAAAATGATATAACATCATATAAAATAAAGTAAATTTTCATTGTCACACAGTTGGTAAATTATAAAAAAACTAGTATGTTGTGGCCACCAGAAGAATATCTTTTATATTTTCCAGTCGAATTCATTAAGTGCGAATAATTTATTAAAGCTATCATTAAAAATATTTAACATGATGAATGCAAATGATTTTCATCTTAGGGAAATCTAACACTAAGTATCCAAAGAGAAACAGATTTCTCGTCTATAAATAACACCTTATCCGTTTTTATAATGGTTACCTTAGATATCAGGTTTCAAACTGCTATATAGAATAGGCGTTGAGATATAGCCATCCCGTTATCAATGAAATTTGCAGTATAGCAGCGCCACCTATTGTCCGATGAGCATCCAAACTAAGTCAGCATAATGTCTCATAATGGACTCCTCATATATGAAGTTTTGTTTGATGATACGCAATAGAACCTGAGTTATAGCTTTCCTTTAAATTGTAGAAATCGCTCTGTAGAAGCGCCACCTGTTGAGTGGTTTACACCAAAAGTTGACAGGCGCTA
Organism: Salticus scenicus; assembly: GCA_963930645.1. NCBI lineage: Eukaryota > Metazoa > Arthropoda > Arachnida > Araneae > Salticidae > Salticus > Salticus scenicus. Next base: position 256,091,391 of record OZ005655.1, read on the forward strand.
ATATATCTTAAAGTGCACCTACAAACAAATTTATGTGCGATTCTGTGCAGTAGTTCCTGAGATATAGCCTTTCCTTAAATTGCTGAAATCGCTGTATAGCAGCGCCACCTGTTGGCTGATTGACATTCAAATTGAATCAGCATAATATCTCATATTGGTCTTCTCACATATCAAGTTTTGTTGAATTATACGCAACAGAACCTGAGATATAGCCTCCCCTGAAATTGCAGAAGTCGCTGTATAGCAGCACCACCTGCCGAGCGGTTGACACCAAAAGTTGATAGGCACTAATTTAGGTCAAGGTGCATCTACATATAAATTTATATGTAATTTTGAACAGTAGTTCCGGAGATACAGTTGCCACAAAATTTTTGCCACACACACATACACAGACAGACAGACAGGCAGACGGACAGACAGACATTTTCTAAAAATGGTCAAATCGTGGTCTAGACCTCTCAAAACTTGTAAATCCGTTGAAAACCGGAAGTCAAAAATTTTTACGAATCCAGTACTTTCTTCTATTGAACATAGAAAAAAAAAAAAAAAGATTAATAATAATGTTTAAACACTTATGTGAGTTGTGAACTTCAAGATTGCAAAAATGTGCTTCAAGTTCAGTGTTAGTAGTTCATTGTTTAATGCTTATATTCTGAAAAAAAAAAAAAAAAAAGTATCTTTATTTATTGCTTTTGTTCGATGTGAATGTTTATTTACTATAATAATTTTGGTAGCCCGGATATATTTAATTAAACATCTGCTTTCCCACAATCACTTTAAATTCACACAATCAGCAAATTATCTTCCTCGAGTTGCAATTTTCGTGCATTGTTTATTTGTTCTAGAGAATCCGATAAAGAATATTATTATTATCTGCCTTGATGGAATCTGTTTCCTAAATGTGTTTATTTTATATTGCTTTTTATTTTCTTCTGTTATTCAATAGAAGAAAGTATTGCAATCGTAAGAATTTTCAGCTTCTGTTTTTCGATGGATTTACACGTTCTGAGGGCTCCAGAACACGATTTGACCATTCTTAGAAAATATATGTCTGTATGTGTGTGTGTGGGACAAAATTTTTGTGGTGACGTATCTCAGGAACTACTGCAGATAACTGCATATAAATTTATATGCAGATGTACCTTGGCCTAAGTTAGTGCCTATCAACTTTTGGTATCATTTGCTCAACAAGTGTCGCTGCTAGACCGCGATTTTCACAATTTCAGGAAAGGCTGTATCTCAGAAACTACTAAACGGATGTGCCTATAAATTTATATGCAGATACACTTTGACATAAGTTAGTGCCCACCAACATTTTTTGTCAATTGCTCAACAGGTGGTGCTGCTATACGTCGACTTTCACATTTTCAGGGAAGGCTGTATCTCAGGTTCTGTTGTGTATAATCAAACAAAACTTGACACGTATCAGAGTAGCCATTATATGACATTACGCAGATTCAATTTGGATGCATATCAGCCAATAAGTAGCGCTGCTATACTGCAATTTTCCCTGAGAACGGGATATGGCTATATCTCAACTTCTACGGCATATAACTGTACAAAACCTGATATATGAGGTAACCATTATGAAGAAGCATTTTTTAAGACTTTATTTATAGAAAATTAAACTGTCTTTCTTTTCTTATATTTAGCGTTAGTTTTTTCTAAAATGAAATAATCTGCATTCATTATGGTAGATAATTATAATAAGTAATAGTTTTAAGAAAATATTTTTACTGGGCGAATTCCTATAGGAAAATATAGAAGAAAGTTTTGTGGTGGTCACAACATAATAGATTTAAATGAAATCACAACAAGTATTTCCTCTATATTTGCTGTATATACAAGTATAAATGGAGGAAAATTCAAAATTTCGTTCACATAAAAGCGAGGATTGAATTTCATTAAAAATAAAGGTAATTTTTTTTTTTAAGTATGTTTGGCCACCACAAGACTTTCTTCTATATTTTCTAATACAAATTCGCTCAGTACAAATAATTTATTAAAGCTCTATTTATTAAAATTACCTACCATACTGAATGTAGACGATTTTCATCTTAGAGAAAAACTACATTAAAAGTACAAAGAAAGACAGCTTTATTCTCTATAAATAATATATTAAAAAATGCGTTTTCATGATGGTTATCTCACATATCAAATTTTGTACAGTTTTACACCATAGAAGTAGCTTTTCCGTTCTTGGGGAAAATTGCAGTACAGCAGCGCCACCTATTGGCCGATAGGCATCCAAACTGAATCTGCATAATGTCTGATAATGGTCTTTTCACATATTATTTTTTTTATTACACGCAATAGAACCTGAGATATCTCTTTCCCTTAAATTATGGAAATCGCTGTATAGCACCGTTACCTATTGAATTATTGGTACCAAAAGTAAATGGACAATAATTTATCTCAAGGTATTACTTAACCATTCTTGGTAAAAAAAAAAAAAAAAATGAATTAGCGCATCCGTCTGTCTGCATCGTCTAACTAAGCAATAACTAAGTAAGAAAATTTTAGTATATAGTGTAAAACATATGTAACTTTTAACACTTTAAATGCTTAAATATTTTGATTAATAAGTGGACGTTTCCCCAAAACATTTAATTTTTCACAAAAGGATTTACTTATTCTCGTATAAATAAATCATATAAATTTCATAACCGTACATTGAATGTTGAAAAATTCATATGATGATAATTTCAAATTTAAAAAATAAAGTTTGAAAATAGTTCATCTTGATGAAAATCGATGAGAAGGGAATAAAGAGGGAGGAGGAATGCCTCTATCAGCTAGTTGGCGGAAAGAATGCCAGGGGTCGGAGTCTCCGCCTTTTTTTCAGGGTACTTTCAGAAATGAAAAATTTATGCGATTTTTGTAAGCACAATTTTTATGCAGTAATTTCTATGCTGCTTAATCACGACATGTTAATTTAAAAATACCGTAAAGTATAAGGTATCTAAGTAAAACATGGTGGCAAAAGAGGCGAAAATTTCTTGTCATTAAAAGTGTCGTCCTAAAAAAAAAAAAAGGGCGGAGACTACGATCCCTGATATTCAAAATGCTGATTAGTTATTTAGTATATTATATTCTTACAGAAATTATCATTATTGCAGTAAGAATAATTCAGAGATGCCACCATTTTAACCTTTTCCGGAGTATTTTTAGCCTCGCCTTTATTTCATATCACTTATTTTTTTAAAGAATATTTTTCTTATTTTATTGAAGTTATACATTGGAGAAAAAAAATTCTATAATTGAAGTGGTGCGAAATAGAGGTGGGACGAAAAATACTCTAGAATAAATTAAAACGTTGGTATCTATGATAATTCCCTTTCGGGGTGTTATTAAAACTTTCAGACACCGTGATGCCATTTCAAACCATAACATATAAGTTTTTTTTTTTTTTTTTTTTTTTTTTAACTGTCTAAAATTTTCATTGATTCCAAATGAACACTGTTGTAATCCATGCACATTTTCGGTCCTAAAAGTATATTTTTTAAATGTTTGCACTATTCTTGTTGATTAATGAAAAGAGAGTTTTTGACTCTCTTTTAATAAAAATGTGGAAATCAGTTTTACTTTTGCGGCCAATTTAAGTATATTACCTGTTTCCAATATTTTTTTATTTAACATTACAGTGTTTATACTTTGTATTTTAACCCTTAAATGCCTGATCATTTTTTAATCAATTTAAAAACGTTTTACTTCTTTCTTCTCTTAAATAAATCACGGGAAAAACTCTTTAAAAAATCGCACTTTATTTTAACTATGGTTTACAGCTAAAAAGCAATTTGTTGTCAATTGGCAAACTTGTGGCTTTAGAGTTTCAATATTATTCTAATAATATGTTAAAAGAAAAATTTGGGTTCGTGTCCATATTTGTCAACATAGTAATTAATATTCCGTAATATTTTGGCACCGCCTTCTTTTTCATACCAGGATCTTTTTAGAGTATTTTTCTTCTTATTTAATTGCATTTAGAGAATATTACTCTAAAAATTTACTGGTGTGAAAACAAGTGCGGGGTCTCTAACAAAACTACGGAATATTAATTAGGATGTTGGCAAGTATGTGTGTCCAAAAGGCAACGCTCGGTATTTGAAGGTTAACTAATTTTAGCAAATATTTCGTTTGAAATTTTGATATTTTTATGTATTCAAAAGCTGAGATTTTAAATGTCAGCAAGGTTATATTCTGTAAAAGCAAGCACCTCTAAGTTGCATTACAAATTATATTAATTCATACTCTTCTATTACTGCTATTTGAAAAAAAATATTTATAGATTTTTTCTATTTTGAGATACATTTAAAATTAAATATAAGATGTATTGTTTTATATGGATGAAAAAAAATGGGAGCGAAAGGGTTAAAATGAAAATTGTCTCTGACTGAAACCATTGTTAAATACTATGAAAGTTTATAAGTATATAAACGTTCTTTATACTCACATTTTTTGTTCGGATTAGAGGGCTATAAAAAGGGGTAATAATAATAATAATAATAATAATAAAACATCTTTAAGCCATCCCAAATGTTAAACTACGGAGTAATTGTCTCTTTCGATTTTCCGAAGAACTTGAACACTCCAGATTGACAAGGAAATTAATATTTTTCAATCATACTTAGGAAACAGTCACTTTGAATATGTTTTTTTTAAATTCGAAACACTTTTTTAAAAATAAAATTTGGCTTACAAAACTCATTGAATAAAATTATTTATTTTCTCACACACTTAATTTTAACATACGATCATAATTAACTATCCTGAATGCCACAACAAGTTTATTCATTTTAAATCCTTAAAAATAGTCACGAGAAAAATCAGATTAAAAAAAAAAAAGATAAGGGAAAAAAATAAATAAATAAATGCTCAATTTTCTAATCAAATTATTCTTGAATAAACTCAAACAATATTCTTGAGGAAAAAAAAAAAAAAAAAAAAAAAACAATAAATAAGTGCTCTTTTCAATTTCAGCTGCTACAGGCGATTTTAAATAAAAACAAACACTCTTCATTCTTCCCCTCTCCCACTCCAAACTTCCTTTTTAAACGCCTTCCATCGTCTTCCCAAAGCTACTAGCGTCTTCAATACGCGCGTAAACCTAGTGAGTGTATTCCGATTCCCTTCCCATTCCCAGCCCACCAGCGGCCGAGCGGTTCTGCGCTCAAAGCTGGTAGATGGGAGGTGCCGGGTTCGATCCCAGGTCGCGCTCATCGACCTAGCCGTTCGGAGTTTTCCGTGGTTTCCTCCGAAACTTGCGTAAATACGGGCTAGGACCCCTTAGAAAGACCCCCACGGAGGGCATTCCCCCTCCAGGCCTAGGACACATCAGGAGTCAATCGGCCTTAAATCCTACAACAACAACAACAACAACCTTCCCATTCCCCATCCCCATCGTCCCCCATGATACAATAATTAACATCAGTTAATCACCTCTAACCTAACTCATCATGGTTGCTTAAATTAGCTTCATGAAAATATTATTTCGTTAAACGGTAGTATTATGTGTTTTCAACATTACATATCATGGGCATAGCCTATACTAATATTTAAATTAAACTAATATACTATAATTTTCAGTCTAGAACAATACTTTTAAATAAAATATTAGAAAGGTGTAAAATAGTCAAAATTATCACCTATTTCAAAAGAATATTTGACTAATATGTAATGTACGAAGTTGAATTTCACTGGCAGACTATACTGATATTAAAACTAAATCAATACACCATAACAATCGGTTTAGAATAATACTTACAACAAAATATTAGAAAGATGTTAAATAATCAAAGCAATTACTTATTTAAAAAAATTATTTGACTGATATGGAACCAACGAAATAATTAATTATTATTTATTTAACTCGTTACATGAAAGCTGGAGAAAATATTTCACTGTTTTATTGGCAGATTGCCAGAGATATCACACACTCTCTCTCTCATTTTTTTTGCGTGCAGAGAGATAAAATTAAAGTGTTATTTATTTAATATTAATTAATATCTCCCCAACTAATTAAAATTTTTTAATTATGTTTTCAGGAGCCCCTCGGGAAGGCTCCTGAGCATCCGTATGTCATTTTTTGTACTTCTGCGTTCAATAGGGGCTGAACGTATAAAAGAACAGACAGACAGACGGACTGACAGACAGACAGACAAACCTTTTCTTTTATTATTATAGATGAACTTTTCAATAATATATATTTCGAATGCCTTCTTGTGCAATAACAGTATTATTTATTACATTACATGAAATAACGCCCATCTCTAGTGAAAACCTCTTATGATCTCACAAATCAAAGTCAATAAATACAAATATGTTAGACTTACAAGATTATAACGCGTTTTTCACAAAAAAGAACTTTTGCAACATAGTTTAAATAATTGGATCTCCAAATTAAATACGCGGCATGTGAAAAACCCTTTATGAAATTCCAACTCTGGAAAATACCTAAAATATATCTCGTTCTTTTGCCAGCAATTTGCTTAGTTTTTACTCTATTCAAATGAATTTTTGATAAAATTGCCCAATATATCTAGCTGTCAAACTATCTAATAAAATTCTTCATATCTTTAGCGCATGCGCAGTAAAAAAATATTTACTATAAATGTTAATGCCTCTGCGAATATTACACGAGTGAATTTTATGTTTCAGAATAATGTTTCTCTAATATTTTGTGAATTTTTCTGCAAGTTTTGAAAAATTTTATGGAAATTCGTTTAAGTAAAACAGTTGTAAAAAAAATTAATAATTTTTGGAAATATATATATATAAATAATATATTTTAAAAAAATCTGCCTAAATAATTGTGCAATCACGACAATATATATACATATATATTTATTTATATTTTGCATAGTACGTACTACAAGAATGTTTTAAAGTTACAAGTCGTTTGTAGCTTTTTATGATCCAGGGTGAACTAAAGTATTTGCGCTTTTCTTCAGTTTGTGGTTTTTCCCTCTATTGCTCTTTAGACTAAAATCGATAGTGGAAAATGTGAGATTTTAAATGTTCTTTGCATGTATAACTTCAGCCTATTTCTTCCAGTAACTGCTTAGAAAATCAACGAAATATCAAAATAAAAAAGAATTCTATTAATTTGGTTACCCACTGTATATTTTAAATTAACATTAATCACAAATTTAGATAAAGGGTTTTGAGGTGCATGAAGGGAGATCAAAACGGATCTCCATGTAAAATTGTTTAGTTCTATGATCAGTACACATACACTATTTTGTTTTATTACATGTAGAATTTTCAATCATAGTTCTATAAATATAATGACACCAATAATTATAACAGACATTAGTCTTTTATATTAAATATTGCGGATGCTGGATTGATGTTAATATTCTTGGTGAGGATATTTGGATAATTGCAGGTACGCTTTTATAGAAGCAGAATCTGCTGAAGTATAGAAGAAGCAAATGCAAGGTATTTGACGTCAGCTATCGCAAATTATTCCGGAATACTTTTAGCCCTGCCTTCTTTTCACGATAGAATTTTTGTACAATATTGCCCATTCGTTACAACGAAGATAATCATTCTTGAAAATTACTAGCACGAAAGAAAAGCGTGGTTAACAATGTGCCGGAATAAATTATAAATGTTGATAACTCTGTAATTGTTGAGGAGGTTAATATTTGGTGTGGTATTGCTAAACCTAAGGCTATCGCTTTTTTTTTCTTTTTTCGTGTAATGGGGACGGGGGACATTTCAATATTTACTAGTAAGAATTAAATAACCTTCTTAAAAAGGTATAAACTATTTATTTAAAAGGTTACATTTAATTCATTGTTTTTATACAATTTTTTCAACTGTAACTTTTGCAACAGGATGACAGGAACGTAACCCCCTCCCTCCCTCCTGTGTTCAAAATCTAGCATATTTGGAATTCAGGGCTTCTCTGAAATACATGTGCTGTGCATATTGTTTGCATAGTTGCAAATATTTTATTATTTTCCGGAAAATTTTTTGCCCGCCTTTTCTATCACTTTTATATATATCGAAGAAAATTATTCTATAATTAAAGTGGAGCGAAGTGAAGGCGGGCTAAAAATGCTTTGGAATAAAATAAAATGTTGTAAACTATGTGTTTGTTTATTTTGTCGCTGATCATTTTCCGATACCAAATAATCACTAGTTGCATAACTTATGTATTTATTTTATTACTTTTTTTGTGCTTCAATTGATATAGAGAAATTTTAAGTGCAGTTGCTCATTGATTTTGGACATTAAAAAAAGAATACTATAAATGGAAATATGAAAATTTTCCAGAAACAAGAATATAGTTTATTATTGTAAAATTGGGATATGGTTAACACTTTCGCGACGGCATGCTTTTGTCTTTTTGACAGCAAGGTCCGAATGTGGGCGTTATTCTCCCAATATTTTAGAACAAATTTTTCGGTATTCACATTTATGGTACAAATGGATATACGTTATAACAATATCACTGTGTTACAAAGAAAAGTAAATTTTAGGTACACTCTTCAATTTCGCCTGTTTATTCACTTACACGTATCGCTGAATAAGTATATATAAGTATTTTTTCGCTACCATGTACATTTTTTTATGTACGGTTAAAAAACTAAAATATTGTACTCGCAATAAGTACAGTCGGTCAAAAAAAAAAACGAAACACCCACACCTAACTCATCAGTAAATTATTGCAGAAAGACACCGAAGGTACCATTCGTCAGGAAATTTTGTTCTCTTTTAAGCTAATTGGAAAAAAATAGCTTAAGGGGTCGTCTCCATATTGAAATCGTGTCAAACTTTAATTTTTTCAATGGTAACATATAATTTTGATTTCGGATATCGATTCTACAGTCAATTTCATCCCCAGATATAAATTTGGAAGTCATATGGTGTATAAGTTTAGGAGTTATACACGTCTAAACTTTCGAGCTTCTAATGTTAAAGTCTGATTACACATTTTTATTCATATCTCCCACATTTTTATTTTTTTTTACCTGTTTTTTTTTATGATGTTAATAACAGGTTTTCCAAACATATTTATGAGTTTCATTAAGATTTTAATGTTTTTTATCTATAGAATAAAAAATATTAAATTAATATTTTAAAAAATTATGTATTGTGACCTATAATTTTTCTAACAGATATCGATTTCTAGCACATTAAAATACGCATATGCAAATTTGCAGCTCATTGGGCCAAATAGTTCTCGAGATATTCCAGAAAAACGATCGAAGATCAAGTTTGGGGGCCATATAACGATTACAAACTGTATTTACAAGTAGCATTCACAACAATCAGTTTCGAATTTTATTGCAGACGATATTAAGAAAAAAAAAGTTTTAATTCACTTTCATATATTTTTAATTATTTCAACAATGTTTTTTTTTTTTTTTTTCAGCTGAAATAAATTGGAATTTAATTCTGAAATAAATTGTATTATAATATTAGACATGCGATTTAAAAATGTAGTTTAACATTTATTTATTTTTTTTTATTTATCTCTTTCCTTACTATATTATATAATGTTTTCGTAATTTTCTTTAGAAGAATTGTGATTTCTAATTTATATAGTCGCTATTATTAATAGTGTTGGAAATATAAATTAACCAATTAAAATAATATAATATTATTACAGAATAAATTATTTCTTTGAGTTGGACAGAACTTCATAGCTGAGAGATCAGATTTTCATTTTCCGAACATACGTATGTAAAGGAAGTATTGTAATCGTGACAAAAAACCCGACCTTTGAGATTATGGGCTTTCTATACTTTTGAATTACACTGAATTCATTTTTACTAGTTTTCGATTATGAATGGGTGTATGTGTGTGAGTGAATACGACAGAGCCTAAATCCTCTGTTCAAATAAGTTGAAATATAGTAAGTTATTGTATGGCACCATAGCACGATCACTGTTGATTTTGGTGAATCTAGCACTTAAAAGTACTTTTTACAGGCACAAAAAAGAAATATTCTTTATCGTTATAGCCTATAGGGCCAGGTTTTTCAAACTGCGATAGCGTCTAGATACCATTTTCTTTTGAGCTAATACGCGTGTTATAAATGTCCATCGCACAAAGTGTATAGATTTTGATGTATCTAACATTAATAGTTTTTCACAGGGACACAACGAAACATTATTTATCATTATTGTCTATGAATCCAAATAAAATAAAATGCAATACCATTTAAAAGCCTTATTCGTTTGAGTTAAAAAACTTTTATACATGTTAATAATCACTCTCGCACAAAGTGCATAGATTTTGATAAATCTAGCATGTATAGTTTTTTTTTCCTTTTTACAAGGACAGAAAGAAAAATTGTCATTATGGTCTATGGGCCCAATCGTTTTAAAATGCGATAGTATCTAAACACCTTATTCTATTAAACTGAAAATTTATGCACATGTTATACATTACCGTCGCACAAATTGTATAGATTTTGGTAAAGATAGCCTTTATAGATTTTTACAGGAACACGACAAAAAATTATATTTTATCATTATGATTTATGGTTTAAAATTATATGAAGTGCAACAGCGTAAAATTAAGCAGGGGGAGAAAATACTTGAACTCCCTGTAATATTTTACCATATTACCATGTTTTTATTAACTTTGATTTTTGTTTGTTTGTTTGTTTATTTATTTGTATGTTTTTTTTTTTTTTTTTTTTTTTTTGTCCAGTACAAATCTTGCAATCGATTTTTAACTAACTTCCCGACTAGCTAGATATTTGAAATTTTCAGGACAGCTCACAACACGGTGACAATACATTTTTCTAATAATTTTAGTCAACTATTTCAGGTCCCACTGCCTTCGGCATCGCTTATATGATTCGACAGAAAATTTATTTAACAAAACTTCCCGACTAGCTAGACATTTGAAACTTTCAGAATAGTTCAGAACACGGTAAAAATGAATTTTTTTAAATACCTTTAGCCAATTGTTTAGGGTATCTGCTGCCTTCGGCAGCGTTATCAGTACGAAGCTTCCAATCGATTTTCCACTAACTTTTCGACTAGCTAGACATTTGAAACTTTCAGGCTAGCTCAAAACACGGTGACAATACATGTTTTTAATACAGTAGACTCCCGATTATCGGCGGTCGGATTATCCACTTTGCGGATTATCCGCTGTCCTCAAGGGCCTGAATTTAAAAGGGAATTTAAAAATACAGAACAAACTTATTACAAAAAAAGATCGAAGAGAGTAATGACCTTCAAGGCTTTTGAAGATATTACACGATTCTTGACAGCAATTATAGCATACACACTGCTTGGGAAGCAGTTAAGCAGTCTACATTGGTAAGGTCTTGGAGAAAAATTGTACCAAATGTGGAAAATACTTTGGTAGAGTTTATAGAGGAGGAAGAAATTTCTGCTCATGATTTGGGAAATTTAGCTAAATCTGTTACTGGAGGAGAAAAGTGAATGAAGGAAACATTGAAGAGTAGATTAATTGTGACGCCAATGACCCAGATATTGAACACCTTACAGATGAACAAATTGTGGGCCAAGCATTAGACCCGTTTCAGAAGATAGTGAAGAAGAAGAGGAAGAAGGAGATAAAACTCAGCAGAGGATGAGCCACGACGCAGCCCTAGCACATGCAGATGGACTTATAAAATATCTCGAGGAACAGGACGATGTATCTCTTTGTGACAAAATACTGATAAAGAAACTGCAATCGCAAATTAAGAAAAAGTGTTTTAGTACAAAAAACAAAAATGCTTCACCGATTTTTTTGTTAAAAAATAGAGCAAAATGTAAGCAGAAATTTTTATTAATATGTTAAATTGTGTATGTAGGTCATGCTTAACTGTTAATTAAATAGTATTGCTCAAAAGGCTTTATGTGTTGATTTATATCCCCTTTTTGAACATTTTGCGGATTATCCGCTGATTCGATTATCCGCGGTTGTCTATTCCCCGTTCACCGCGGATAATCGGGAGTTTACTTTTTAGTCAACTGTTTTAGGTCACTACCCGTTTATATGATTCAACAGAAAATTTATTTAACTTCCAGACTAGCTAGACATTTTAAACTTTCAGAATAGTTCAGAAGACAGCGAAAAGGCATTTTAAAAATATTTTTAACCAACTGCTTCGGGTTCCTGCTGCCTTCGACAGCGTTACCAGTACGAAGCTTGCAATCAATTTTTCATCAACTTCCCGACTAGCTAGACATTTGAAACTTTTATGATAGCTCAAACACGGTGACAATACTTTTTTAATACTTTTAGTCAACTGTTTCAGGTCCCTACTGCCTTCGGCAGCGTTTATATGATTCAACAGAAAATTTATTTAACTAACTTCCTGACGACATTTGAACCTTTCACAATAGTTCAGAACACGGTGAAAATACATTTTTAAATACTTTTAGCCAACTGTTTCGGGTCCCTACTGTATTCGGTGCATTTATATGATTCAACCGAAAATTTAAGAATAGTTCAGAATACGGTGAAAATGCATTTAAAAATATTTTTAACCAATTGCTTCGGGACCCTGCTCTCTTCGTAAGCGTTACCAGTACAAACTTGCAATCTACTTTTAACTAACTTCCCGGCTAGATAGCCATTTGAAACTTTTATAATAGCTCAAAACACGATAGCAAGGGATTTTTTTAATACTTTTTTCCAATTGCTCCGGATTCCCGCTGCGCTCATTAGCGTTTATATGATTCAACAGAAAATTTAAAAACATGGTATATAAAAGTTCTTTATATCTTGTAATTATTCTTATTAACTTCACTTCTTGTTTATTTGTTTGTACAGTACAAATCTTGCAATAGATTTTTAACTAACTTCCCGACTAGCTAGACATTTGAAACTTTCAGGATAGCTCAGAACACGGTGACAATACATTTTTTATCACTTTTAGTCAACTGTTTCAAGTCCCTACTGCCTTCGGAAGCGTTTATATGATTAAATAGAAAATTTATTTAACTAACTTCCTGAAAAGCTACAGATTTGAAACTTTCAGAATGGATCAGAACACGGTGAAAATGCATTTTTTAATTCTTTTAGCCAACTGTTCCTTGTTCCTGCTGCCTTCGGCAGCGTTACCAGTACAAAACTGGCAATCGCTATTTCACTAAATTAACGACTAGCTAGGCATTTGAAAATATCACCTACTTTTATTTGAATTTAGGCATTTTCATTAAAAAAAATAATCTATAATTTCAATGATGAACTGGATCCTGCTTTCTTCTTTACCAAATACTTCAACAGGCACAAATATCAGCTACCTTTGATTAAATTAAATTGTATTAAAATATATATATATAAATAGAAAGAAAAGAAAGAAAACAAGATACACAATAAGTATACAGTTATAGACTTGAACCTGCCTCATTATTTACCAAATATTTCGATACACACAAATATTGCTTGAATCGATTACATTCTCTCGTACTAAATTTAAACAAAATAACAAATGAAGTCATGAACTGGAACCCGAATACCTTTTTTACCATATACTATGACAGCGAACGCTAATTTTTCTGTATAAATCCAAACTTTCTGCACCTCGGAAAACACTTAATCCCAAACTTTCATCAAAATCGATACATCCGTTTCCGAGTAACCCGAATTTGGGCGATATGTTGCAATTTGTCGATAAAGGTTTAACTGATCACGCCATTTTTTTCAAAAGATGAGAATAAGTCCAAAAATTTTTGCATCCCTAAAAACACTAACCACAAACTTTATTTGAAATCACTATATCCATTTCCGATTAAGCCTATTTCTAAAGCTTGATGCAACTGGTCGATATATGGTAAACTGCGAACATTTTTTTTCTGAATATAAGGATATGTCCAGTTCTTTAAGCACCCAGAAAGTTTTTAACCCCAAACTATCATCAAAATCCCTATATAAATTTCTAAATAAACCCAACTTCTGCTATAATTTGCAACTGGCCGATAAAATGTTAATTGAGAACGCGATTTTTTCTGAAGATAAGGATAAGTCCAATCATTTTTTCTCATCTAAAAGCCGTAACTCCAAACTTTCATAAAAATCGCTTTGTCCATTTCCGAATATACTCAATTTCGACCGTATGTTGTAATGTGTCGATAAAGAGTTAACAACGAATGCGATTGTTTCTAAATATGAGGATATTTCCAAAAGCTTTTTCTCATCAAAAAGTCCTAACTCCAAGCTTTTATGAAATTCGCTATGTCTATTTTTGTGTAAACCGTATTTCTGGCAAACGTCGCAATGGGCTTTTAAAGGTTTAACAGAGAACAAGAAATTTTCTGAAGAATAAAATAATTCTAATCAATTATGCAACCTCAAATTTTCATCATAATCCTTATACCTATTTGCAAGTAGACCCAATTTTTGTCATATGTTGCAATTGGCCGATAAAGAGTTAATTGAGAACGTTATTTTTTTTTCTGAAGATGAGGGAATACCATTCGTTTTAGCAGTCCCCGAAAAAACTTAGTCCGAAATATTCATCAAAATCGCTATATCCATTTCCATGTAAACTCAATTTCTGCTATGTGTTGCAGTTGGTCAGTAAAGGGTTAACTGTGAATGCTAATTTGTCTGAAGCAGAGATCCAATCGTCTTTTCTCATCAAAAAGCTCTAACTGTAACCTTTCAGAAAAAACATTTTCTCAATTTCCGTATAAAGATAATTTCTAACATACGTTGCATTTGGCCTTTAAAGGATTAACAACGACAAGGAATATTTATGACAGTGAGAATAATTTCTTCATCTAAGAATCCCCGAAAGCACTTAATGCAAAACTTTCATCAAAATTCTTATATCAGTTTCCAAATAAACCCAATTTATTTCATTTGTAGCCATTGGCCGATAAGGGGTTAACAGCCAACGCAAATTTTTCTGAAGATGGTGGTAAGTCTAATATTCCGAAAACACTTAACCCCAAACTTTCATCAAAATCCCTAGAATCATTTTCGAGTAAACCGAACTTCTGCTATGTATTGAATTGGCCGGTAAAGGGTTAACTGTAAACGCTAATTTATCTGAAGATGAAATCCAATTGTTTTTTTCTCACGAAAAAGCCCTAACATCGAACTTTCATAAAATTTGCTTCGTCCATTTCCGTGTAAAGTCCATTTCCGACAAACGTTGCAATTATCCTTTAAAGGGTTAACAGCGACAACAAATTTTTATGACGATGGGGATAAATCCATTCGTTTAAGCATACTCAAAAGCACTTAACGCAAAATTTTCATCAAAATCCTTATATCAGTTTCCGAATAACCCCAATTTATTTCATTTGTTGCAATTGGCCGTTAAGGGGTTAACAGCCAACGCAAATAATTCTGAAGATGATGGTAAGTCTAATATTCCGGAAACACTTAACCCCAAACTTTCATCAAAATCCCTAGAATCATTTTTGAATAAACCCAACTTTTGCTATGTATTGCAGTTGGCCGGTAAAGGGTTAAATGTAAACGCTAATTTATATGAAAATGAAATACAATTGTTTTTTCTCATGAAAAAGCCCTAACTTCAAACTTTCATAAAAATTGCTTAGTCCATATCCGTGTAAAGCCGATTTCTGACATACGTTGCAATTGTCCTTTAAAGGGTTAACAGCGACAACGAATTTTTATGACGATGGGGATAATTCCATTCGTTTAAGCATACTCAAAAGCACTTAACGCAAACTTTCATCAAAATCCTTATATCAGTTTCCGAATAAACCCAATTTATTTCATTTGTTGCCATTGGCCGATAAGGGGTTAACAGCCAACGCAAATTTTTCTGAAGATGGTGGTTAGTCTAGTATCCCGAAAACACTTAACCCCAAACTTTCATCAAAATCCCTATAATCATTTTCGAAAAAGCATAACAGAAATCTAATTTCAATTAAAATCTTTTGAAAATGCTATAATAAAACATCAATTTTGAATGCCGGTGCCCCTCCTCCTCCCCTTCACACACACAGGTGTTAATAGACCCTCCTATGTTATTTTTTTTGGACAGAATATTTCTTATAGTTCGAAATTTCCACATTAACATGCTCATTGAAATTATATTCCTTTTGATGTATTTAGAAATTTGTAG
Source organism: Salticus scenicus (assembly GCA_963930645.1). Classification (NCBI taxonomy): domain Eukaryota; kingdom Metazoa; phylum Arthropoda; class Arachnida; order Araneae; family Salticidae; genus Salticus; species Salticus scenicus. The sequence goes on from OZ005655.1 coordinate 256,107,424, forward strand.
ATGAATGAAACGCATTGAATAATAGAAGAGAGCTCTAATAAATTCGTTGAATCTGACCTAAATGATAAAAAAATAAACTTGGAGATAACCCCCTAAAGAAAAACCTTAAATATCTCAGGAACCAATGTTGATATCTTCGTGCAAATTTATATCTAGGCTGTTTTGATGCTCTAGAATCGTTTTCTGTCGTCAAATTCAGGGCCTGATTAAGGGGGAAGCTCGCTCATACCGGAATAATTTTACAATTGTTTTTTACTTCATGTCATAAAAATTCCACGCTTTGACGAGGAAATATTTTTTATAAAAAATGAACGGTGTAAAACCATCCAATTTACTCACCGTTATTAGACACCAGAATTCTTTTAAAATAATTTTTAATGTAATTTTTCTGTTTATTATAGGAGGAAAGTATTTGTTAAAAAATAACGATGTAAGTATAAATAATGTGTTTAGAGCGAGCTTCCCCCTTAATCAGGCCCTGGTCAAATTAGTGGGTTAACATTCGAATTTTCAAAGTTGGACCCATTTTTAATATGTAGACGACCCCCAAATGTCATTTTTTCCTACATACAAAAAAAGTAGATATAATTTCCTGACGATTGGTGCCTACTGCATGTTTCTGCGATAATTAGGTAATGAGATAGGTGGGGGTGTTTCGTTTTTTGTTTGACCGACTGTACATATTTTAATTTTATTAATGTTATTAAACAAAAACCGGTAACAAACAAGCTTATTATTATACTTTCTAACACGAAAAATCTATATAAAACGTTGAAAACTACTATTGTTCTCAAAATATGCAAAATTGTAACTTTTTTTTTCTGTTTCTTTTATTTGCTTTATCTGTAGTGTACGCCCACTACAGATATTTACATTTGTAATTCGGCCCACTTTGGAGCTACAGTTTTAAAGGACTGAAGATTTGTTTTACGTCTTTAGTGTTTTTCCGGTAGTAATTCTCCATTTTATTAAACGCTTATCTAATCAACATTTTCTATAGTAAATTTGGTTCAGATATATTCAGTTTCTTATTTTTCACAGTATAGATACAAAAATTGAAACTACTACTCATATAACATTTACTGTGTTAGAAAAAAAAAACTAAGTACAAATTCCATATTTGCCTATTTATTCATCCATACTTATCGATGAACAGGAACATATACGCATATTTTTCTAACACGTCCCATTTTTTCGGTACGTTTATTTCAATGTAGCTATTCCCTTGTTGTGGTGTGAAAACTCCGCCTCTTCGTGGACACAATCACGCCCGTTTCTTTATTAAAATTTAAAATGCAGATTTTCTGTTTGATTCAAACTTTGAATAATAGCTTATACCTTAAAAACAAGACGTGGTAGAAACATAAGATATACACTGCCGACATACTGTAACTAATAGCTATCGATAATAGCTATCAGTTTATGTGCACGGATATCGTGTCACACAGTGCGTTCTTTCTAATCAAAGAACTTGTATCCATAGTATGTTTTATTAAACGAATATGTATATTGGGTATATTATTAAGAATTAAATAAATGCAAATATCGAAAGAAACGCTGGCGGAGTTACAGATTTTCAAATGACGTGAATCTACGTTAGCAGTCGCGAAAATGTTAATTGACTACCCTTTCTTTAAAGGCTTGTCTGATACCCCTTTCACACTTGCCAACCATCTCATTAATAACCGTACAATTGTTAACGCCCCCTGAAAATATGCCCCTTTTCCCACACCACTATATTTTTAGAGTTATTCTTTGCAAATGGTCTTACGATTAAATAAGACTAAAATTACTCTAAAAAATTATTGGTGTGAAAAAAAAGGCGGGTACTAAAAATTGTACGGTTCATAATGAGATGGTTGGCAAGTATGCCCTTTACATACAATGACAAGTTGGTTTCGTCATTCGTTTCATGTGTCACTGTAAATTTTGATGAGTCTAGCTTTTTAAGAGCAGATTTTCCAGTTTGATAAGCGGTTGTAGGAAATATTTAGCAACGTGTTTCCTGAACTGTAAGTAAAGAAATGCCGTTTTTTTTAAACCAATTTGAAATTATTAATGAGAAAGAATTTAATTATTTCATACATCTATTAGTTTTTTCGTGGTTGTTTTTTTTTTTTTTTTTTTTTTTTTTTTTTATAAACCATCAACTCATATTATGTAAAACCTGTTGCATTTGACATTATTTTATTATTACATAGCTACCAATATTTTAACTGATTCCGAACTAATTTTAGCCCCGCCTCTATTTCGTACCACTATTTTTTTTAAAGTAATTTTTTTTATTTTATCGAAATTATATATTGAAGAACATTTTTCTATAAATAAAGTGGTGCGAAATAAAGGCGGGGCTAAAAGTACTCCGGAATAAATTAAAATAGTGGCAGCTATGTTATTATTATTACTGCTAGTACTACTATTATTATTATTTTATTTATTTATTTAATTTAATTTAATTTAATTTAATTTTACTTTATTTGTTTATTTTTTAACGGGAGAGGTTGACTATAATGAATATAAACATACTGGGTTTAAAAAAAAAAAAGAAAAAAAAATCAATCTGTGCATCCGTCTAACTAAGAAAATTTTAATTTACAATATAAAGCATATTAGAACCCGAATAAACTACTACGCCAAAAACGCCGAAGAAAAATATTTGAAATGCATACAGCTGTTTCGGTAGCCTTAGTCTTCAGTGCAAAAAAAATTCTGAATCTGGAGAAGTGCTCGTATATATAGGAGAGGGACCGAATTTATTTCAACCAATAGAATTACGGGAAAGGTGGGGAGAGTGGCCAATAGGAATTTAGGAAAGTTAGCTGTGTAAACAGTAGAAAAATTAAGAAAATGTGGACTAAATATAAAATTTCCAGCAGTCAGACAAATAGGGAATAGCGAAATCGCAATTTACAAGGTTTTTAAAATTTTTATAAATATGAAAAGCTTCAACGAAATCGAGTTCATGAATGGATTTAGGTCTGCAAATTATTTTAGCTCAATTAAATTTTAAATTATGATTTTCCTCCCAGCAATGTTTGGGAATAGCCGATTTATTAGTTTCTTATTTGCGGACGTAATTCATGTGTTCTTTTAGACGAAATTTAAGACTGCGTTTAGTTTGGCCAATATATGATAAACCACACTGACAGGAAATACTATAAATGCCTCAAGAATTATGCATATCAATGGGATCTTTTAACTGAGAAAAGGTGAGTTTATTAGAAGGCGAAAATATTATTTGAAAATCATATTGTTTCAGAATTTTAGCTATGGTTTGACTGGATTTAGGAAAATAGGGTAAGACAATACGGTCCCTCTCCTATATATACGAGCACTTCTCTGCACTGAAGACGGTACGCTTAAGGCTACCGAAACAGCTGTATGCTTTTCAAATATTTTTCATCGGTGTTTCTGACGTAGTAGTTTATTCGGGTTTTAATATTCCAATGCCAAGTCTCCTGTTATTAATATAAAGCATATGTAACGTTTAACACTTTAAAGACGATTTGTTTTCATATTTTGCTAAATAAGCTCGACTTTGTGCGTTTCCCCAAAAACTTTTAATTTTTACCAAAGGATTTACGTATTCTCGTATAAATAATTTAAATTTCATAACCATACACTGAATGATGAAGAATTCATGTGATGATAATTTCAAATTAGTAAAATAAAATTTGAAAGTAGTTCATCTTGATGAAAATCGATGAGAAAGGGATAAAAAGGGAGGAGGGATGTCTCTATCAGCTAGTTGGCGGAAAGAATACCAGGGGTCGCAGCCTCCGCCTTTTTTTCAGGACACTTTCGGAAATACAAAATTTATGTCCTTTTTGTTAGCACTGTATTTGTACAATAATTTCTATACTGTTTAATCACGTCATATTACTTTAAAAATACCATAAAAATTGCTCTAATAATAATAATAATTAAAAAAAAAAAAAAAAAAAAAAAAAAGACGTGGTAACAAAAAGGTGAAAATTTCTGGTCCTGTAAAGTGTCTTAAAATAATATTATAGTTTTAAAAAATTAAAGAACACGCTTTTATAGAAATATGAACTAAAAAGCACTAAATATCTATCTTAGTATTAAAATGCAGGGTAAGAGAAAATCGTGTGAGTGACACACCATAATATTTACATACATTTAAATCTTTAATTAAAATAACTTATAATTAAACAAAAACCATTTTTTAAAAATCTCCCCTGACTGGGATCGAACGCTGAACCTTTAGGTTCGTAGCGCGGAGCTGTACCTCAACGCCACATCGTTCACGTACGGAAAGTATTTTTTTACAATATAAATTTTTTGTTTGCTCCCAGAGCGGTTACAAACATACATTCATACAAACATTCATAGAAACATACATACAAACATACATACAGGTGAAGCCAATAAAAGCGTGTTAAAAAGGCGGACACTACCATCCCTGATATAAAATGCTGATTAGTTAATATATATATTTTTTTATCTTACCATCTAAAATTTACATTGATTCCAAATGAACACTGTTATAATCTATGCAAATTTTCGTACTTAAATATATATTTTTTAAATGTTTGCACTATTCTTGTTGATGAATGAAAAGAGAGTTTTTACCATAGAATAATAATAAAGGAAGAAGGAGCGTACGTGTTTTGGTTTCGGTTTGTAAAATCCAGGAATGCCGGGTATAGGGTTGTAACAGTGCTTTCATCTGATTGGTTAGCGACTTGTTAGCGAGATTTTTGCAAGGCAGCACCCACAACAAACAGCGATAAATGCGCTGAGTATGGGTGCCCTACTTCAAGGTCGCGAGGGGCAAAAGTAGCTTCCGCTGGCATTTCACTAGAAGGGGTTTGTAAGCATTAGAGTATTGGCATGCTCCTTCTTCCTTTATTATTATTCTATGGTTTTTACTCTCTTTTAATAAGGAACCTTAATAAATAAGTTTTAATAAAATCAGTTTCCTTTTGCGGCCAATTGTAGGTTTCAAATAATTTTTATTTAATATTTTAGTATTTATAATTTATATTTTAACTTTTCAATGTCTGATTATTTATTAATCAATTAAAAATTGTTTTACTTCTTTCTTCTCTTAAATAAATCACGGGAAAAACACTTTAAAAAATCATGTTTTATTTTAACCATGGTTTACAGCTAAAAAGCAATTTGTTGCCAATTGGCAAACATGAGGCTTTAGAGCTTCAATAATTTTCTAAAAATATGTTAAAAGACAAAACTGGGTTTGTTTCCGAAAGGCAACGCTGGGCATTTGAGGGTTAACTAATTTTAGCAAATATTTCGTTTAACATTTTGATATTTTTATTTATTGAAAAGCTATGGTTTTAAATGTCAAAAGTGGCTATATTAAGTACAAGTAAACACCTCTTAGTTGCATTGCAAATTATATTAATTCGTACTCTGATATTACTGCTATTTTAATATTTATGTTACCGCTAAAGTTCAGAAATCAGTTAATCTGCAGATTAGCTAGGTAATCTGCATATTAACTAGGGTGATCCGTTAAAGTGAGGAAAATTGTTTCATTTCTCAAATTATCTAGGTAATCTGCGAATTACCTAAATAATCTGCACATTACCTACTAGGCACTACTTAAAGTGAAAATAAGATATCTGGCGTTGTAATTTAACAGCACGCTGTGTTGTATTTGTTTTTTTCATTCAGGAAAAAAAAAAAATGGTTTTCTTTTCTTTTTTATTTATTTCTTTACTTATTTTAATCTGTATGCGTTTTAATTTTTATATCTTTTAAAATTATATTTGTTTTATTTTTTATTTATTTCATCTTTTTTATTCTGTCAATATAAGTTTGAAGATTTTATGCATTTTTAATATGAAATATAATATCTTTAATAGCTTGCAATAAATTCTATTTTATAAATGAATGCTAGAATTAAAATACAGTAACGATTTCTTTTCAAAATAAAAATATTGAACAATTTAAAATTAAAAAGAAAAAAAAAAGTTTTATTAACAACTTATATTGTGCTATTACTATTAAAAAAAAAAAAAGCACCAATTTTTAATTTGCTAAAAAAATATTAAATTAGACAAATCGGAAGCATTATTTAAGAAGTACTTCAAATAATTAAAACTGCTTCAACATTTTTTAGAATGTACGAAAATTAAAACGACAGTCTTCAGTGCTTTATTAAACTATATTTTGCAGCATATATCGGCGCCGTGCTCGAAGCTCACATGTTTCAAGCTCACAGTAGGGAAATCGTGTCTGAAGCTCACATAGATTAGTATCTCGTGTCCCAAGCTCACAAATATATTTACCCCTTTCCCCCGACTTATCAACTTTACAGGTGGGATTAGATTAGACCGTGGCCGTAGCGCACGTAACTCGTATCTCAAATAGAGCAGGCGCACGTGACGTCACTGCGATAAACATTGACACATGATTCCGCAAATGCTTTAGAATGTAGGCAAAGGTGGGATAAAACACCATTGCTTAGCGTTACAATCTTAGCTACATACTTCTATTTCTTCAATATTTTTAAAATGATTTACATTTCTGCTAAGATTAAATCATTGTTATTGCTTGTTTTATAAATAGATAAATACATATGGATGCTTTTAATTGAAAAACCTGTATTAAAATACTTTTAATACACAGGAATGAGATTTTTCAGCTTTTCAGCTGATTTAAGCTTTTTGTACATTTAGCTTTTCAGCTTTTTTTTTTTTTTTTTTTTTTCAGCATTGTTTATATTCTGGTGTGTATTTGTTCTTTCTTTATACATTGAAGATTAAAGTAGATATTTATTACTCTAATATAATGGATTTGGTCATTCAAATTCCAGTTGTCTTGCTTTTGCGTACAGTTTCAGTTTTTTTATATTTCTGCAAATCTCATCCCTGAATATAAAAATATTTTTTTCTATGGGAGATTATAGAGAAAAAAATAATTAAAGAGTTATTTAATATAAAAATATTATTAAAAATGATTGCCTTTATTAAAAATCAAAATGTTTAATAATAAAATTAATTTGTTCAATAGAACTATTTGAGCTTTTAATTGAAAAATCTATTTCTAAGTATTTTCATTAAAGATTAAAAATAAATAAATAAATAAATAAATAAAATCTAGAATCCTAATTTAACTAATATATATATATATATATATATATATATATATATATATATATATATATATATATATAATAACTAAATTAAATTAATTGAGATTGTTTAGTATTACTGTTTCGTCTTTTAATAGAAAAATCTTTACTAAAATTTTTTTTATATTATTAAATATTTTATAGAATAGAATTCGAATCAATTCGAGGTCATGGTTGGCGACACTCATGTTCTCAGTCGGCTTTAACACCAAAATTACCATCACGAAATTATTATTAATATAAAAAGTTATTTTAATCAATGATTATATAAAAAAATAATTATTAATATATCACAGCTAAAAACTAATTTAATTATCAAAAATATTTTTTAATAATTAATTTAGATTACTCAATATCATTTTTTGGGCTTTTAATAGAAAAACTATTTCAATATACTTTGTAATATAAAAAGATATCTTTTGTCATGATTACAGAACAAAGAAATAATTAAATTATATTATTTAAATAATCTAAAATAAAATTTTACATTAAAATATACACAATTTTACTAATTGGTGTGGCACTCACACTATTTTAGACTAAAATTTGATAACAATGTATGTTTTCATTAACATTGACTGCCAAATTAATACTCCAATCATAACTTTTGAATTATAACTTACTAATATTTTACCAGAAATCGATTTATCAATATGTTGATAATTTAGGTGGGGCTGTTATTATTATTATTATTTTATTTATTTATTTATTTATTTATTGCAGACTGTACTTTCGTATTGTAAGTTCCGATTTGTAGTTAAAAAATACTTACAACAATTAACTTTGATAACAAAGACATTCCACAAATTATGTGCTGTCTTTTTTTAATCTGTGAATTCTATATAAAACATATATAGTACTTAAGATTGACTTATTAAATAAAACTGCGTTAAATAAATACACGAACAAACATTTCGGGCCATCATTCCTGATATATATTTTTTATCCACCCCCGAAAGTATTTTTGTTAAATTTATGTAAATAAGCAGAAAATAATTTTATTTAATAATTTAATTCCTAATTCCTGCCTTAGTTCAGAAAATAACTCATCAACTGAATTGCGCTTCAAAAACCATCTTCCTCGACCTCCCCCCCTTCCCCATCTGCTCTTCGGAAAAAGGAATTAGTCTCTTCCCACCTGTCAAGTTGATGCGTTGGGGAAAGGGGGGAATATATTTGTGCGCTTGGAACACGAGATATTGGTGAATGTGAGCTTCAAACACGATTCCTCTAGTGTGAGCTTTAGATACGTGCGCTTGGAGCACGACACCCATATATCTGTACAAGCTTAGCAAATATATTAATTTTACAAAAAAAAAAAAAAAAAAAAAAAAAAAAACCTTTATTAACATTTTTTATGTGATAAACTACAACGAAATTATCTGAAAAAGCGAACAAATTAAAATTAATAAATAAAATTATAATCATGATATATAAAATATATACAGGAAACTTGAAACTGAAAGAGAGAAAAGAAAAAAAAAAAAAATGTAATGAAATGCTAAAAAATTACAAAAATTTCATATTAAGTATTTATTAAATGCCATAATATTTTTCAAAGTTAATAATTAATATAGCTTTTTTTTTTTTTTTTTTTTTTTTTTTTCAGTAAGTAATAGTAATTTAAATCAATTTTAAAATAAATAAGTTTTAGAAAGTTATGGTTTAATAATTTTAGTTCGGAAGGAAATAATTACTGTAATGTAAATCTAATATTCATAATTGTAAATGGAGTTTCACGAGAAACAGCTTTTAATTAAGATTAGATTTCATTAATAAAATGCAGACCCTTATCAAACTTATATTGACAGAATTAAAAAAGATAGAAATAAAACCAAAATTAAAACGATTATAACTTACTTGTTGCTTTAATTTTTGTGTTAGTCATAATAATAAACTTAATCATAGCGTCCATCCTCCACATTTTGCGTTTGCCGTTTATCGGTTTATCATCATAGCGTAGCGGAAGGGAAGGGGTAAAAGTTTTAGTTTATGTTTGAAGGTCATTCGTGTATCTGTATCACATGGCTGTTTGACGTCATAGTGAATGTAAAAAAAACTAAGGCTCGAGACAAACATTCGAACTTTAACGATACTGAATCCGCTAATGTGTAGAGTACCTAGTTAAAATGCGGAAAACTCTTGATTCCGCACTTTAACGGGTCATTTTAGTTAATCTGCAGATTAGCGGTACACACACACACACACACACACATATATATATATATATAATGATAAATAGCGATAAGTTCCACAGCCCAATTATGCAATTTGTACATCAACATTTTTGAAAGTTTGAATTTAACCTCCGTACTCATAAATTTTTGTTTCTTTCAATACAGAAATAATAATAATAATAATAATAAATAAATAAATAATTAAATAAACCGACATCATCAGAGCACATTTTACTATGGAAATATTCGTAGGGAAATTTTTTTCAGGGTGTGGCAAAAAGATATTTTTTGTGCATTTTGTAGGGCTAATTTGAATTTTCATTTGGAAACAGTGTAGTGTTAAATCAAACAGGAGAACAGTCCCCGCGCGCATGCTCATTAGTAGAAGGAGCATGCGCGGGGACTTGTTCTCCTCTCCTCAAGTGCTAAGGAAAGTCTCGGAAATTGAGAGCAGCAGTGCTTCCCTCTATTAACGATTAATTTAAACAAACATTTTTAGATAATTTTTATTTTTATTTATTTTTTTTTTTTTCCTTCTTTTAAAACATTTTTTTAAATAATGAAAATCTTAGAATCAGAGTTATTTTACTTTAAAGTCAACTTCCATCAATTAAAAAAATATAGGATTTAGAAACAGATTAAAATAAATATTTAATATCTCTGTTATATAAACATCATACATCTCTGTTATTTAAAATTTTAAAAATATATCTTGAAATAGTAATAAAAATATCTGTAGAGAAATTTTATACAAAATAAATAAAAGTACAAATAAATTTTTTTAAAAATATTGCTGAAGTAAAATTCCTGGAAAAAAAAGAAAAAAAAAAAAATTGACAATCCATTAATATTTTTATTAATGAAGACCTCCTACACTTTTAAATATTTATTTTAAACTGTTTATAAATCTTATATTTGTTTAATTGACGGAAGTTGACTTTAAAGTAAAATAACTCTGATTCTGAGATTTTCATTATTTAAAAAAATGTTTTAAAAGAAGGAAAAAATAAAAAAATAAATAAAAATTATCTTAAAATGTTTGTTTAAATTAATCGTTAATAGTAGGAAGCACTGCCAGGGCCTGATTAAGGGGGAAGCTCGCTCTTCAAACATTATTTATACTTAAACCGTTAATTTTTAACAAATATTTTCCTCCTATAATAAACAGAAAATTTTCATTAAAAATTATTTTAAAAGAATTCTGGTGTCTAATAACGGTGAGTAAATTGGATTGTTTTACACCGTTCATTTTTTATAAAAAATATTTCCTCGTCAAAGCGTGGAATTTCTATGACATGAAGTAAAAAATAATTGTAAAAATATTCCGGTATGAGCGAGCTTTCCCCTTAATCAGGCCCTGAGCACTGCTGCTCTCAATTTCCGAGGCTTTCCTTAGCACTTGAGGAGAGGAGAACAAGTCCCCACGCATGCTCATTAGTACAAGGAGCAAGTTGGAGCATTTGTGATGGGCGCGATTTAATGTCTTGTGTTACTTTTATCTATGTAGTAAGAACACGTTCTAACTAAAAGTTTCAGTAAATAGCCGAAATAAAATTTTAATTCGTTTCCTTACTAACATCAGTAGTAAAAACGCGGTCTGACTAGTAAGAACGTGAAGTAACAAATGTTCGTGACACTTCACGTCCTTACTAGTAACTACGCGTGCTAACGGATTTCGGGTATTTACTGTGATATATATATATATATATATATATATGTATGTATGTGTATGTGCATAAAGTTATTTTTTGAGAACATATAAAAAGTTTGTAAGAAAGCGACATGATTTCATCAATATACTTTTTCGCATTACCGAAAATTAAAATATAAACTCAAAATAGGGCACTATCATTGAAAAAAATCAAAGTTGGTATGTGTTTTAATATGTAGACCACCCCCAATTCAAAATTTCACTTCATTTTCTGTAAGTATTCACAGTTCCCTGTTAAATGTTTCCAGTTACATACCTTCAAACATGCTAATTAACCCTTATCGCTCGCATGTCCCTTCTGAGGGGGCATTAAAAAATCGAGCCACGCCTTAAGGTGTTCCTCTGCAAATGAAATGTTATTTTTCTAAAACGTGTAACTATAGGTTACCTTTCGGCTACCGGAAAATTTTAACATAAAGATTTATTTTATTTAATGATGAAAATGAAACAAATTATTACAATATTTCGGTAGCCAAAGGATAGTAAGTTGGAAACTATACGTGTGACGTTTTAAAGGAACGCCAAAAGGCGTGTCTTACGGAAAATATGCCGAGAGCAAAGGGTTAATATTTCGTAGTATCATTAGTCACGCCTTTTTTCTCACACCGGTATTTTTGAGAGAACTTTCCTTCTTATGTAATCGCAATTGCGTTTGGAAAATATAACTTAATAATAATAATAATAATAATACTGATGTGGGAAAAAAAGGGGGGGACTAACAATACTACGGAATATTATTTAGGATGTTGACAGATACACTATTAAATTTTTCTGGAACAACAAAGCAACGTCGACTGCTACGTTTTTTTTCCCCCGACTGTACGTAAACTATACCTTTTTCCGAACTGCCTTGATTTCAGGAATTTTAATAATCAAAAAGGGGTGTTACCATTATATATATATACATATATATATAAAGGAAAAAAAAAAAGAAATTCATGAAAGTTTGTATAGGAAGACGACTCCTAAGCTAAATTCAGCTATAGCATTTATAACTAGACACTACTACTAATCGATCGACATTAGCCGCTTATCCATAGAGTGATTTGCGATGAAAGTAGTCGGTGGTGGCGTTTTATTTTATGATTATACATAAACGAAATTAATGTTTTATTCTGCTTTGAACTGGGGCTGTTCCCAAGAAGTGATTTAACAAGTTTGCCTTGCAGATTTTATGTTGTATAGATGCAGATTTTAATATCAGGGATGGAACACGGGCGCAGAATTCATACCGGTATCAATGTAAGAAAATTTACTACTCCTTAAATCAACGATATTATAGTTAGAGAAATTTCTTAAACAGATTCCGGTATGAATTCTGCTCCCATGTTCCATCCCTGTAATATGTGGACGAAGCTCTAAGCAAAATTTAACTATCGCATCATTATTTTAAAGCGATCGGTTCCAGCCTCATGTTACTACGATGATTTACGCCAAAGTTAGTTTTTTTTTTTTGTAATATACTGTCAGGTTTGCCTGCTTTGGTAGTCAATTTATTCAAAGGAATTTTCAAAAATCATGAATCACTATATTTTAAGTCTCTTTACGAATGAAGACTTAAAAAAAAAAAAAAAAATGCTTAAAACCTCATTTCGGGCTCCGACTGCTTTCCGAAGTGCCTTTTCCACCTATGCTATATCAGTTCCGGGCAGAGGTCGTACTCTACGTCTTTTTTTTTTTTTTTCAGGACACTCTGAAGAATGAGAAATTTTCGCCTTTTTTGTCACCACTAAGTTAAAGCAGAAATCCTTATTGCAATTTTATAGTAATGAGTCATGATTAAATAGCATAGATATTATTGTATAAAAATGATTCTAACAATAAAGGAGAACATTTCTCATCCCTGAAAGTATCCTGAAACAAGAAAGAAAAATCATGCAGTACGCATTGATTAGTAACACTTTCCAACCGTTATGTACACCTGTGTTAAACAATTCATATTAGGCTTCTGAAGAGTTTTATATGATAATTAGTTCTGTGTGAGGGGGGGCTACCGCCCCCCTCAACCCCTCGTTTCATGAATGCACCTACATTTACATAGAATTTTATTCGGTTATTAAAAAATAATTCTGTTTTTAAAAAATAATTTATTAAAATTATTATTTGAAAAAATTATCTCTTATGATAATGCAGACGATTTCCATATTATAGAAGTGGTATAACACCAAATATCCCAAAAAAGTCCAGTTTATTCTCATCATTAAAAAGAAGGGGAAAAAAAAAAAAAAACGACTTTTTTTCTAAGTTTTTTTTTTCCTTAAAAGTAAAAAAAATCTATAACTTTGTTTTAAATTATCGCAGATCGATGGTTCAACCATTCGTTTTAAAGGTATTGGCGAGCTCTTTTGAAAGATACCCATCATGAAAATTTACTCCCCTCGAGGGGGGACTTCCCCCCCAGGGGGGGAGGCGAGGCTCCTACATACACAATTTTTTTTTCCCAGTTAATTATCTCTATTACAAAAAATATATATTCGTTTCATTTGGTTTAGTGCAGTCTATAGACGTTAAACTCTACTTTCCTGCAATTTCCCCCATAGACGTAATGTATTAGAATTCTCTTGATTGTCCCTGTACATGAACCATTTGCTTGATCTTAACGAAAAGCTTACTGTAGCATCTCTATATGATACACATTTAGAATACCAAGTTTGAACTTTCTGCCATAATTTGTTTTTGAGATATGCTGATAACAGACAGACACACAGACACACACACACAGAGACACACACACAGACACACAGACCATTTGCTAAAAACATGATTTTCGTATTCAGGGGACCTCAAAACATGTAAATATAACAAAATCTGGCGTTCGAAAATTTGACCCAAAGACAATACTTTCTCTACCTTATGGGTAAGAGAAAGTAAAAAGGGCGGGGAGTATGATTCTTGATCCTGGGTCTCTACTACTTGTATTTCAGAGTTGCCAACTTCTATAATTCATTCAGGAGCATTGTTAGCTCCGGATTTTTTTTTTTTTTAAATACCATTTTTTTTCGCTTATTTATCATAACTATTTATTGGAGAAAATTATTTTATAAATAAAGGGGGAGGGGGAAATAAAGGTGGAGCTAAAATTCTCTGGAATAAATTATAAAATTTGACAACTCTGCCACTTGTGCTTTAACTGGACTTTTAAATTTAGATGCTAACTAGATGATAAGTGACGCTATTATTATTTAAGAAATACGTTTTTCGAAGAGACATTTCTTATAAGATTATCATCTTCACTCTTATAACAGGTGGCCGTACCAGACAATCTCCTCAACTGAAAAAATTTTACATAATATTATTAATAATAATGATGATGATGATGATGATGATGATAAATAATCAAAAATTTGAAAATTGGACTGCGAGGTGCACGAGGAAAGGCCAAAACAGACCCTCCATGGGAAGTTCTGTGGTTTTCCGATTAGCCATTTACCAACACACCTCTAATTTTGACTTTGTTGTATGTAACTTATTCGTCATTTACTCTGTTTACGACAGCCTTTGGAGAATCGAACCCACGATATTAGTATGACTCTCTAACCATCTGAGCTAATGGGCCACGGAAAGGATTTTTATGTTTCTGTTACACAGAACGATTTTTTGAAAAATTTTTGAGCTAATTATTAATTTGAGTCAATTTTGTTGGCTCAAATCGCTTCAACCCCTAGTGTATTAGGAGTTGGGAGTAAGAACAATTTTTTTCTGACTAGTCATAAAAAGTTTTCGTACGAAAAATTTTTTCTCTGATGATAAACCAATGAGGTGATAGCTCCATTTGCGCTCTCAGAAAAGACAGGGTCGGTTGGCACGGCGGCGTGAAGCCATTCATAGTTCTCTGGTTGAAAGCTCATTCATGGGTTGAAAGCTTGATATATTGGGCAACTTTTGTCAAAAGTTCATTTGAAAAAAGTAAAAATTAAACAAATCATTGACAAAAGAACGAGCTAGATTTTAAGTATTTTCCTGTGTTAAAGTTTCATAACGGGTTTTTTTTTTAGTGCCGTGTATTTAATTTGATGATCGAATTGTTTCATTCCCGTTGCAAAAGTTCTTTTTCGTGAAAAAACTCTTATGAATTCACAAATCTAAGACAATAAATGCAAATATGTTAGAGTTAGAAGATTATAAGGGTTTTTTCACAAAAAGAACTTTTGCAACGTGGTTGAAATAATTGGATCTCCAAATTAGACAAGCGGCATGGGAAAAACCCTTTATGAACTTCCAACTCTGAAAAATACCTAAAATATAGCTCGTTCTTTTGCCAGCAATTTGCTTAATTTTTACTCTATTCAAATGAATTTTTGATAAAAGTTGCCCAATACACCTAGCTATCAACCTATAGAATAAAATTTTTTTTTTTCTATCTATCGCGTGTGCGCAGAAAAAAAAAAAAAAAAAAAAAAAACTATAAATGTTAATATCTCAGTGAATATTACACGTGTGAATTTTACGTTTTGAGAATAATGTTTCTCTAATATTTTGTCAATTTTTTTTGTAAATTTTGTAATATTTTATGGAAATCCGTTTTAGCTAAAAGCAAAAAAACTTGTCAACATAATTAATAAATTTTGGAATATGCATATATATATATATATATTTAAAAATATCTGCCTAAATAATTGTGCAATTACGATAATATATATACAATATATATATATATATATATTTATTTATATTTTACATAGTACGTACTACAACAATGTTTTTAAAGTTACAAGTCATTTGTAGCTTTTTATGATACAAGGTGAACCAAAGTATTTGCGCTTTCCTTCAGTTTGTGGTTATTTCCTAATTGCCCTCTAGACGAAATTCAATACTGGAAAATTTAATTTTTTAAAGGTTCTTTGCATGTCTGATGTCTAGCCCATTTCTTCCAGTAACTGTTTAGAAAATCGAAAAAATATGAAAATAAAAAATAATTCTAATAATCTGATTCCCCAGTGTATATTTCAAATTAATTTTTAAAACGCTAATTACAAATTCGGATATAGGATTAGAGAGATGAAAACGCATCTCCCCCTGTAAAATTCTTTAGTTTCTTTAGTTCTGTGATCAGCACACGTAAACTATCTTGTTTTATCATTAAATAGAATTTTAAATTGAAGTTTTTTAAATATATTAACACCAATAATTTTAACACAGCATTTTTCTTTTTCATTTTGAGGTTTATACATCCATTTACATCATAGATAAGTCATCTTTGCTAAAACGCAGGTACGCTTTCTTAGAAGCTGCACCTGCTGTAATGTAGACGTAGACGCGCATGCATTTTCTGTGTTAACTGTCATGTGTATTATTCCGGGGTACCTTCTTTCGTAGCAGAATATTTGTATAATAAATCCTCCAATTTGTCACAACTAACAAGGAAACATTCAAAAGGTGTCATCTTCAAAAATTATTGAAAAAAATGTATGTGATTCTACTCTTCGTAAAACACCAGAAAATGTAAAAAATATTGGCTGAAATTAATTACAGCGACCACAAAAAATTATCAAAATTAAGCATATTTGGCGATTTCACACTGCTAGGCGATTGATTTTGAGTACTTGGCGGAAAAGCAAAACACGGTTCTGTTCGTACACGGCATTCTCGGTGCTAGCAAATGTATCGCCTAACAGCGCTAAATCGCCAAATATGCTTAATTTTGATAATTTTTTGTGGTCGCTGTGATTAATTTCAGCCGATATTTTTTCCTTTTCTGGTGTTTCATGAAGAGTAGAATCACATATATTTTTTTCAATACTTTTTGACGATGACACCTTTTGAATGTTTCCTTGTAAGATGATCTTTCTTGAAAATTACTGGCATAAAAAAAAAACGTGGCTAACTTTTTTTTTTCGTGTGATGGGGACGGGAGGTATTTTAGTATTAACTAGTAAGAATTAAATAACGTTCTTAAAAATGCAAAAAAGATATAACTATTTATTTCAAAGATTATATTTAATTCACCGTTTTCATACAATTTTTTTCAGCTGTAAGTCTATTACAACAGAATGATGGGAACGTAGTCCCCCCGCGTTCGAAAAACAGCATATTTAAATTCAGTGACATCTCTGAAATAGGTGCGCTGTGCATATTGTTTGCAAAGTTGCCAACATTTTATTATTTTCGGGAGTATTTTTAGCCCCGCCTGTCACTTTCATATATATCGGAAAAAATTATTTTACAAATAAAGTGGAGCGAAATAAAGGCGGGCTCAAAATGCTTCGGAATAAATTAAAATGTTGGAAACTATGGGTTTGTTTATTTCCTTGCTGATCATTTTCCGATTTGGTTTTATGATAGCAAATAACCACTAGATGCATAACTTATGTTATGCAACAATGTCTATATATATCTATATAACTAGTTATGTTATGCAACTATGTCTTTTTTTTTTTTTTTTTTTTTTAATGTTTCATTTGATATAGAGGAATATCAAGTGCAGTTATTCACTGATTTTGGACATTAAAAAAAGTACTCTATAACTCCAAATTTGAAATCTTAACAGAAACAAAAATATAGTTTCTTATTGTAAAATTTCGATAAGATTAATTGACTACCCTTTCTTTAGAGGCTTATTGATACGCTTTACATACAATGACAAGTTGATTTCGTCATTCATTTCATGCGTCACTGTAGATTTTGCCAAATCTAACTTGTTAAGAGCTGATTTTCCATTTTGATAAGCAGGGTTATAGATTTAGTAATGTTTTTCCTGAACTATATGTACAGGAATTGCCGTTCTCTTAAATCAATTTTAAATTTATTAATGAGAAAGAATTTGTTTATTTTATACGTCTATTAGTTTTTTCGTGGTTGTTTTTTATAAACCATCAACTCATATTATGTAGAACCTGTTGCAATTGACATTATTATTATTATTATTATTATCATTATATTTATTTATTTATTTATTTTATTTTTATTTTACTTTATTTGCTTATTTTTATATGGGAGGGGTGAAGCTTAGTATGATATTTACTGCTTTTTATTAATAATTTCTTTCTTTATTGACTATGATGGACATAAACACACTGGGTAAAAAAAAAAAAAAAATATATATATATATATATATGTATATATATATATATATATTAATAATAAATAAATATAAATAATCAATGCATTCGTCTATCTGCACCGTCTAACTAAAGTTGGTATTACACGGGAATTCTTCAAGCGACAAAAATCGCGGCGATGCAGACACTCCCCACACGAAGGGTTGCTAAGAAAGCATTACTCACTTGTCACTCTCTCAAACACATTCATATACTCGCATTTATCGCTGTGTCAGCGCGATTTTTATATTTTTGCAACACTCAGATTTTCTTCTTTCGTGTACATTCTTTGATTGGACATAATTATGAATTGCATCAAATCTATGAACTCTAATTTAAAGATCCGATACAAAATATATGCTATGACAGTAATATTACTTTTGTTGGTTGCTAAACTGAAATAAAAATAACTTTTTAACATAGTAAAATATATTTTAATGTTATATTCAAATAACAATATTTTATTGGATTTACACTAAATGCCTTAAAATAATAATAATAAATAAATTTACAAAAGTGATCAAATCCTTCCGAATAAATTATCAATAAATAAATAAAATTGATCAATCAATGAATAAATAATCTTTTTAAAATTTAAAATGAGATAAAAAAGTTGCTTTAGTTAAAAAATTTAAGAAATAAAAACACTAAAGGCCTTTACCCTCCTTTTATATCTTTTTAAATGCTGTAAAAACACATATTAAATGAAAGGATAAAATCACCCTTAAATATGTTAGTATCATTGTCTGATTTTCAAAACTTTTTTTTTCCCCTAATAGCGCGGCACTTGCGACTAAGCATTGGCCGGGGAAAAGGGGGAGGGGGCACCCCCCTCCCCTTTCCGTCTACTAGCTACGAGAGTAGAACCAGTGGTGTTTAATTAACCCTCTGTACCATACTGTAGACTGTAGGCAACATACCGTTCGATCGTGGTTCAAATTCAAAGAATCGGTTCTACAACGTAATCACGCACTGTAGCCTGTCGTATACACTCACAGTTGTTTTTTCGAAATTTATGAGAAAAAAAAAAAAAAAAAAACCTGAAACATGTGTATTTTATTTTTTTCCAATTATTACGAAACAAATAAACACAAAAATATTAAAGGTCATGAGTTACAGAGGGTTAAGCTGTTTTATTTACTAATACATTTTGAAGATTTCAAAGTGCTAAAACGTTATAATAATACTTTAGAAAAAGTGCGTGTAGAAATTTAATTTATAATTATGTTCATTCTAGTGAAAAAGGAAGAAAAATGAATATCACAAAGATATTTAAATTTTACGTCAACCAAGCGTATTTGCCTAAAAATCTAGGCTGTAAGGAGGTAATTGTAAGTTAATCGTGAAACAATATTTATTATTTAAATATTCATATGTCTTGTACACTGCATTTTTATGAAATTGCTCTGTCAAAAAATTGCATTCAACAAATCCCTCTAATCCACAGCTGATATTTTTATGTCAAAAATTTTTTTACAGCCGAGGCTTCAAAAGAGTAATTAAAAATAAAATTATACTTTTAAAAAAATTAAAGAACACGCTTTTATTGAAATGTGAACTAAAAAGCACAAAATATCTATCTTTATAGTATTAAAATGCAGGGTAAGAAAAAATTGTGTGAGTGACACACCATATTACAGGGTGATTATAAAATAATTTAGAATTATACAAAAACCATTTTTAAAAATCTCCCCTGACTGGGCTAGAAAGTTAGACCTTTAGGTTCGTAGCCCGGAGCATTACCTCACAGCCACAGCGTTCACCTAGAGTAAGTCTTTTTTTACAATATAGATTTCTTGTTTGCTCCCAGAGCGGTTACAAACATACATACAGGTGAAGCTAATAAAAGCGTGTTAAAAAAAAAAAAAAAAAAAAAAAAAAAAAGCCAACAATTCTTACGTTTTTACCTTTTTTTTTTTTTTTTTTTTTTTAGAAGCAAAAAATAAGTAATGTAACAAAGACCAAATTATAGTAATTAAAAAAAGTGTATCCTATTGTAATTAACATTTTATTTTTTTTATTATTATTATTAAAAATTAAAAAATATTTAATAACAAATCAGGGTAACGCATTGAAAGAAAAACAAATAAATAAATAAGGTGATGGGCAAGTAGGATTTATATATACATAAAATAAACCTTTTCTGTGTTATATAATTTACTTTCAATTTAATTCACTCACTTTTTTATATATTTAAATAAATATTTTTTTAATAAAGCTTAGTTGGAAAAATATTAACAAAAACGATATGAAAATATTATCTAATATAACAAATTATTCCAGAAAATAAGACATTATAGAAAATAAATTAATAAAGAGTACTAAGTTTAATTTTGTTACTAAATTCTGTTTTCACGTAAAAATGGAAAAAAAAAAAAAAAAAAGTACAATTATCAAAACGTGAAGGTGAAAGAAAGAATATAGCTTATTATAAATTGCTGTATCTCAAAGTTCTAAAACAAAGCAAGTAATTCATAAAGTACTTTTATCGTAATTATTACAAATGAAAAAATACAACGTGGATAAAATAAAATATAAACGGATAATCCTACAATTGCTTTTTGTGAAATTCGCCAAAATAAAATCGCATTTAATTAAAAATATAAAATAATAACAATAATCGGAAAAATACCTGCATCGAATAAATACATACAATCACATTTGAATACAGATTTTGAATTAAACATATAAGTATTTATGTACGATGAGATAAATTAAAAACATCACATTTATTTGAGACTCCCGCCACGGCCCTACTATTCGGCCCTACTATTCGCGCGCCAAGCATGCTTTCTTCCTGAAGGGAAGAAGGCATGGGGTGTGGGAGAAGGGACTGACGTCAGAAGACGTCACACTCCCAGAATTTCATTGGTTGATAGACGCGATGTCGCTCGAATACCGGCGATAAAATTGCTGCAACAGAAAAAAATCGCTTGTTTGAGCGACACATTGGGTTGTTTGGTTGGTTGGATTGGTTTTACGTCGCACTAGTGCTGCGCAGATGCGCGACACATTGGGAAACCACTGCGTTGTACTGTGTCGGCGGTAGATTCAAGCAACTTTTGTCGCTCGTGTAATAGCGCTTTAAGAAATAACCAACTAAGGAAATTTTATATACAATGTAAAGCATATGCAACTTAACACTTTAAAGATGATTTGTTTTCATATTTTGATTGGTGAGCCTCGACTTTGGGCGTTTCCCCAAAACATTTTTCATTTTTTACAAAATTATTTACTTTTCTCGTATAAATCATTTAAAATTCATAAACATACACTGACTGATGAAGAATTCATATGATGATAATTTCAAATTGAAAAAATAAAATTTGAAAGGAGTTCATCTTGATGAAAATCGAAGAGAAAGGGATGAAAAGGGAGGAAGAATATCTCTATCAGCTAAGAATGCCAGGGGTCGTACGTCGTAGTGTCCACTTTTTTTTCAGGACACTTTCAAAAATGAAAAATTTATGCCATTTTTGCTAGCACTATTTTTATACAATAATTTCTATACTGTTTAATCACGACATGTTAATTTAAAAATACCATAACGATTGTTCTAAGAAAAACTTGGTGTCAAAAGAGGCGAAAATGTCTTGTCCTTGAAAGTGTCCTAAAGAAAAAAAGGCGGAGACTACGATCCCTGATATTCAAAATGGTGATTAGTTACATAGTATATTGCATTCTTACGGAAATGAACACTATGAGCAGTGCAGTAAGAATAATTAATAGATGCCAACATATTAATTTATTCCGGAGTATTTTTAGCCCCGCCTTTAGCTCCGCTAACACTTATTTTTTAAGAGTAATTTATTCTTACATTGGAGAAAAAAAATTCTATAAATGAAGTAGTACGAAATAAAGGCGGAACTAAAAGTACTCTGGAATAAATTAACCCTTTGCGCTCGGCATATTTTCCGTAAGACACGCCTTTTGGCATTCCTTTAAAACGTCACACGTACAGTTTCCAACTTACTACCTTTTGGCTACCGAAAAATTGTAATAATTTGTTTTATTTTACTACATCATTAAATAAAATAAATCTTTCTGTTAAAATTTTCCGGTAGCCGAAAGATAACCTATAGTCAGGGCCTGATTAAGGGGGAAGCTCGCTCATACCGGAATATTTTTACAATTATTTTTTACTTCATGTCATAGAAATTCCACGCTTTGACGAGGAAATATTTTTTATAAAAAATGAACGGTGTAAAACAATCCAATTTACTCACCGTTATTAGACACCAGAATTCTTTTAAAATAATTTTTAATGAAAATTTTCTGTTTATTATAGGAGGAAAATATTTGTTAAAAATTAACGGTTTAAGTATAAATAATGTTTGAAGAGCGAGCTTCCCCCTTAATCAGGCCCTGCCTATAGTTACACGAATTAGAAAAATAACATTTCATTTGTAGAGTAACACTTTAAGGCGTGGTTTGATTTTTTAATGTCCCCTCAGAAGGGACATGCGAGCGATAAGGGTTAAAATGTTGAAGATAATTCCCTTTCGGGGTGTTATTAGCACTTTGAGTCCCGTGATATCATATGAAACCATAACATTTAAGCTTTTTTTTTTTTTTTTTTCGATCTAAAATTTTTACTGATTTTGAATGAACACTGCTGCAATGTGCACACTATGCACATTTTCATACGAAAAAAAATATTTTTTAAATTTTTTCACTATTTTTGTTCATTAATGAAAAGAGAGTTTTTATTCTCTTTTAATAAAGATGTGGAAATCAGTTTTACTTTTGCGGTCAATTTAAGTAAATTATCTGTTTCAAATATTTTTCATTTAATATTTTATTGTTTATAATTTGCATTTTAACCCGTAAATGCCTATTATTATTTTTTTTTTTATCAATTTAAAAATGTTTTACTTCTTTCTTTTCTTAAATAAATCACGAGAAAAATACTTTAAAAAATCATACTTCATTTTCACTATGGTTTACAGCTAAAAAGCAATTTGTTGCTAATTGACAAACATGAGGCTTTAGAGCTTCAATATTATTCTAATACAGTGGTGGACATAATTATAAGACACCTATGTAATTTGACAAATAGTGAAAGAAAAGATTCAGAGCTTAAAAATGTTTATGAAATACGTCAAAAACATAAATTTATTCTGTTATCACACGTAATTGTTTTACAGAAATGATATTTTTATAGATTTTAATAAAAAAAAATTAAAAACACCATGGACAAAATTATAAGACACCCTAACACTTTAAATAAAACACATACATTTTTTCGAAAATAATGTGCAATATGCTAATTTTCTGCATGTTGTTATGACGTCAGCGGTTAACTAAAGCAGACGATAACCGACTTCACGCATTTACAAACATGCCACGAGGTACAGAATTGAAAGAAAGTGAAATTCGCGAAATTTGGAGATTAAATGGAGCTCTGGTGCTTCAATTAATAATATTTCAAAAGTTATTAAACGCTCTAGATGTGCAATTAGAAATGTTTTGAAAAGAGGAATTAATGGATCGTTGATTAAAAGATCTGGACGTACTCCTTGCTTGTCCTCGAGAGACAGACGCTATGTGCTTTCGCTCGCTACACTGAATAAGATGACTTCTACAGGTACTAAAAATGCTTTGAAACTGAATTGTTCAAGGTGAACCATTCGCGGGGTGTTGCATAATGCTTCCTATCTGAAATATAAAAAAATTAAGAAAAAACCACCGCTTCTAAGCCGGCACAAAATAAAGCGTCTAAACTTCGCTAAACAAACTATGGCCTGGACCTCCAAATAGTACTCTGTGTTATTTTCTGATGAAAAAAAGTTTAACCTGGATGGTCCTGACGGGTTTCAATATTATTGGTATGATTTACGGAAGTCTCTTCATGTACTAATGAGCCGCCAAATGGGTGGAGGCTCAGTAATGGTTTGGGGTGGTTTTTCGGCTCAGGGGAAAACGGATATTGTTTTTGTGCATTCAAGAATGAATTCCGAAAAGTATAAGAATCTTCTTAAAAATCGACTAGCCATATACGGTGAACTTCTTTGTGGCAAAAACTACACTTTCCGGCACAATAACGCGCCGATTCATGCATCACACGAAACAAAAAAGTGGCTTTCAGAGCAAAGTATTAATGTTCTCCCGTGGCCTTCTCGCTCCCTAGACTTAAATCCCATCGAAAACTTATGGGGGATCTTAGCTCGTGCGGTTTACCGAAATGGGAGGCAGTTTATATATGTCGAAGACCTAAAGAATGCTATAAAATGTGCTTGGGATGAACTATGTTGCGATATTTTGTTAGAATTGATTAGAATTGATAGATGCGATTCGATGCCGAATCGCATTTTTCATGTTATAAAAAACAATGCCGGTTCCACCAAATATTGAATAACCATGTTAGAGGATTTTCTTTTAGACCATTAGTGTCTGCTAATTATGTTGACCAGTGTATATGGAAAAAACGGTTGATGTCTTATAATTTTGTCCATTATGTTTTAAGTTTTTTCATTAAATTGTATGAAAATATCCTTATTATAAAATAATTATATATGATAACAGAATAAATTTGTGTTTTTGACGTATTTGATAAAACATTTTTAAGCTCTGAATATTTTCTTACACTATTTGTCAAATTAGATAGGTGTTTTATAATTATGTCCACCACTGTAATATGTTAAAAGACAAAATTGGGTTTGTTGCCGAAAAGCTCGGCATTTGAGGGTTAACTAATTTTAGAAAATATTTCGTTTAATATTTTGATATTTTTATTTATTGAAAAGCTATGCTTTTAAATGGCAGTAATGGCTATATTAACTACAAACAAACACCTCATAGTTGCATTGTTAATTAGTATATTAATTCGTACTCTGATATTACTGCTATTTAAATAAATATATATTTATAATTTTTTTTTTTTTTTTTCGTTTCAGATATATTTATGATTAAATATAAGATGTATTGTTTTATATGGAGGAAAAGGGTTAAAATGAAAACTGCCTCTGACTGAAATCGTTATTAAATCTTATGAAAGTTTTTAAGTATATAAACTTTTTTTTATACTAACATTTTTATCCAGATTAGAGGGTTACAAAAAGCGGTTAAAAAGAAAAAAAAAAAAAAAAAAAAAAAAAAAAAACCCTCTGGATTTTCAATATTAATTCTGATAGCCATATTTGTTGTTTTCCAGTTTAATGTCAATGAAAAAAAAATAATAATAATAATATCGTTATTTAATAGATACATTAAATGTTAGATATATAACAATTAATAATTTTACTATAAAAATAATAGCAACAATAATAATAATAAAAATACAAAAAACTTAACTTTGAATGCGCAATATGGCGGAGTTCAGTGATGTTTTTATACCAGAAAAGTTACTTAAATTAATTTCATTTGTATGCAATTTTTACAATTTATTCATTGTCATTATTGTTACTATTATTTATGTCTGAATAAAGATAAATAGCGATAATTTCCACAGCCCAATTGTGCATTATGTACATCAAAAAATTTTGAAAGTTTGAAGTCAACCTCTTTTCCTATAAACAGTTGTTTCTTTCAATGCAAAATAAATAAAAAAATAAATTAATAAAAATAAATTAATAAAAATAAATTAATTAAATTAAAATTATGTAAGCAAAAGGTAATTCAAAGTTTTAACACATGTCAGATCCACCACACTATTAAATAAATTGTTATATATTTATTTATTAAAATTTTAAACTTTTTAAAAATTAGATATCAATGTAAAGTCTTGTATGTATAAATTAAAATCTCTGAACTTTAAATGTGTTTTAATTTAGAGCAATTGATGAGTCACTGAAATAATATCTGTTTTTTGTCATGTCTTTCACGCTATATTATTACCTTATTAAATGTGAATTATTTTTCTTAAAAATTTTCTATTATTTATAAGAAAGTTATACAGATACGCTAGCACACCAAAATTAATTAGGTTAAATTAATGTCTAATATTTAAAATTGGACAAGAAAGCAATCTAATGTATAGTGTCACAAATGAAGTCACACTGAGACTTAAATTTTTAAATTTAAGGATATCCTGAGTGAAAGTTTTCTCTCTCATTTTTTTATTTACTTAATTTTATTCAAAATTTTATTAGTTTCACCAGTTTCGAGAGGATCTGCTCTCGAAGCTGGTAAACGTGAGATGCCAGGCTCGATTCCAGGCTGTGTCCTTCGGCCTAACCGCTCTGAAATTTTCGTGGTTTTCTCCGAAACTTGCGTAAATACGGGTTAGGACACATTAGGAAGACCCCCCACGGGGGACACTTCCCTAGGCTTAGGTCCCTAGCTCAGTCAACTGGCCTTAATTTTAACACTATTAATTTTATCCACATAACTATAATTAAATAAACAGGTTCTGCACAAAATATAGCATAGATAAAATATTTTCAAAGACTGCATATTTCCTTACACTTATAAAAATCGGAGTAGGAAAATTTGAAACCAGACTAATTATGTCGCTTTTCGCACGCTCAACACCATGGGTAAGTTCGGAACCAAATGTTGGTCCCAAATTTACTTATGCGTTCCTCTCTACTCTTGTAAACGGAGGGATGTTTCACAAATAAAAATTAAATCGGTAACGATTGTCATGTTTTATTTTAACGAGTGACTTAATAATTTATGCTGCTTAGTATTGTGTTAATTATTATATTTTCAAAAATTACTAATCCATATTAATGAGATTATCGAACCATTGTTGTACATTAAAATTAAAACTATGTACTATAATTTTCCAGAAAACTGAAAATACATTTTTAAAGAGTACATCAAACAAATGTTTAATATGTACACATATTTTAGTTTAATATTAGTCTGAACATATTTAAAATTTTAAATAGTTAAAAAAAAAAAAAAAAAAAAAAAGCAAAAAATCAAATAATGGCAAACACTTTTATTAAAAGGTTAAAATAGATTAAATAAATAAATATAAAGTTCAAGGAAAAAAAAAAAAAAAGATTGAATTAAATTAAAATTTATTGTTCTCGCGTCAAATTTTCTAAAATGAGTTTTAGCTATAATTACACGTTTTGATATACCATAAATCCGAAAATCAGGTTTTTGATGGTTGGTTTGTATTTTTGTCTGTGTGTTTTTTGAGATTTAATAATGAAATAAATATACACATTAGTTTGAACTTATTTAAAATTTTAAATACTACTTTTAAAGAAGTCATGTATGTGGCAGCACACCACAAAAGACTCTGGATGTGAACTGAACATTTTTCCTCCATGGTCAGTGTTTTCAGACTCATTGTTTCCCAGACTCGCTTAACTGTGTCTGCCAACCTGCCAACCAACCTACCTCGATCGGTAGTTGTGTAAAAATCTGTATGGTATGGTGTGCTAAATGCGAACCTAGCAAAATGTTTGTTAATTATAATTAAATCTAAATGTTGTTATAAAAAAATCCTTCTGAGTAATTGATTATACCACAATACACGAACAGTGGTGACTTCCGGACTCTGGATTATGTTTTTTTAACTGTAAATTTTCACGAACAGCGTGACTAGGCCTAACTTGTTACCACACGTGGAATGAGAAATTACGAAAATCGCTGCAACATCTACAGGTAGCAATGTCTATGCAATCATCCTTGAACCTTGTTTTTTAGAATGATTTAATTATCGGCGGATATTATTATCCGTATTTTTGTCTCCAGGTATGGTCGTTATAAATTTTTTTTGGTTCCCCATGGCTGTTTCCTTTTCTGATAATTTCCTTTTATAAATAATCATTTTCTAAATTACATGCATTATTTTCATTTTATGTTTCTTAAAAACACAATTAAGTGCATTTCTTAGCTAGTATATATGTTTGAAATTATTTTTATTTATCTCAAATTTGCATTAGTTATAATCATATAGTAATTTTATTCCCATTCATGTTGTTTGTTCATTTATTGTCACAAAATAAACATGAATACTGATACAGGAATTCTTGCAGTGCAAGCAAAAATGCCTACCTTTTCCAAACATAACATAAAGTTATTTTTTGCCCAACTTGATTCTGCATTCATGCTGAATAAAATTACGGATGAGAAGGATAAATTCAATTATTTGGTTAACATTCTTGACATAGAAATTCTTTCCTCTGTTAGTGAATTTATATACACTCCACCCGCTGAGAACCCATTTACAATCCTCAAAGACAAATTATTAAAACTGTATGAAAGCTCCATTGCTCAAAATACCAAAGCATTATTGCAAGAGCTTACTCTTGGTGATCAAAAACCTAGTGTCTTACTTAGAAAGATGAAAGAAGTGTCATCTGGGCAAGTTACTGATGACTTCTTAAAAAATCTTTGGCTACAGCGCCTTCCTAGTAACATTCAGACAGTATTGGCTGTAAGTGGTGATGAGTTAGATAAACTTGCTATACTTGCTGATAAAGTGTCCGAACTCAATACCTCTTGTAATGATAATGCAATTGCCGCAATCTCAGACAAAAATGAAATTAAAATTCTGCAGTTGCAAATTTCTGAACTTACCAAAAAGCTTGATGAGTTAACTGCATCACATGCTGAAAATCGCTCTCGCTCCCCATATCGTCCCAGAGGCGGCAGTTTTTCTAGAAATCGCAGTCATTCCAAAGGCCGTCGACATGACTCGGATATTTGTTATTATCACTCACGATTTGGTTCTCGCGCTCGTAAATGTCAGAAGCCTTGTTCTTTTTCCCAAACGGGAAACGACAAGAGTGCATCACAGTAGCGGCATGTGATCGCACACTACCCTCACACCATAGTCGCTTATGTGTTTTTGATCCGGCTTTACAAAGACAAATTACCTAATAGATTCTGGCGCAGATGTTTCTGTAATCCCCAACACATCCAAATCAAATCCATCAACATTTTGTCTTTTTGCTGCAAATAATACTAAGATAGCTACTTATGGACAAAAACTTGTAGAAGTAGAATTAAACCTCAGACGTAGCTTCAAATGGGAATTTACTTTGGCTGATGTTAAGCGTCCTATTATTGGATCCGATTTTTTGGCTCATTTTGGGTTACTTATTGATCTAAAAAATAACTGTCTCATTGATCCTTTAACAAATTTAACAAGTAGAGGCCAGTTTATCAAAGGCATATTTACATCAATAAAAAGTATATCTAATGACTCACAGGTTCGCAAAATCTTAAATCAATTTCCAAATCTTACACGCCCACGCCCTTTTAATGGAAAGATTACTCATAATACTTACCATTTTATTGAAACTACTGGACCACCTGTTTTTAGCAAACCGAGAAGGCTGCACCCTGCACAACTCATGGCGGCCAAAAAGGAGTTTCAGTACATGCTAGAGCAAGGCATTTGCCGACCATCTAAATCCAACTGGGCATCCCCTTTACATCTTGTTCGTAAAAGTTCAGGTGATTGGCGCCCTACAGGTGATTATAGAGCACTTAATAAAATAACACAACCAGATAAGTACCCTATCCCACATATACAAGATTTCACACACAATCTACACGGCAGTAAAATTTTCTCTAAAATAGATATTGTCAGAGCTTTTCATCATATCCCTGTT
This sequence comes from Salticus scenicus, assembly GCA_963930645.1. Lineage (NCBI taxonomy): Eukaryota > Metazoa > Arthropoda > Arachnida > Araneae > Salticidae > Salticus > Salticus scenicus. Next base: position 256,136,994 of record OZ005655.1, read on the forward strand.
AACCCTAGCGACATTCCAAAAACAGCCATTACTACCCCTTTTGGTTTATTTGAATTTGTTTTTATGCCATTTGGGCTTTCCAACGCTGCTCAAACTTTTCAAAGGCACATCCATGAAGTTTTGTGTGACCTTAATTTTTGTTTCCCATACCTGGATGACATTTTAATTGCTAGTAAATCGCAAGCAGAACATGAGCTCCACCTACAGCAAGTATTAAGCCGTCTTGACAAGTATAATTTATCCATCAACTCATCTAAATGTATATTTTTCGCTAAAGAAGTACAATTTCTGGGGCACCTTGTTACAGAACATGGGTGTAAACCTCTTCCAGAGAAAGTCGAGGCAATCATAAATTTCCCTCGGCCAGAGACAGTGAAAGAACTCAGACGTTTCATCGGGGCCATCAACTTCTATAGACGTTTCCTCCCTAATATGGCTTCCACCCAAATGCCGTTAAATAGCCTTTTAAAAAACTACACAAAGAATGACAAGCGACCTGTCTTTTGGACTGACATTACCATAAGGGCTTTTGAGGACTCTAAAAAGACATTGTCCGAAGCCACTCTGTTATGTCACCCTGACCCTAATGCTACCCTAGTGCTACATGTTGATGCGTCAGACACAGCTATTGGTGGAGCCTTACACCAAAACATTGAAGAATGTCTTCAACCACTTGCCTTCTTTTCTAAGAAACTATCTCCTGCACAACAAAGCTATTCAGCTTATGACAGAGAGCTGTTAGCCATCTACGAGGCAATTAAATATTTTAGATATATGGTTGAAGCTAGAGCATTTACAATATTCACAGACCACAAACCTCTGTGTTATGCTTTTGCGCAGAAGCCAGACAAATGTACACCTCGACAGCTCCGTCACCTCAATTTCATAGAACAGTTCTCCACAGATATTCGGCATATTAGTGGGCAAGACAATAGCGTTGCAGACGCACTCTCCTGCATCAGTTCAATATCCTTTGATCTCAGTTTGAAAAACATGGCTGAGTTACAAAGAGAAGATAATGAACTTTGTGACGTATTAAGAAATCCTTCCTCATCGAGTTTGGTGCTAAAGAAATTTCCTATTGAAAGTGATTCTTCAGTTGAACTTTTCTGTGATACTTCAACTGAGAAAATCAGACCATTTGTTCCTGAAATCATGCGTCACAAAATTTTTGACAGTTTGCATGGACTTTGCCATCCTGGTGTCAAGGCAACTATGCAGCTAATCAAACAACGTTTCTGTTGGCCTTCTATGCAATCTGATATCGCCAAATGGACTCGTTCCTGCATTTCGTGTCAACGCAGCAAGATTCATCGACACACATCTAGCCCTCCTGGACAATTTGCCACACCAACTTCTCGTTTCGAGCATGTCCACCTGGATCTAGTCGGACCCCTGCCTCCATCAAAGGGATTCCAGTACCTGCTCACCATGGTCGATAAATATACTCGTTGGCCAGAGGCTATTCCAGTGGCAGACATCACATCAGATACAATTGCTTTCACTTTTTATCGTGAATGGATCTGCAGATTTGGTGTACCACTCCGCATCACCACAGATCGTGGACGCCAATTTGATTGTCAGCTATTCCAAAGTTTGGCTAAAATACTTGGATCCCACCTCATACGCACAACACCATATCATCCCGCCTCCAACGGCCTTGCTGAGCGATTTCACAGAACCCTTAAAGCTGCAGTGCGATGCCATGCAACAGAACGCTGGGTAGAAGTTTTACCTACCATTCTTCTTGGGCTTCGAACATCCATAAAAGAAGACCTTCAAGCCAGCGTGTCTGAATTAGTTTATGGTGACACCTTAAGACTACCAGGCGAATTTTTCTACACCTCCAGAGACTATGTGGATCCAGCCACATTTGTTGGTCGACTGAGAGACCACATGTCAACAATTCAACCTGTCCCAACCAACTTGCGCACTGGCCGGTCTATCTTTGTCCATAGTGCACTCTCATCCTGCAGCCATGTTTTCCTACGACAAGACAGCACCCGTAGCAGTTTGCAGCCATTCTACACTGGGCCATTTAAAGTTTTATCCCGCAATGGCAAGACATTCACCATCCTGCAGAACAGCAAATCTTCAACTGTGAACATTGATAGACTGAAGCCGGCATTTATTGACACCATCCCAGATGCAGTTCCTCAAGAGCCGCTGTTCTTTCCAGTGCCCTCAGAAGATCCACCACAGCAATCTGACCCTCCAACTCAGCAACCACAACTCCCACATCCATCCACCAACAAGCCATATGTCACAAGGTCTGGTCGACAAGTTAGGTTCAACCCTCGCTACCTCAATGTTATTTCAACACTGGGAAGGGGGTGATGTGGCAGCACACCACAAAAGACTCTGGATGTGAACTGAACATTTTTCCTCCATGGTCAGTGTTTTCAGACTCATTGTTTCCCAGACTCGCTTAACTGTGTCTGCCAACCTGCCAACCAACCTACCTCGATCGGTAGTTGTGTAAAAATCTGTATGGTATGGTGTGCTAAATGCGAACCTAGCAAAATGTTTGTTAATTATAATTAAATCTAAATGTTGTTATAAAAAATCCTTCTGAGTAATTGATTATACCACAATACACGAACAATGTAATAACAACATCTCTCATTTTAAACCCAACTTAATTATATAAAAAAAAAAAAAAAAAAGAAAGAAAGAAAACAAAGAAAGAAAGAATTTAATTAAATATTATTATTTTCTCTTGCCTATATAATGGTAAAGATAATAATGTTTCCGAGTCAATTTTTCGATATTGAATTTTTGTTTTATAATTAGACGTTTTGAGGTGCCTTAAATCCGATAATCAGGTTTTCAGCCACTGTGTGTCTTTCTGTGTGTGTCTGTCTGTGTACCTGTATCAGCGTAACTCAAGATCAAATTATAGCAGAAAGTGCAAACTCGAAATTCTAAATTTGTATCATATAGGGATGCTGCACTGAATTTTTCGTTGAGATCAAACAAATGATTTGTGCACAGTAACATTTAAAAGTATTCAAATACATTATGGCCTGTGGGTGAAATTTCTGGTATATAAACTTTGACACCTTTTGACTGCGCTAGACAATATTAAATGAACATATAATTGTGTATATACATGAAAGCACATTTAGTTTAGAATATAATACGAGAATCATTTACCATTTATTACAGGGCCACAGAAAAGAATTCGGATATATTAAGATTATACTTGGAAACTGCTGGAAGGGCATTTCAAGTTGTGTTATGGGTTTTTCATGTTTTGCTTCTTTGCTAAATTTTAGTACACTGTGCATGGTGTATACATATTTTATAGACAATATACATGGCTACTTGTATATTGTACGTGTATTCAAACCTCTATCAATACTAGCTATTTAAGAGAATACATTCTTCTTTATTGAAAGTGGCTAATGGAATTGCTTTACTAAATTTTACCAACTCCAGGACAACTGCCGAGGAATGATAACACTGTTCTGCATGAAAATCGGCCCCAACAACATTTTTGCAAATTCTTTTGCAAAATGACCTCCTGAATCAGAATATGATGCCCATTTCGCCAGTTCACCCACCGTTTCCTGCCCCCCCCTTTTTTTTAATCAGTTTTTCGATATTTTTATGGCTATAAGTTTGATTTGTAAAGTGGGGGGAAGGATTATTTCAACTTTTAAATATCTTCTCAAGGGCTACAGAGGTAAAAAATTCTTAAACATTTGCAGCAAGGAGGATATTTAAGGGGTGGAGGGGGTTGACACTGAAATTATAAATTACATTTTTCTATTTTATTAATTAACTATTATATTATTATTTCTTATACTTTACATTTTTTTTGCTTTTCAGTGTTAAAATATTTGTTTTTCATTCTCCAATTCAAATTCATGGACATAAAAACACTGATAAAAATTGGGGAAGGAGTTGGCGTCACGATAAAAAGGTGGGTGATTGGGCAAAATGGGTGTCAGCGCAGTATAATTATTTTATAACTATAGTATACCAAGTACTAGTTTGGATGCTAAATTTCAATAATTTTTCCCTAGTTAAGCGTTTTGAGGTGCCCTGAATACTAAAATCAATCTTTTAGTGGTTGATGTATGTAAATTTCTGTATCAGCATAACTTAAAACCAAATAATTACAGGAAATTCAAACTGAGTATTTTAAAAATTAGATAAGGTTATCATATGAAAATTTTGAAAAAGATTCTTAAATTTCAAAAAGTGATACACTGTAGAAAAAAAAAAAAAAATCCCGTAAGATTACGGACAAAGCCCGTAAAAAAAAAAAAAAAAAAAAAAAAAAACATTGGTTTTACAGGCAGAATGTTTTTTTACAGGCATGTAACGTAATTTATGGTTATTATATACTTAATTTACGGTATAAGCGTTTCTTTTTATGGCCTTTGTCTGAAATCTCTGATGCCGTGCTTTCTCCGTAATCTTACGGGATTTTTTATTTATTTATTTATTTTTTTTAAACAGAGTATGGGGGATTTGTCTGAAATGTAATTTGAAATAAACATTTAAATTTTATAGCAGTATTAAATTTTTATTAATGCGTTTACTATGGTCAATCGGATATCGACGATAGCGGTAGCCGTCTTCCTCTCACAAAAAAATGATTTTTCGGTTTTGGTTTGTTTGGTTTGGTTGGGTTTTACGTCGCACTAGTGCTGCGCAGATGGGCAATTGGCGACGGTCTGGGACCCACCCCTAGAGATGGTCCGGAGACATGCCATCACAATTTTGATCCTCCACGGAAGGGATGGCTCTTCCGCTTCGGTGACCCCCAGAGGTATAATTTTTGATGGGAACATGGAGGACATTGCGGCCACGACAGATTTTACGTGCACCAGCCACCATTAGTGTACACGACGGTCTTTTGCCGGCTCGAGTACCGAACCCGCAATCTTCCAATTACGAGGCCGGCGCTCTACCGACTGGGCTACCGCGGCCCATTTTCGGTTTTGGAGAAATAAAAACGCGTAAATATAACAAAAATTCAATTTCGAAAATTTGATACGAAAACAGTATTTTCTCTACCATACATATAGGTAAGAGAAAGTAATAAATAAATAAAATAAATAATAAGTACAAAACTTTAAAACAACGCCATAAAATGAAGGAACTCTCAACAATTGCTTCGGTCGGAAGAAAACACGACCCTTAGCAGGGGAACAAAGTATGCACATGCTGCAAACGTAGCGATTACGCACAAACTGCGCAAATGCCTATTTTTTTCGCCTTACGAAGGGTCGTGTATTCTTTCGATCTGAAACAGTTGTTGCAAATTCTCGCGTTTTATGGTGTTATTTCAAAGTTTTGTACTTATTAGTTTTAAATTCCAGTTGTGTGGAGTTTTTTATAAATAAAATAAATTACTATTTCTTATATCGCTTTATAAGTAAAAACTAAAAAAAAAAAAAAAAAAAAAACTGAAATCGTGGAAACCACTTAAGGCCCACGACTGCTTTCGATAGCAAAAACTATAATTGTGTCCTATCTACGCCAATCCTATGTCGGATCCGAGTTCCCACAGCTTGCTGCAGCCCCTTACCACTCAAGCACTTTAACTTGAGAGTTTATTGGACGGTAGGTGGCCCTTTTAGGCTCTATTTTTTCCTCGTCTATTGATAGGACATATATCGTATTCCGCAATGTATAAGCGCACAAGTTTTAATTTAAAAAAAAATAAAAATAAATAAAAAAAAAAAATATATATATATATATATAATAAAGATGATCTATTAAGCATAGTAGAAGCCAAGCAACAGATACAAGATCACTGAAAAACCAATGACCAATAAGATTTAAAATTTTTTTATCAGTGGATGAAATACACTAATGCAAAGAAACCAGATCCACCAATCAACAGCCCGCGAAACAAACGAATCAACAAAGCAACACAACAAATCCCAACTCAAAACCACAAACTTATCAAAATCAATGAAAAAACAACCCAAGAAACACAAGACAGGAAGGAAGGAGGCAGGCGGCAAGACTTGTGACTTGCCTGTGGGGTTAAACTAGTTTCACGCCGGAACACTCACCCAGCCTGCCACGACCAGAACAGGAACCATATGGATTCAAAAAAGCAAAACTTTAAAGCAGATGAATAACAACAGAGCTGCCAACATTTTAAACTTTTAAATCAGGATTGACACCAATATTTTAAAATGGAATATGTTACATATATTTTCGACGATTAATATTATCGAAAACAGCTGTAAAAATTTTCTGGTTTGAAGTCTCCCTGGAAAAACGGGAGATTTGGCATCTATGTAACAATGAAACCACGAAACAACAATGAAATTCACCGATTGATTAGAATTTTAAATATAGTTGACAACTCTATATATAAGTCGACAGTTAGCGCAAGTACATTGAAATGGCTTCCATTTATTTCAAGGGTGTATTTCAGCTTCTACTGTGTGTAAGGGCACCAGTTTTAATTTAAGTATGCATAGATCGAAATGCAGTGCTGTTATGTTGCAATTTCCCTATATCGCAGATTCCATAGTGTAAAACTGCACCAATTTTAATTTCGGTGTACATTGGCCAACAAGTGGTGTTATCTGAATGTTATATTAAAATTTTCTCATTTATTTCAATTTTGTCTTTTATCTTCTACTATAAGTAAGGGCGCAACTTTTAATCTGTGTGTATTCAGCCGAAAGATAGATTATTTTTCTGTTTTACTTACATTTTTTATATTTTGTTTGGCTATTTCTGTTTTAGAGTTGATTGTTTAATTAAAAGCATAATAATACGGTAATGTTTAAATAAACTGCAATCTCTTAAGAATATTTTGCAATGTGATATTTTAAATTCTTGTTTTATAACTATATTGTTATTTTGGAGTAAAATCTTAATAAATCAATTGAAATTTATGCGTTTTAAATGTTGATCGTATACATATGTTTTTAAAAAATAATATATCATTAATGTATCATATATGAAGAATAGTGATGCGCTTTTATTTTATTGTATTTACACTTTATTATTACTGCTGCAATTGAGTTCTATGAAATCTGAGTATCATTTACACATCTTCATACGGAGTCAAGTCTCCATACGGAAATTAAAAAGAAAGGTTAATAGATTACATTATAATCACAACCACTATTTTATGCATATGCATATATGAAACTAACAGTACAATACTGCATCCAACTTATGCTACAAAACATTTAAAAAGCGAAGATCCCCTTTTAAACTTGTGACTGATCCCTCGCGTTTTATGAATAATAATAAAAAAAAAGTTCTTCCATTCTTTCTAAAAAGCATAGGTAAGTTCGGGAACAACTGTCGGTCCCGAATTTAACCATGGAGTTTGCTCTACTCCCCTCTTTTGGTCCCGAAATTACGTACACCCATAAAAATTTAGTTCTTTTTTTTTTTTTTTTTTCTTTTCTTTTTGTTAGTAATATTAATGTAGGAAAACAAACTATTAAATCAAAGACAAGCAAACAAATATAAAAAACATATGCAATATATTTTATTGAATGAATTGTTATTTTAATGTGCGTGTAAATTAGAATGCATATGCATTCAAACACTTTGTCAAAGAGCCAATGTAATGTAATTATAAATCAAACATAGAATATAAATACAAAGTATAATTAAAAATTATGTTTTTCTTTTCTTTTTTTTTTAATAAAGAAAATCTTAATTAAAAGAAGATTTTATGATTTTGGATAACATAAATAATTTTTAGTATTATCTCCTTTCATGGTGCGTTCTTAAAAGAAATGAAGATGTGGAGACAAAAGAAATAGTTTAATTAGTCTGCTTGGGGGGCGTCTAATAGTTACGTGAGGCGGTTTTGACGATTTTTTGATTCCCCCCTCCCCCCTGGTGAGATTTCGTGAGATTTGGCTCGACCCCCCTCCCCCTCCCCTAATCTCACATGAGATTTTTCAAAATTCGTACTTTTACTGTAAATGCGTTGGATTTATTACATAAAACACAATTTGCTTTATTATTTTTATTTAAGACTAGTTTTTAAGACTGCATAGATGTGCATAGATTGCCTGTGGTTGGCCGGTGGCGCCTAAAACAATTGAAAGGCTACTGTGCTGCTTTGCTGCGTTCGGATAGCTACGATAAATATTATCGTTTCAGATTTTGCCATATCTAACATGTTTTACTTGAATTTAACTCAGTTTACTTGCAATTTTACACTGTTTTTTGTTTGAAAAATATTACGCGATATTTGCCGAGACCCCCCCCCTCTTCCCCACGTGAGATTGGGTGAGTTTCTGCTCGACTCCCCCCCCCGCCTAAACACCTCACGTAATTAATGGACGCCCCCTTGTGGCCTGCTTCAAGGTCAAAGAGAAATGCATTCGAAGTAGACCAGCGATTCCGATAGAATCATGGAGTGTGTTTATTATTTAGCCAAGTCAAGCGATAACAGAATACTGAATGTTATTTATTTATTTGTATTACCAGCACTTGAGCGATTTTATTATTGAACATGCAGAGATATTTTTACTATTAAACACTGTACAATAAGCAGGCATTTTCGAAAGTCACTGTTGAATGTCAAACTGCCTTGCTGAAGTCCAATATAATCTAAATATTTTTTTTTTTTTGTTATTGTGAAATCAAAACCGCTTGAAAATGAATAAATAAATAAATCTTACTTTTTTAAGAAAATACAAAAGTGAAAATAAATGTTGTCTATTTTTTGTTTTATAAATATATTTGCAACATTTTTGTTAAAATTTTAGTGTGATATAGTTGGTATTTGTATAGTTTACATACCTCGTCTTGAAATACTTAACAGCCATTTATCGCGTAGTACACAATTACTTAGAAATTCTTGAAAGAAAAGTTAGTTTCTCACGCCCACTATCTGACGTACGAAATGCAATAAAAAATATTTTAACATAATACAGATGTAAACTCTAACAACATCAACAAAAAAAAAAAAAAAAAGAAAACCCTCACATTTGGAAAAAAATAAAATAAAATAAATAAATAATAAAATAAAATATAAGCTATAAAACAACTGTAGAACCATAGATATAAAATAATTTTATCATAATAATTACACTGCTCTGAAAAAAAAAAAAATCGAGATCTGATAACATTCTTGCTGATTCTTATGTAAAATGACCTCCTGAATCCGAATATGACTCCCATTTTGCCCAATCACCCACCGTTTTCTAGATATACCACCCCTTCCCTCAAATTTCTTTCTCTGTTCGCTAATTTTATGACCATGAATTTGATTTGAAGAATGAAAAATAATTTAACACCTTAAAACAAAAATATATAAAGTTTAAAAATAACATTAATAACAGATTAAAAAAATATAATATATGTAATGCATAATTTCAGTAACAAATCCCCTCCAAAATTTTTCCCTTGTCGCAAATGTCCATGTTTTAGAATTTTCCAACTCTGTAGCCCCTCAGAAGATATTTAACGGTTAAAATAATCCTCCCTCCTCCTAAAAATCAAATGTATAGCCATAAAATCACCGAAAAATGATAAAAACAGGGGGTCATTCCTAAAAAACAGTGGTTGTAGGGCAAAATGGGCGCCCTATTCGGATTCAGGAGTTCATTTTACATAAGAATATGCTGAAATGGTGCCAGAGGCGATTTTTATGCCGAGCAGGCCCTGACTAACGGCAGGGCATACGGGGCAAATGCCCTGGGCCCTCCTTCTGGAAGGGGCCCCCCTACAGGCGTATGCAGAAATTCTGCAACCTAAAGAGCTCTTATGCCACTGCAAGGGGGCCCCCAGAATAGGCTTGCCCCGGGGCTCCAGTTAGTCTAAGTCGGGCCCTGATGCCGAGCAGTGTTAGTCTATAAGTAAAACTCAATTGAAAAAAGGATTAAAAACAGAAGTTTATGACCCGTATCTGGGGCTATATTTTTTTTCTATTGTTGCCAAGCTTTCAAGCCATACGAAGATATCTAATTAACCCGTTAGTAGTCGCTAGTTGGTCGATTTGCCGCCCATCTTTTAGTGTTGCAAGATTTTTTTATTCAATAGCCACCAAAAATTTTTAGAAGTGGCATTTGATATACATAAACGAATAAAATCGAAGAAACGTCAGTCACATCACTTCTTAAAATTATTGGTGGCAGTTAAATAAAAAGTGCGCAATCTGTAATAGGTGGCGCTGTCTATAGCGTCTACTAACGGGTTAAAGAAGCCATAATTATCCATACCCCTTCCACTACCCATTGATCACGCAGAGAACAATAGATCTGCTCCTCTCAGTGTTGCCAGATAGGAATTTGAAAATTTCCCCAAAATACATTTTATTTTCCCACAGAATGACGTTTTTTTCAAAAATTTTCCCCAAACACAAATTAAAAAAAAAAAAAAAAAAAAAAAATGAGAATAAGTTTCTTTTCTATCAACGAAGCATGAATAAAACTAGTGTGATGTGGTTACCACAAGACTTTTTTTGTTCTCCATCATACTATAGGTATGGGGAACTTAGGTAATCGTGAAAATTTTCGACCTCGTTTTTTTGACTTTTCTACACGTTTTCAGGTGTGAGGAATCCGAAAATGACAAAATTTGTATGGTGTCTGTCTGTAGGGTGTCTGTTAGTGTGTTAGTGAGTTAGTGTGTTAGTCCGTTAGTTTGTTAGTCTGTGTACACGATATCTCAAGAACAAATTGTCGCAGAGAGGTCAGATCAGTTTTAAAATATTACTTTCGACACTGGCAAGAACCCTATTCATTTGCAACATTCGAATTTAAAAACTTCGTATGTTTAAGAAAACATACTTACAAACTTCGTATGTTTAATTGTTAAGAAAAATTTACGATTTTCTTAACATGGGAGAATAGGACGAAAATTCACTTAAACGTGCATTTAATGGCAACATTTTACTGTAAAAATGTCAGACCAGTTTTAAAATATCACTTTTGATGCCAGAATGAACATCAGTAACTATAAATATGCTACTTTAAAAATTTCGTAAGTTATTGGAAGTTTACGAATTTCTTAACATGGCAGTACAGGGCAAAATTTCACATAAACATCAATTTTGAGAGATATTTTCATCGTAAAGATGTCAGACTACTTTTGAAATATTATTTAGGACACTGGCATGAATATTAATGACTATGAATTTTCCAATATAAAAATTTCGTAAGTTATTGGAAATTTACGAATTTCTTAACATGGCAGAATAGAGCAAAATTTCACATAAACGTCAATATTGAGGGATATTTTCATCGTAATGATGTCAAACCACTTTCGAAATATTATTTTGGATACTAGCATGAATATCATAGACTATGATTTTTCCAATTTAAAATTTTCGTAAGTTATTTGGAATTTACGATTCACTTAACATGTCAGAATAAGGCAAAATTGAGCATAAACTTCCATTTTGAGGATCCTAAATACATTAAACAACTTCAAAATTACATTTATGATATTTGTTTGAACATGATTGAATACAAATATTCTAATAGGAAAATTTCGTAAATTATTCGTAATTTACGATTTTATTGACATAGTGAAATTGTAAATTTTTCATATAAATATGAATTTTAAGGATTATTGAATTGGAAATAATAGCATGAAAACTAAACAGAATTGACCCTGATAAAATAAATTAATAGATTAGAATAAGATAAATATATCGAAGTGAACGGTGGATAGCCTATTAGGCGGGGAATTCATTCTGTCACTGTATCAAGCTTTGGTCAAATTCATTTCTTTTAACATGATTATAATATGTCTCGCACTAGAAATTTATGAGAATATAAATGTAAAGGGGAACTGAGCAGAGTCTACCTATGCCAACTAGTTCTATATAATTTTACACAAAATTTATGCGGTACAAATTATTAAATCAATTATTTTCCGCCGATGATTTTTATCTGAAAGAATAGTATATCACTATTTGCTGAAAGAAAGTGAAATTTTTGCCAGTATCAATATATATAGCTTTGTTTTAAATTATCACCGATCTATGATTCAACCATTCGTTTTAAAAATGAGGACGAGATATTTTGAAAGATAACCATATTGGAAATTTACACGTGACGGAGATTACTCTCCCCAGAGATGAAGCGATGCTACCATATGCACAAACTTCTTCTCTAGTTTACTACTCCTATTATCAGTAATTCATATCAGTCTTACAATCACACGTTAAAAATAACTCATTATGTACATTTATATGTAATTTTTTCCTACAATGTCACGTTAAAAAAAAAAAAAAAAAAAAAAAAAAAAAAAAAGGAATTACAGCATTACCTGTTGAGCGATTCATCCCCAAATCTAAGCAGCATCAGTTTATGTCAGGGTTCAACTAAATACCATGTTTGGTCAAATTTCGTTCGTTGGTTGGTGCAATACAGCGTCCACAAATTTTGTGATACACACACACACATTTTTTAAGAAAGAGTCAAATCGGGCTTGGGGCATCCTAAAGCGTGAAAATCCACCAAAAACTGAAGTTCAAAAAAAAAAAAAAAAAAAAAAAAGCATTGTTATCGTGTTTTGAGCTTATCTAAAAGTTTCAAATGTCCAGCTAGTCGGAAAGTTATGTGATTGTTGAATCATATAAACACTACCGAAGGCGGCGGAGATCCGAAATAATTGGTTAAAAGTATTAAAAAATGCATTGTCATCGTGTTCTGAGCTATTCTAAAAGTTTCAAATGTTTAGTCGAGAAATTTGTTAAATAAATTTTCTGTTGAATAATATAAACGCTACCGAAGGCAGCAGGAACTCAAAGAACTGGCTAAAAGTATTTTAAAAAATGCAACGTCATCGTGTTCTGAGCTGTTCAAAAAGTTTTAAATGTCTAGCTAATTGGGAAGTTAGTTAAAAATCGATTGCAAGATTTGTACTGAAGAAAGAAACAAACAAACAAACGAGAAAGCGAGATAATTAAAATATGGTAAAATAGCAGCATAGTAGCAGTACCCTCAGGGCTAAATATGCCAGAATCCAATTGGAAATAATTCATATTCCCAGGTTCTTATATGTATAACTTATAACATTTCCTGTGGTTCGGTAAAATGTTTCACAAGATACAACTTTCAATATCTTTTGCTAACGTACAAATGCGCACACAGACAGAGACATCGCGTTCAGGACGCATCAAAACGTGTAAATCAATCACAAACGGAAAGTCGAAAATTGTCACAAATCGAATACCTTTTCTCCATATATATAGAAAAGAAAAAACTACTATGTTCTGGCCATCACAAAGCTATCTTCGGTAACATTCTTACTGTATTTATAGAATAGAAGATTAATAAAGTACACTATGAATAATATAGAAGTTGATAGCTATAGCTTTCCCGTAAATGATAGAAATTTTAATATACCAGCGCTCACCGTGGGTTGATGTACACCAAAATTTATCTAACGTACTTTTTATAACAACTAACTAATATATCAAGTTGAATGCATTTATACACTATCGAAGTTAAAGTATACCATTTTTGAAGGGGAAAAATATCAGTATAGCATCGCCCTCTTTCATGCAATATGCACTCAAACTGAATCAGTAAAAGTTTCATGATATTGATATTCATGTTACTTATTCAGTATGATGCTCTAATTTATTAAAGAAAGTGAGATTTTCCTGAAAATTGTGGTTATCTCACTATAGCAGCACCATCTACAGACGCTATATGTTACATATATAATCAGCACCGCCGCTTTATATCATGATCCAATAAATATATAAGGCTTTGTGGAATAAGGATTAATTCTTCATTTGGTGTGCATTTATTTGTCAAGTTAAATGAGTACAAAATTTTACAAACACACAAACAGATACGCAGGCAGACAGAAATCTTCCAATTATGGTCAAATAGTGTACTGGCACCTGAAAGCCTAAAAATTCATCAAAAAACTGATGTCGATTTCTTTTTCAAACCGGTACTTTTTAAGAAGCTTTATAATTTTCTCCCAAAACGCCAAAACTTCCCCCAAATCGCGACAAGTTTCCTCAATTTGATAACGCTGGTTTCTTCTTTACGCGATAGAGTATTAACCAAATGTAATTTATAACATAATAATTTAGCAAATGATAGTGGTGTGAATATATAAATATATATATATATATATATTTCATTTTTGTGAATTATAATTTTTTAGAGATAGCTATACAATTTATAAGATGATACTGAAAAACTCACTCAATTATTATTTTCTAAAAACTTTTCTCTACTTTAAATTTGTCAATGAAGTCAAAATATGCAGAAAAAGTGCTCAACATTGAAGGAGAAATATAAAGTAAATATTTAGGCAATGATCAGCAAATTTCCATTATTCGTATGCACAAATAGGAACTTGTGAAATTCATCAAAAGATATAATCGGGAAATACATTTGGCCTTAAGATTTGAAGTCTTCCCATTTCTTCAGGACACTTTCAGAAATAATAAATTTCCGACATTGTTGCTTCCACTATTTTCATACACAAATATCTATCGCACTTTTTTAAGTAATGTAACGTGAATAAATATGATAGAGGCATAGCTGCCAACATTTTAATTTATTCTGGAGTATTTTTAGCCCCGCCTTTATTTCGAACAACTTAATTTTTAGAGTAATTTTCTCAAATATATAACAACTATCAAGCAAGAAATAATTACTCTTATATATAAATATATATATATATATATATATATATAAAAGGTATGAAAAAAAAAAAAGAAAAAAATGGCATTAAAAAAAAAAAAAAAAAGTGGGGCTGAAATTTTCCGGAATAAATTAAAATGTTGGCATCTCTGTAGAGATTGTTGCATAAAAATATTGTAACAAAAAAAAAAAAAAAAAAAAATGAAATTTTTTCATCACTGAAAGTGTCCCGAAAAGAAATGCGGAGAATTCGAATTTTGCATCTATTTTAACCGTTTGCTCGCGAACGTCGCCTCTCAGGCGACATTCTATTCATTGCTTCAACTCGAACATCGCTCGAGAGAATTTATACAAGAAAAAAGTCTATATAAAAAAAAAATAAATAAATAAAAAATACAGAACACTTGGCAGCTATTACGAAGTTAAGGAAAACAATGTTTAACCCTTTAACGGGCCGTGATAAGTACACTTACTACCAAACTCATTAAAATTTTAATGGCGAAGGCGTGGTGAACTACTTTACTACGACTGTCGTTTTTATTCTATTAAAATAAACCAAAGATAAAAATAGTAAATAGAATATCACAATCCATTTTGATTCTTTATTTCTGAAATTTTCTTTCTAGGGCTGTAATAGATAATTATTTTGCAACAAAAATGCATGGTTAGACTCAGAGCACGAAGTCTTCGCTCTTTTTCTATCTTTCTTTTCTTTTCTTTTCTTTTCTTTTTCTTTTCTTTTTTTTTTTTTTTTTTTTTTTTTCAGAACGATTTCAAAAATAATAAATTTTCAAAATTTCTGCTACCACTCTTTTCGCACAGCAATATCTATCGTATTTTTCTTTTAAGTAATGTATCGTGAATAAATAAGATAGAGATTGTTGTTTAAAAATAATGGAACCAGAAAAGGGAGAAATTTTCTTAACACTGAACGTGTCTTGAAAAAAGGCGGAGACTTCAAGTAATAATTACAAAACTTTGAATAAACACCATAAAATGAGGTAAACTCGTATAACAATTGTTTCGGGTCGAAAGAACACACGACCCTTCGTCAGGCGAACAAAGTAGGCATGAGTGCTGCAGTCAAAGCGGCAACGCATAAAAGCATTTCAAAAGAACAGCAAACTCTGAACGCTTAGATTGAAAATAGTATGCGTGTAAAGTAGCTTACCACACCTTTCTTAACACTTTCGAGACCGCATACTTTTGTCTTTTTGACAGTGAAGTCCGCCTGTAGGCGTTGTTCTTTTAAGTCAAACTATTTGAGAACAAAATTCTCTGTATTTACATTTATATTACAAATGGATAGGCATTGTAGTTATATCCTTTATAATCAAAGTACTTCTATCCATACTATATTTGAATGTACAAATATGAATATTGGGTACATTCTTAACACTTTCGCGACAGCATGTTTTTGTCTCTTTCACAGTAAAGTCCACCTGTGGGCGTTATTCTCCCCAGTTGCAATATTTCAGAACAAAATTTTCTGTATTCGCATTTATATTACAAATGGATGTACATTATAGTTATACTGTTTCCAATCAATGCATTTATACCCATAGTATATTGATAGTGCAAATATGAATACTGTGTACATTTTAAAGAAATAAATAACATATAAATTGCGAAAGAAACGCCCACTGGTGGAGTTACAGCTTTTCAAATGACGTGACTCTATGTCAGTGGTCGCGAAAGCGTTAAGATATAAATAACATACAAATTGCGAAAGAAACGCCCACTGGCAGAGTTAAAGATTTTCAAATGACGTGAATCTACGTCAGCGGTCGCGAAAGTGTTAATTAAAATTAATGATTTTGATGATAAGTTCACTTTTCTTGGCCTTATGAAGGATTAAAAATCAATTTTGTCACGCAAGTTAAGTGGATTTTCTATCTTAAATTAATCTCAATACCAAAAATATTTTAACGTACAATTACTAGAAACAAAATGGCCTGTTAATGGATTAAAGTTAATTTTAGTATATGACAGTCGCGAAGAAAGTTCCTAAAATTGTAAATTCATTAAAATTTATCTAAAACTACCGATAGTATATATATAAAAAAAAAAAAAGTTCTAAATTTTTCTTTTTTAAATACTCGTGTTTTCAATAATTCCATCCATTTTTCCGGAAACTACACTAAGAATGTTTCCGAAACTATCATGTTAAACAAATTTTTTCCATAATTTTAGGAAGTTATCCTGTTAAAACTGATATAATACTAATATTTATTTCGTTTCTTTTACTCCATATTTCTTAATCTGTGCTCATTACTTCTTTTAATAAAATAGGCAGTGTTCACCCTATTCGTTTTCGGAACACCCTTTTCGTTAGAACACCTCCAACTTATTACAAACTACTCCACCTGTAATGTTTTGACTATATGAGACATTAAATGATATTTTCCGGATTCCTCTTATTAACCCTTATCGCTCGTATGTCCCTTCTGAGGGGACATTGAAAAATCGAGCCACGCCTTAAGGTGTTCCTCTGCAAACGAAATGTTATTTTTCTAAAACGTGTAACTATAGGCTACCTTTAGGGTACCGGAAAATTTTAACAGAAAGATTTATTTTATTTAATGATAATGATGAAGTAAAATAAAACTAATTATTACAATTTTTCGGTAGCTAAAGGTAGTAAGTTGGAAACTATACGTGTGACGTTTTAAAGGAACTCCGAAAGGCGTGTCTTACTGTTCAAAATAGAAAATATGCCGAGCGTTAAGCGTTAACACTTTCGCGACCGCTGGTAGATTCACGTCATTTGAAAATCTGTAACTCCGCCAGTGGACGTTTCTTTCGTAATTTGTAAGTAACTCATTTCTTAAGTATGTACCCAGTATTAATATTTTTGAAATAAATATACTATGGATACAAATATATTGAATAGGAAGAATATAATTATAATGTATATCCATTTGTAATAAAAGTGTGAATATATAAAAGTTTCTTCTGAAATATTTTATATTTGGAAAATAACTCTTACAGGTGGACCTTACTGTCAAATAAACAAAATCATGCAGTCGCGAAAGTGTTAATTTTGGAAACTCACGCCCCCAATCACATCTGGCAGCGCCCATGGATAAGCAAGAGGGTCTACTTAGATTTAATTTATTTTGTCAAAGACGTTAATTAAAATTTACCCTATACCAAATTTATTATAATATTAAATTATATGTTTTGCCGAATTTCCCAATAGGTTTAATTTTACCACGTTCTTATTAACTCACTTTCTTGTTTATTTGTTTCTTTGTCTAGTACAAATCTTGCAATGAATTTTTAACTGCCCGACTAGCTAATCATTTGAAATTTTTAGAATAGCTCAGAACACGATGACAATGCATTCTTTTAATACTTTTATTCAATTAATAAATGTTTGAATATTTCTTATATATGCTATCTTTATTACGCATTTGATCATTTTCTTTCAAGTTGACTAGATAATTCATAAAAAAAAAAAAAAAAAAAAAAAAAAAAAAAAGTATTTATTAATATATAGAATTGTCAAGTTTATATGATCCAACAAAAAAATTCAAAACGTGGTTTATAAAAAGTTCTTTTTATTTTGTAAGTATTTTCTGGTAAAGGCAATATGTAAAATTTCGTCTGTACCAAATTTTATTATTGTATTAAATTACAGGTTTTGCAATATTTACTAAATGGTCTATAGTTTTAGTTGTATTTTAATCACTTTCTGAATTCTGAAAGTTATGGTAAGGTTAAGACAACCAAAAATTTTGCATAATGTTTCTAAAACAGCCAGATATATGAAGTGTGTCGCAAATAATATGCTATGTAGGAAATACACACACACACACATATATATATATATATATACTTATACTTGTATATATATCCACACCAGAAATTTTAGCGAATTTGATTTAAAATACTTTTCCCACTTCGTTAATTTCTGCAGTGTAGAGAATGCAAATTCGTTGAAGATAAAGGTACCCGTCTGCCGAAAGTGGAAGTGGACGGTGAAATGCTATGTGAGGTGAATAACTTTGGGTGTACGCTACTCAGTGTTGCCAGACAGAATTTTGCTTTTTACCCTCCAACATCTATAAAATTACCCGCAAGACCAGAATGGTTTGATAGCGCCATCTAGTGAAGAAAATATGTACTTGTTTGCAAGTGGAAGGGTATGAACTGTTGCTCGTTCGCGAAAAACGTTATTAAATACCTATTACCGGTATTACCACTACAAAATTATAAATTAAATTTTTATTAATCTTTAGCAACATAAATTTATCGCATTTTACATATGTTTTATAACTTTAATTAATTACACATAGGGGAGACTGGGGAGGGTTGACCCATTTTTTACAAAAACATTTTTAGAGAAAAAAATTTTACTTCCAGAAAAAAACTTTGTACACCATTTCATACCTGATATATTCTATTATCAAAACATACAAAAAAAGTTTTCATACTTTGCAACAGAAAAGAGAAATAATGAATGTTATTGAAGATGAATTTTTGGGTCAAGGCTCCCCACATACGGGAGGTTTGACCCACACAATGGGAGGGTTGAACCACCAATATTCACATATTATAATATTTATGAACAAAGTAAAGCTAGTCCGAAAATTTAAGAAAATTTGGCAATTAAATTAATATGATAACAATAAAAGTTATAGTTAATGAAGTAGCAATATTTCTAAAGCGTAAATTGAAAAAATTGTATAAAAGAACGCGTTCACACTACTAAAACAACTCTTAAATTAAAAATAGTTATTGTCATTAAACTTTGTTGAAAAAAGGTAGAAATGTTAAATAATAACGAATATTTAGCAGCACTTATACTGAGAAAAGTCAAAGTCAAAATAAATTCGTAATGCAACTCTTACAGTTCCTCCAGTTGATATTGTATTTGGTAACTTTATCATATCATCCATTGAAGATATCCGCGGAAGATATATCTGTTGTTGCAATGGATGATATGATAAAGTTACCAAATCTGCCTCTGTAAAAATCCCTGAATCAAAAGGAAATATTCCCGTAACAGCAAATTCTTTTTTATTGTTTATGGGGTGAAAGCTCGTGGATAAAATTTTCCGATGAGTTCAGGAATATCATAAAATCTAATTGGTTTTCCATGATTACTCACCATAAAGTTATCCCCCGCTTCATTGTAGAAACCCTTAAAGGGTCCAAACACACATCGATCGAGTGGTTGCAGTTTGTGACTTGTATGCGGTGGCAATGTTAAGAGTACATTTCCATTATCTTTGTAAAATTGCTAATATTTGAGAGATACATGACTTTCATGATTATCAAGTATGATAAGAACTTTTTCTGTATACTATATTTTGTATACTTTGCAAAATGTGTTAAAAACACTTCAAAGTTTTCGGATGTCATCCATCCACTAGAATGCCCAACAGCTTGTGTTCCAACAGGTGCACCTTTGGTCATATCTTTCACTCGTTGGCAAGGGAAGGCCAAAAATGGTGGGATTGATGTTCCAATAGCAGTAATTGCACAGCAAATAGTTACCAGAGTCCCCTTTCTCCTGAAGTTACTTTGTCTACTTGTTTTTCTCCTTTACGAGCAATAATTTTTTTCGGGTTGTGAACTGTTGTTACACCAGATTCATCAACATTATAAATGTTGTCTGGAGTAAAATTTTCCTTTGTTAGAACAGCCTTTAAGTTATCAAAAAATTCTCTTACAGTAGTAGGATTAAATGCTGTTGCAGAATATAGGTACAGTACTAAACATTATTCAGCAAGAATTTCAAATATCATTGTTATGGAATTATTTTTTGGTAAAAACTACATTCTAAAAACAAAAGTAAGTTTTCTTATTTTCTTTTTATGTTTTAAAAAACATTGTAGGGAATGATTTTTGGTAAAAGAATGGTACAGGATAAAAACAAAAATCATTTTTTTAAATTTTTTATACAATTAAATAATAGATGAATTAATATTTTCAGTCCGCAATAACAAAGAAATATATAAGGGAGGCTTGACCCATGGGTCAAACCTCCCTTATATCATGTGGGTCAAGCCTCCCTCAATAGCCATTTGCAATTTCATAAAAAAAAATCAGGGAATTAAACAGTTATTTAGCAAAACTAATTATAGCACATATTAGCTTGAGGTATATACTTTAATCATATAAATCGGAATTCTGATATCTGATTAAAAATATTTGCACAATGCCTTACAAATTTAATCAAAATTACTTAATTTTTGATGAGGAAAACACAAATTTCAAGCTTGTTCAAATAATAAGCATTGGATAACTTTCAAACAAACATGGCTGTTACCTTGTATCAGTAGGATGTGCTGCCATGTGTTGGAAGTTTTTGAAAGCTTAAAATAGCAGAGTAAACAAAGGTGGGTCAAGCCTCCCATAGGGTCAACCCTCCCCAGTCTCCCCTACATATATTCTTTATTTGTATTTATATCATATTTGATATAAGTATATCATATCATATCATATATGATATTTCATACACCATAGAATCTTTGATATAGCTTTCCCAAAAATACGGAAAAGATTAGCATAGCAGCAACATCTATTGGGCGATGAACGCCATTGTATGTCCAGATGTAATTAAATATAAATTCTTATGGTTGGTTGGTTGTAGGATTTAAGGCCGATTGACTCCTGATGTGTCCTAGGCCTAGAGGGGGAATGCCCTCCGTGGGGGTCTTTCTAAGGGGTCCTAGCCCGTATTTACGCAAGTTTCGGAGGAAACCACAGAAAACTCCGAACGGCTAGGTCGATGAGCGCGACCTGGGATCGAACCCGGCACCTCCCATCTACCAGCTTTGAGCGCAGAACCGCTCGGCCGCTGGTGGGCCCATAAATTCTTATGAAATTATGTGTGCTATTCGTGATATCGTGATTTGCAACTGACACAAAATTTAGATCACATACAGACGTACATTTTCTAAAAATAGGGAAATCGTTTTCGAACTATCTCAAAACATAAATCAATTGAAAACTTGCAATCCACATTTTTAGGAATCCAATACTATTTCTATGAATATTGGAAAAGAAAAGGTATTTTAGAAATTCAAAGAAGTGTTTAAGCAAAGCGAGAAACAGGATAGCTTATTTTGTCATATTTTAAAAATTAAAACTAGTATGATGTGTTGACCAACGTAAATTATGTGAGAAGTGCCGAGCTGGTTATCAGCCAGGGTAGCTCAGTGGTTAGAGCATCCGCGCGTTAAGCGGAAGGCCCGGGGTTCGATTCCCGGCACTGGTATTTTTCACATAGATGGTAAAAATCAGCCTTCTACTCCATTCTATAAGAAATTAATTTCCAGGTTGATGAATTAAATTTCGGAATTAGTATGATGTGGTCATCAGAAAATTTTCTTTTATATTTTTGTTTTCAAAAATATTACCCAATGCAATTAATTTATTCTATGATGAACGCAGAGAATTTTCGTAAAAGGAAAAGTTTATCACAAGGAAAAGTTTATCACTAAATATCCAAAGAAAGTGAATTTTATACTTGACAAATAAATCATACAGGCTTCTTTTTATTTGTTAGAAACGAGTATATATATATTATAGGACATATACATCGATAACTTTATTTAAATTACCACAGGTCGATGGTTCAACCAATTGCTTTAAATGTATTGACGTTGCATTCTTTTGAAAGGTAATTATATTGAAAATTGGTCTTCCTCGAGAGAAGGTTGTGTGGGGGTGGGTGGGTGGGTGGGGGGGGGAATGCGATGCTTCTACATGTACCTTTTTTTTCCTAATTAATTTACTATTGTAAATAAATATTTTTAATTCTATAATGATTTGTTTAAAATAATGCGCATTTTTCCCATTTATACGAAATTTCGCCCTATACTTTCATGTTAAAAATTTAGAGAAAAAAAAAAAAAAAAAAGAGGAGGTAACGCCACTTGTTGGGCGATTTATATTGGAAGCTGACAGACAATAATTCATGTCTGAGTGCAACTATATATCAATTTGTATGAAAATCTGTGCATTAATTCCTGAGATACAGCCGTTGTTAGAAAAAATTGTCACAAACACAGACATTTAAAAAAATGGTCAAATCGTGCTCAAGAGCTCTCAAAACGTGTAAATCGATCAAAAACCGAAAATTTTTGTGAAAGAGATACTTTCTTATAATGAATGTAAAAGAAAGTAAAAATGGCATTTTTTTTTTTTTTTTTTTTTTTTTTTTTTTTAAAGTTTTTGACTAAAAATCAAATTAAAATAATGAGTTTATAAATGACTTTTCCTACATGCATGTGTGTGTGTAGTGCACGCCAGATTACGAACGAGCATATGTGTATGCCGATGTGAATTATTTTTGCATTAAAAATTTATTTAAGTTATATATTTAACATTAATATATTTGCAGATAACAGGATTGAGGAACATTGTATCAACATGCACATGATAAAATCGAATACAGATTTTCTACTTGGAAATTTTCGAAAAAAGAAATCTTGAATAAATTGATCTTTATTCTTTGTATTCTTGTTTTTAAAGGCAGAAAAATCTTTAGGGTTTCCCAAAGGACGACTAGAACAAGGCGGAGCTTCCACTGTTTGTGGGGGAAAATTGCGCTATGATTAGATATATTCCATTATTTGTGGGCTAAATTAAGAATCCAACAGGTTAAATGAAAGAAAATCGTCATCATTGTATCGAGTGGCTTCAGAAAGTCGTGTCGTCAAAACAGTGTTCGGGTCTTGGGTGCTAATTAAGAAATTAAGAACTGCAGATTCCCGTTTGTTTGTCATTAATCAATGGCATTTTAAAGAAAAAAACACGGTACACTAAACCTTCCAATTTCCAAAGCAGAACTCGGAGGAAGGATGCCGTTTCTCTTCCCTAGAATTCTTCCTCCCTTCCCTTATCCTCTGAGCCATTAAACGTAAATCAATCCCTTTCCTTTCCCATATATTTTGTTACATCTCCATCTAATATTGTTCTTGTTATCACTTACTTACATTTACATTCAGGGCACGTTTTTTTGCCCAGGGCACTTTAAAAATTTCGTGCCTCCTTAAAGCAAGTGAATTTGTAAAAACTATCAGGAACATAGCAAACAAAAGGTCAAGGGGGCAGGCTGCCCCCCCCCCCTTTCAACCCAAAGTTGAAGAAAATATTTTGTTTGGCCTGCAAAAATATAAATAAAGTATATACAATCATTTTTTAGTCGGTTTTTATTTTGATACAAATTTCAGCAGCAAACGTACTGACAGAAAAAAGTATTTGGTGAAAGATAAATCTTTCTGTATTTTTGGTCTCAAACAGTGAAGCCAACTTTTGAAAAAGGTTGGATGGGCTCAAATATTTTTGGGTAAAAGGAACAATGATATAAAGATTTTTACTTTTCGAACATATTATGTAAGGAAAGTATTGTAATCATGACAAAAATTTAAATTTTAGGTTTTGGTGTAGCTTCACGTTTTGAGGTGCTCTGAGTTCAATTTTGTACACGAGCAGTGGCTAGCCAAGTAATTACACTCAAGCAGGGGTGTTTGTGACCCCGGAATTTGCTACCAGAAATTTTTAACAGTGATATTACTGATAGTTTTCTAGCGAAATTTAGTAATTGACTATGACCAAAATTATAATTTGTAATTTCTGGTGGAAAATAAAATAAAAAACACGGAACGGAAAAAACACCCCTGCTTAAGGCTATGCTCAGGCAAGTACGAAATGGGCGATCGCACAGGGCCACAAAAATCTACGTTTATACAGTGAAACTTGACTAATTCGAACTTGTTTAATTCGAAATTCTGGATAATTCGAATTTTTTACTCGGTCCCTTGAATTTTGAATTAAAATAAAAAATCATTGATAATTCGAAATCTATTTTTTATAATTCGAATTTTTCATACAAAAAAAAAAAAGCATTGTTATCGTGTTTTGAGCTAATCTAAAAGTTTCAAATGTCCAGCTAGTCGGAAAGTTATGTGATTGTTGAATCATATAAACACTACCGAAGGCGGCGGAGATCCGAAATAATTGGCTAAAAGTATTAAAAAATGCATTGTCATCGTGTTCTGAGCTATTCTAAAAGTTTCAAATGTTTAGTCGAGAAATTTGTTAAATAAATTTTCTGTTGAATAATATAAACGCTACCGAAGGCAGCAGGAACTCAAAGAACTGGCTAAAAGTATTTTAAAAAATGCAACGTCATCGTGTTCTGAGCTGTTCAAAAAGTTTTAAATGTCTAGCTAATTGGGAAGTTAGTTAAAAATCGATTGCAAGATTTGTACTGAAGAAAGAAACAAACAAACAAACGAGAAAGCGAGATAATTAAAATATGGTAAAATAGCAGCATAGTAGCAGTACCCTCAGGGCTAAATATGCCAGAATCCAATTGGAAATAATTCATATTCCCAGGTTCTTATATGTATAACTTATAACATTTACTGTGGTTTGGTAAAATGTTTCACAAGATACAACTTTCAATATCTTTTGCTAACGTACAAATGCGCACACAGACAGAGACATCGCGTTCAGGACGCATCAAAACGTGTAAATCAATCACAAACGGAAAGTCGAAAATTGTCACAAATCGAATACCTTTTCTCCATATATATAGAAAAGAAAAAACTACTATGTTCTGGCCATCACAAAGCTATCTTCGGTAACATTCTTACTGTATTTATAGAATAGAAGATTAATAAAGTACACTATGAATAATATAGAAGTTGATAGCTATAGCTTTCCCGTAAATGATAGAAATTTTAATATACCAGCGCTCACCGTGGGTTGATATACACCAAAATTTATCTAACGTACTTTTTATAACAACTAACTAATATATCAAGTTGAATGCATTTATACACTATCGAAGTTAAAGTATACCATTTTTGAAGGGGAAAAATATCAGTATAGCATCGCCCTCTTTCATGCAATATGCACTCAAACTGAATCAGTAAAAGTTTCATGATATTGATATTCATGTTACTTATTCAGTATGATGCTCTAATTTATTAAAGAAAGTGAGATTTTCCTGAAAATTGTGGTTATCTCACTATAGCAGCACCATCTACAGACGCTATATGTTACATATATAATCAGCACCGCCGCTTTATATCATGATCCAATAAATATATAAGGCTTTGTGGAATAAGGATTAATTCTTCATTTGGTGTGCATTTATTTGTCAAGTTAAATGAGTACAAAATTTTACAAACACACAAACAGATACGCAGGCAGACAGAAAACTTCCAATTATGGTCAAATAGTGTACTGGCACCTGAAAGCCTAAAAATTCATCAAAAAACTGATGTCGATTTCTTTTTCAAACCGGTACTTTTTAAGAAGCTTTATAATTTTCTCCCAAAACGCCAAAACTTCCCCCAAATCGCGACAAGTTTCCTCAATTTGATAACACTGTTTTCTTCATTACGCGATAGAGTATTAACCAAATGTAATTTATAACATAATAATTTAGCAAATGATAGTGGTGTGAATATATAAATATATATATATATATATTTCATTTTTGTGAATTATAATTTTTTAGAGATAGCTATACAATTTATAAGATGATACTGAAAAACTCACTCAATTATTATTTTCTAAACACTTTTCTCAACTTTAAATTTGTCAATGAAGTCAAAATATGCAGAAAAAGTGCTCAACATTGAAGGAGAAATATAAAGTAAATATTTAGGCAATGATCAGCAAATTTCCATTATTCGTATGCACAAATAGGAACTTGTGAAATTCATCAAAAGATATAATCGGGAAATACATTTGGCCTTAAGATTTGAAGTCTTCCCATTTCTTCAGGACACTTTCAGAAATAATAAATTTCCGACATTGTTGCTTCCACTATTTTCATACACAAATATCTATCGCACTTTTTTAAGTAATGTAACGCGAATAAATATGATAGAGGCATAGCTGCCAACATTTTAATTTATTCTGGAGTATTTTTAGCCCCGCCTTTATTTCGAACAACTTAATTTTTAGAGTAATTTTCTCAAATATATAACAACTATCAAGCAAGAAATAATTACTCTTATATATATATATATATATATATATATATATAAAAAGGTATGAAAAAAAAGAAAAAAATGGCATTTAAAAAAAAAAAAAAAGTGGGGCTGAAATTTTCCGGAATAAATTAAAATGTTGGCATCTCTGTAGAGATTGTTGCATAAAAATATTGTAACAAAAAAAAAAAAAAAAAAAAAAAAAAAGAAATTTTTTCATTACTGAAAGTGTCCCGAAAAGAAATGCGGAGAATTCGAATTTTGCATCAATTTTAACCGTTTGCGTCGCCTCTCAGGCGACATTCTATTCATTGCTTCAACTCGAACATCGCTCGAGAGAATTTATACAAGAAAAAAGTCTATAAAAAAAAAATAAAAAAATAAAATACAAAATACAGAACACTTGGCAGCTATTACGAAGTTAAGGAAAACAATGTTTAACCCTTTAACGGGCCGTGATAAGTACGCTTACCACCAAACTCATTAAAATTTTAATGGCGAAGGCGTGGTGAAATACTTTACTACGACTGTCGTTTTTATTCTATTAAAATAAACCAAAGATAAAAATAGTAAATAGAATATCACAATCCATTTTGATTCTTTATTTCTGAAATTTTCTTTCTAGGGCTGTAATAGATAATTATTTTGCAACAAAACTGCATGGTTAGACTCAGAGCACGAAGTCTTCGCTCTTTTTCTTTCTTTCTTTTCTTTTCTTTTTTTTTTTTTTTTTTTTTTTCAGAACGATTTCAGAAATAATAAATTTTCAAAATTTCTGCTACCACTATTTTCGCACAGAAATATCTATCGTATTTTTCTTTTAAGTAATGTATCGTGAATAAATAAGATAGAGATTGTTGTTTAAAAATAATGGAACCAGAAAAGGGAGAAATTTTCTCAACACTGAAAGTGTCTTGAAAAAAGGCGGAGACTTCAAGTAATAATTACAAAACTTTGAATAAACACCATAAAATGAGGTAAACTCGTATAACAATTGTTTCGGGTCGAAAGAACACACGACCCTTCGTCAAGCGAACAAAGTAGGCATGAGTGCTGCAGTCAAAGCGGCAACGCATAAAAGCATTTCAAAAGAACAGCAAACTCTGAACGCTTAGATTGAAAATAGTATGCGTGTAAAGTAGCTTACCACACCTTTCTTAACACTTTCGAGACCACATACTTTTGTCTTTTTGACAGTAAAGTCCGCCTGTAGGCGTTGTTCTTTTAAGTCAAACTATTTGAGAACAAAATTCTCTGTATTTACATTTATATTACAAATGGATAGGCATTATAGTTATATCCTTTATAATCAAAGTACTTCTATCCATACTATATTTGAATGTACAAATATGAATATTGGGTACATTCTTAACACTTTCGCGACAGCATGTTTTTGTCTCTTTCACAGTAAAGTCCACCTGTGGGCGTTATTTCTCCCCAGTTGCAATATTTCAGAACAAAATTTTCTGTATTCGCATTTATATTACAAATGGATATACATTATAGTTATACTGTTTCCAATCAATGCATTTTTACCCATAGTATATTGATAGGGCAAATATGAATATTGTGTACATTTTAAAGACATAAATAACATATAAATTGCGAAAGAAACGCCCACTGGTGGAGTTACAGCTTTTCAAATGACGTGACTCTATGTCAGTGGTCGCGAAAGCGTTAAGATATAAATAACATACAAATTGCGAAAGAAACGCCCACTGGCAGAGTTAAAGATTTTCAAATGACGTGAATCTACGTCAGCGGTCGCGAAAGTGTTAATTAAAATTAATGATTTTGATGATAAGTTCACTTTTCTTGGCCTTATGAAGGATTAAAAATCAATTTTGTCACACAAGTTAAGTGGATTTTCTATCTTAAATTGATCTCAATACCAAAAATATTTTAACGTACAACTACTAGAAACAAAATGGCCTGTTAATGGATTAAAGTTAATTTTAGTATATGACAGTCGCGAAGAAAGTTCCTAAAATTGTAAATTCATTAAAATTTATCTAAACTACCGATAGTATAAAAAAAAAAAAAAAAGTTCTAAATTTTTCTTTTTTAAATACTCGTGTTTTCAATAATTCCATCCATTTTTCCGGAAACTACACTAAGAATGTCTCCGAAAATATCATGTTAAACAAATTTTTTCCATAATTTTAGGAAGTTATCCTCTTAAAACTGATATAATACTAATATTTATTTCGTTTCTTTTCCTCCATATTTCTTAATCTGTGCTCATTACTTCTTTTAATAAAATAGGCAGTGTTCACCCTATTCGTTTTCGGAAAACCCTTTTTGTTAGAACACCTCCAACTTATTACAAACTACTCCACCTGTAATGTTTTGACTATATGAGACATTAAATGATATTTTCCGGATTCCTCTTATTAACCCTTATCGCTCGTATGTCCCTTCTGAGGGGACATTGAAAAATCGAGCCACGCCTTAAGGTGTTCCTCTGCAAACGAAATGTTATTTTTCTAAAACGTGTAACTATAGGCTACCTTTAGGGTACCGGAAAATTTTAACAGAAAGATTTATTTTATTTAATGATAATGATGAAGTAAAATAAAACTAATTATTACAATTTTTCGGTAGCCAAAAGGTAGTAAGTTGGAAACTATACGTGTGACGTTTTAAAGGAACTCCGAAAGGCGTGTCTTACTGTTCAAAATAGAAAATATGCGGAGCGTTAAGAGTTAACACTTTCGCGACCGCTGGTAGATTCACGTCATTTGAAAATCTGTAACTCCGCCAGTGGACGTTTCTTTCGTAATTTGTAAGTAACTCATTTCTTAAGTATGTACCCAGTATTAATATTTTTGAAATAAATATACTATGGATACAAATATATTGAATAGGAAGAATATAATTATAATGTATATCCATTTGTAATAAAAGTGTGAATATATAAAAGTTTCTTCTGAAATATTTTATATTTGGAAAATAACTCTTACAGGTGGACCTTACTGTCAAATAAACAAAATCATGCAGTCGCGAAAGTGTTAATTTTGGAAACTCACGCCCCAAATCACATCTGGTAGCGCCCATGGATAAGCAAGAGGGTCTACTTAGATTTAATTTATTTTGTCAAAGACGTTAATTAAAATTTACCCTATACCAAATTTATTATAATATTAAATTATATGTTTTGCCGAATTTCCCAATAGGTTTAATTTTACCACGTTCTTATTAACTCACTTTCTTGTTTATTTGTTTCTTTGTCTAGTACAAATCTTGCAATCAATTTTTAACTGCCCGACTAGCTAATCATTTGAAATTTTTAGAATAGCTCAGAACTCGATGACAATGCATTCTTTTAATACTTTTATTCAATTAATAAATGTTTGAATATTTCTTATATTTGCTATCTTTATTACGCATTTGATCAATTTCTTTCAAGTTGACTAGATAATTCATAAAAAAAAAAAAAAATAATAATAAGTATTTATTAATATATAGAATTGTCAAGTTTATATGATCCAACAAAAAAATTCAAAACGTGGTTTATAAAAAGTTCTTTTTATTTTGTAAGTATTTTCTGGTAAAGGCAATATGTAAATTTTCGTCTGTACCAAATTTTATTATTGTATTAAATTACAGGTTTCGCAATATTTACTAAATGGTCTATAGTTTTAGTTGTATTTTAATCACTTTCTGAATTCTGAAAGTTATGGTAAGGTTAAGACAACCAAAAACTTTGCATAATGTTTCTAAAACAGCCAGATATATGAAGTGTGTCGCAAATAATATGCTATGTAGGAAATACACACACAAATATATATATATACTTATATATATATCTACACCAGAAATTTTAGCGAATTTGATTCAAAATATTTTTCCCACTTCGTTGATTTCTGAGGTGTAGAGAATGCAAATTCGTTAATGATACCCGTCTGCCGAAAGTGGAAGTGGACGGTGAAATGCTATGTGAGGTGAATAACTGGGTGTACCGCTGCTAGATGAAAGAGTATATTACGGGCTAGTTACTTTTTTAGTTTCTGAATCCGAGCATGACTTCCCTACTATTCCACCAATTTATTCGCCAAACTGACATTCACCAAACCAAGTTTCAGACAATTTTGTCACCTCTATTTTTTTCAATGGGTGATAAATCAAACACAATCCGCAACATGCACTAGCTGAAATGAAAAGCATGTAATCAAATACTTGTTATTAATTGAAATCTGTTTTTTTTTTTTTTTATTTTTTTATTTTTTTTTTGTGGTAAGAGGAAATAAACCATTTATCCCTTTCATTCCCCGTGATGCCAATTGGAATCATAACATTTCAGCTTTTCTTTCTTATCATCTAACACTCCCGCTCATTTAAAATGAACAATATTAAAATCTATACACATTTTTCTACCAAACAATATATATATGTTACCGTTAAAGCGCAAAACCCGTTAATCTGAAGATTACCTAGCTAATCTGCAGATTAACTAAAATGACCCGTTAAAGTGCGGAATAAAGAGTTTTCCGCATTTTAACTAGGTAATCTGCATATTAATGGCTTCTGTGTCGTTAAAGTTCAAATGTTTGTTTTGAGCCTTTGTTTTTCTACATTCACTATGACGTCAAACAGTCATGTGATACAGATACGCGAATCCCAGATTAGTCTGTGACGCGATTGACCTTCAAACACAAACCGAAACTTTTATCCCTTCCTCTCCGCTGTGATAAACAGTAAGCACAAAACGTGGATCATCGAAGCTATGACATCTATAATATTAAAACACAAGGGTATTTCTTTAAGACCAAAATCGCCCGATCTGCGCACGCGCGAGAAAATTATGAACCAATGCGGAATGAGAATATTCCTTCCCCTTGATGCAGTGCAATATGAACATCAATGATAGAACTCGAGCAGACGACAATGATGACAATGAAACTTCGCAGACCCAGACGCCTCATTAAAGCTCAATAATAAAAACAATTCACACGATTAATTAATTGATTCATATTTTCCATGGAAGTATATAAAAAATAAAGCAATTCGCGAATACTTATCGACTATCGCTGTATGCATTTTCATTTCACTGAAAATTTTCCTTCACAAGATAATATTTTAAGAGTTTTTGTGGCGCCATCTTTTATCATTTAAACATACCATACCATATTCCTAATATTATTTTTTTTCAGTTTCTTAAGAGAAAAAAAAATCTTTTAAAATTAATAAATTGTCGGTGTTTATTGTTCTTTAAAAGTTAACTTTTATCAATTGAAAACTTTGTTTATAAAAAATGAAGGTAGATGTTTAAAATCAAAGGAAGTTTTATTTTATTTTATTTATTTTTTAATCTAATTTTAAATTGATCTCTTATATATCATTTCTGTACTATATTACAGAAAAAAATAATTTAAAAAGAATAACCTTAAACATATTGATATTTTATACGAGCAGGGATGGAACACGGGCGCAGAATTCATACCGGAATCCGTTTAAGAAATTTCTCTACCTATAATATCGTTGATTTAAGAAGTAGAAAATTTTCTTACATTGAGAGTGGTATGAATTCTGCGCCCGTGTTCCATCCCTGTTTATACGAGTAAAAATATGAATGGAATAACTTATTATTAAAAATATAATGAGCAAATTAACTTGCTATAGTATTAAATGCATTCTTACTTATTCGGGCCCTGAGTAGTATATTCTATTTCAAATGGAAAATAAATTGTAATTATAGAATGTAAAGAAAACACA
The DNA here is from genome assembly GCA_963930645.1 of Salticus scenicus. Lineage (NCBI taxonomy): Eukaryota > Metazoa > Arthropoda > Arachnida > Araneae > Salticidae > Salticus > Salticus scenicus. The sequence continues at coordinate 256,169,257 of OZ005655.1, forward strand.
AAACACTTTTAAAATTTATTTTAAATTAAATTATTTTGCCTTATAAATTTATGTGATTTTAAAAGTATTTATATATGTATATATATATATATATATATATATATATAAAATCTGAGAATTTTTTTTTAAATTATTATTATTGACAGATTATAGATGGCGCCACTGTTATATTGTAACTGAAATGGAATATTATAGATGCGAGCAAATTAAAATAATATGTATGAAAAACATTAAATATTGATGTGTGCTTTCTTTCTGCATTCTTACCATAATTTATAAATTCTGTCTCTCCTTTAATTATTCCAAACATTCTTTTGGTCATATTTAGTGTAAAATTAGAAAAAAATCTTCGGATTTTAATTTTATTATATGGATTACGCTTGGCTTAAATTTTGCATATTGAAATTTCATGAAATTTATTCCCCCTTCCCCTTCAACCAAAAAATAATTGATTACAGCAGTGGATTTTAAACTGGTTAAGAGCAAGGCGGATTATTAAAACAGGGATGTTTAAAAATATGCCGTGAAAAGATTTAAGATGCACATGATCCGTCAAATTTTGACGGGTATTAACTAGTTAGATTTCTTATTATGACCAACATAAATTTTAAAGTACAAGTATGTTATAATTGTTTTGAGTTTATTTCTTCTCTTTTTTAATTCTGTCAATATAAGTTAGATAAGGGTCTGCATTTTTAATCTCTCTCTCGTGAAACTTCATTTTAAATTATGAATCTTAAATTTGCAGCACAGTAATTATTTTCTCCCGAAATAAAACTATTAAACCACAACTTTTTAAAACTACTTTATTTTAAAATTGATTTAAATTACTATTATTTACTTAAAAAAAGAACAGATGTATTACTCGTATTTTTTAACTCTGGAAAATATGGCATTCAATATTATGGCATTATTCAATGAATATTTAATATAAAATTTTTATGCATTTTTTAGCATATCATTACAAATTTTCTTTCTTGTTTCTTTCAATTTCAAGTTTCCTTTATATATTTTATATATTATGATTATATTTTTATTTTTAATTTTGTTCGCTTTTTCAAATAATTTCGTTGTAGTTTATCACATAAAATATGTCAATAAAGTTTTTTTATTTTTATTTTTATTGTAAAATTAATACATTTTCTAAACTTGTACAGATATATGTATGCTGCAAAATATAGTTTAATAAAGCATTGGAAAACAGTCATTTTCATTTTCATGCGTTCTAAAGATTATTAAAGCAGTTTTAATTATTTGAAGTACTTCTTAAATAATGCTTCTGAAATGTCTAATTTAATATTTCTTTAGCGAATTAAAAATTGGTGCATAACTTTTTTTTTAAATATAGTAATAGCAATATAAGTTGTTAATAAAACGTTTTTTTTTTAAATTGTTAAATATTTTTATTTGAAAAGAAATCGTTACTGTATTACAATTCTAACATTCATTTATAAAACAGACTTTATTGAAAGCTATAAAAATGCATAACATCTTCAAACTTATATTGACAGAATAAAAAAGATGAAAGAAATAAAAGAAATATAACTTCAAAACACATAAAAATTAAAACACATACAGATTAAAATAAGTAAAGAAAGAAAGAAAAGAAAATCAAACTAATATATTTTTTTTTCTTTTCCCGAATGAAAAAAACAAATACAACACAGCGTGCTGTAAAATTATACCACCCGAGATCTTATTTTCACTTTAACGGGTGCCTAGTAGGAAATGTGCAGATTATCTAGGTAATTCGCAGATTACCTAGGTAATTTGAGAAATGAAACAATTTTCCTCACTTTAACGGATCACCCTAGTTAATGCTCAGATTACCTAGCTAATCTGCAGATTAACTGATTTCTGCACTTTAGCGGTAACATATATATTAGATGATTTCACAATCCTTGTTAATAATTGAAAGTATATTTTACTCTATTCTGATAATAATATCGGAATCACTTTCCTGTTTTGGGCAATTTAAGTAAATTAACTGTTTGAAATATTTTATTATTTTATTTTTTAATGTTTATATTTTGTATTTTAATTAGTTACAATATGTATTACTTCCAAAATTTTGGTATTTTTATATATTGAAAAGTTATGATTTTAACTAGTTATATTAAACATAAACAAACACCTCTCAATCGCTTTGTTAGCTATATTAGCTCGTACTCTGCTATTACCCCTATTTAAAAAAAAATTATCTATATTACCTTTCAAATAAATTTATGGCTAAATATAAGATTTATTGTTTTATGGAGGGAAAAACTTGGGAATGAAAGGGTTAACACACGCAAAATCCCAAGGACTAGTTTCCAGGAAAGCGATTATCGCCAAAAGAAGGCGGAAAAACCGCAGTGATGTTTGCAGATTTTTTTTCTCCATAGTCAGTATGGCCCCGTTCACAATCTCAGTTTTACTGGAGTTCAACTCCCCAAATTCTCCCCATTTGAACCAGTTCCTCATAAGAGGGATTGATTATTAGGGTCAGAAAAAAACCCCTCTTGGGACTAGGGCTATTACGTCAAAATTCTGTCTTTTACCCACAATTCCTTTCGGATGTACAAACAACAACACTACTGTGCGCTGATCCGCATTGGATTTACCTCTGTTCGCTTTCACTTATTTGCTTTAAGTTTTTTTTTTTTTTTCTTTCTTTTTTGTTTATTTACTGGAAAGTTGTCTAGCAAAATTATGGGTAACGCTCGTCAGGAAGAGACAAAAGCTTTGCTGAATTTCTGAAATTAAGAAATTATTAAAGACCAACTAGATGAGCAGTAAGGGATAAAGAAGTTTGTAAACAACTTGCCCAAAAGATGAGCAATACTGGATTTTGTCGAACGCCCATCCAAATTAAAACTAGAATTAAGAATTTAGAAAAGGCTGATAGAGCTAAAATCGACCGATCGAAAGTCCCAGGCGGTTGCGAAAAAATCAGATTTTCTTTCTTCTATGAAATGAATTGAAATATTGAACGAGCTTTTATTTCTATTTATTTAATTATTATTATCTTTAATTATTATCTGAAAAATTATATGTAGTTGGTAGAATTTGTTGTTTCATTATATATTTTCTGAACTTCTATTAAAAAGCCATCTCTGACGGATCATTTTTCGATGGTACAGTGAAAGTCCCTTTACTTATTTCACTTTAATGTGAAATAAGTATATTAAATACATAATTGGTGGTGAAAAGGCAGCATAGCAGTGCTACCTGCTGGATGATTCACTCCGAAATGGAATAACAAATTAGCATCAAGATCCAACTAAATATAACCTTCTGTGCAAATATAAGCAAAATAGAAGCTGCGATATAGCTTTCCCTTAAATGGGGAAAAATACAGCTTAGCAGTGCCATAGGCTGGTCAGTTTACTCTAAAATGTAATCAGTACCAACTCATTTCAAGGTCTAATTAAATAAAAGTTTTCTTGGATTTCGTTCTTATGTATACAGAAAAAAGTTAGAACAAAATAAAATCATGTAACACTGAGTTTTAATCTCATGCGGCTTTTTAGTAAGGACTTTCACATTATGAAACAAAAATCTTATTTACATAATTTAGCTTAAAATTCGACTGAACGAGCTTTTATTTTCTTATTAACGTTAATTTCTTTATTAACGTTTATATATATATATATATATATATATAAAACAGAAAAGTATCTTGATGTCTTATAACACATTTCCCTTTAATATTCATTTGTTTCACACTAAAACCAAACCCTTAGCTCTATTTTATTTTTATTTGCAACGGTATTAAAATTAGGATTAAGGCCAATTGGCTACACAAGTGTTCTAACCCTGGATAGTGTGTCCTAAATGGGAGTCTTTCTAATAGGTACTCCGCTATTAGTGAATTTAATTTTAGGGGTAAATGTAGATTAGTTTGTCCAATATAGAAAAAAATTTCGTTATTCAATTGCATCGAAATTTTATGAACATTAACCCCTAAAATTAAATTCACTGATAGCCTTGTTTATAGTAAAGATTTCGATAATTTTAAACATTATATTTTTCGAAAATTTAACTTTGTAATTCCTTGTAGTTTACCTTCAACTATTAAACAACTAAGTGTAAATGGCCGTGACCATACTAGACCAGCCGGAGGGGTTTATAAAATTCCGATAAAATTGAATAATGAAATTTTTTTCTATATTGGACAAACTAGAACTCTGATAGAAGAATCCAAGAAGATATCAGAAATGTAAAATAATAAAGAAGTTTTGCACTCGTTAATTTCATTTACAATAACTCCGGTGCTATACCCTTATGGGATCAAGCAGAAATAATTTCAACTCCACAAAATATATCTGAACTCTTAATTTCAGAAGCTATAAATATTGTAAAATGTCTTAATGTTATTAATTCTAAAGATTCAACTTTCCTACGTAAAATTTGGAATTATATTATACAACCAGATATTTAACTTGCATTTATATTTTTCCAGTAATATATGTAACCTCATCAGTTTCAAGTTTCATTTAAGTTTATATGGACGATGCTACATCCTTCTCCAACGATAGTTACCGCCATTCCAGGTTTCATGTTCCCATCCACAGTTTGTCTTCAAGGTTTGATTCCTTTCCACTACAAGTTTTCGTACAAGTTTCATCAAATAGTTGTTAACGCCAGTCCAGTGTTTCAGCTCCCATCCATTGACTCCTCCAGAAGAATGACTTTTAACTACCTCTGTTCGACAAGTTTTTTCACCTTGATGTTACTAACACGCCAGCCTTTCGAATAGCCATCAAAAACTGACTTTTCCTATGCAAATTGCAGTAATCAAGTGTTAATGTAAAATTGCTCCAACCAATGAACTAAAAAATTTTTTGTATTAAAGTAGCGATGTAACTGTAGCTTTAACCTAATTTATTATTAACCGACTTCAAAAAGGAAGGAAGGTTCTCAATTCAAACCGTATGTTTTTTTTTTTATATTTGTTAGCTCATAAATTCTGAACGGATGCTCCGATTTTGATACTTTTTGTTTTGTTGAAAAGGTCTTGGTCTGAAATAGGTCCCATTGTAATATCTTTACGATCTAAAGAAAATACAGTGTGCCCAAAAAATCAGTCCCAACTCTTTTAACTGCTAAACGGCTGCAGCTATAGTGATAAAAAAGGTATGTAAGTATAGCAAAGTGGCCATGCAGTACAAGGTTAAACCGCTAGCAGCGCCACCTGGTGGGAAATAGCGGAGTTAGTGTTCCTATCTCGAAAACGGTTCTAGAGATAAAAGTGAATTGCAAAGTTGAAGAGTATCATCGATTTTGTACAAAAAGATAGTTTAGGCATTCATTCTAGCGTTCCTATCTCGGAAACGGTTCAAGACAGGGGGAAAAGTGAATTATAAAATTACAGAACATCATCGATTTAGTACGAAAAGATAGTTTAGACATTAGTGCTAAAAATACAATGCTAAAAACGTGCATTTGTTTGTTCGCAATTTCTTACACTATGCACACTAGAGCTACATTGCACACGTTGTAGCGTAGCTGGTGTATACGCTATATAGTTCAAAATATGGTTACTTCATACTTTTTGTTTTGTTGTAAAGATCTTAGTCTGAAGTAGGTTTCATTGTAATATATTTACAATCTAAAGAAAATAAAACGCCATCTGGTGAAAAACAGCGGAATTAGCGCTCCTATCTCAAAAACGGTTCAAGATGGGAGAAAAGTTAATTACGAAATTGTAGAACATCATCGATTTACTACGAAAAGACAGTTTTTAGACATTATTGCTAAAAATCGAACGCTTAAAACGTGCAGTTGTTTGTCCTCAATTTCCTACACTGTGCACACTTGAACTACGTTGCACACTTTGCAGCGTAGCGGATGACACGCATACTCTGTGGTTAAAAGTACTGTTGCTGAACGCGGTCACATCGATTAGCGCAAAGTCGTTTTAAACCAACTTCAGAAAGGAGGGTGTTCTTAATTCGAGCTATGTGTTGTTGTTGGTGTTTGTAAGCTTATAATTTCGTAAGAAATGCTTTAATTAACCGACTTCAAAAAGGAGGAGGTTCTCAATTCAAAGCGTATGTTTTTTTGTTTTTGTTTTTGTTTGTTAGCTCATAACTTCTGAACGGATGATCCGATTTTGATACTTTTTGTTTTATTGTAAAGGTCTTGGTCTGAAATAGGTCCCATTGTAATATCTTTACGATAAAAAAAAAAAAAATACAGGGTTCCCCAAAAGTCAGTCCCAACCCTTTTTAATGTTGAACAGCTGCAGCTATAGTCATAAAATTGGTATGTAGGTATAGTAAAGTGGACATGTACTACGCGATTCAACCGCCTACAGCGCCACCTGATGGAAAACAGTGGAGTTAGCTTTCCTATCTCGGAAACGGTTCAAGACAGTGGAAAAAAGTGAATTATAAAATTGCAGAGCATCATCGATTTAGTACGAAAAGATAGTTTAGACATTAATGTTAAAAACAGAACGCTTAAAACGTGCATTTGTTTGTTCACAATTTCCTATTTTGTGCACACTTGAACGACATTGCATATGTTGTAGCGTAACGGGTGACATTTATGCTATGTAAAATTCAAAGTATGGTTATTGTAAGCGGTCACATCGATTAACGCATAGACGTTTTAAACCGACTTCATAAAGGAAGAGATTCTCAATACAAACCATGTTTCTCGTTGTTGTTGTTGAAATTTGTTAGCTTACAACTTCGTAAGAGATGATTTAATTTTAATACACTTTTGGTGTTGTAATGATCTTGGCCTGAAATAGGTTTCATTATGATTTCATTAAGATATAAAAAATTACAGGACACTCACAAAAGTCTATTCTCACTGTAACTGCTGAACGCATGCAGCTACACTGGTAAAAGAAGTATGTAAGTATCGATGTTGAAACTTCTGTCCGTTAGCTGCAATGCATATTTTGCTCATTGTTTGAATATTACGCTACGCAATTTCCAGCGCAGCAGGTGACACGTATTCACTGTAAAGTTCAATATATATGCCTAACAGAATTTTGGATACGAATACAGCGTATCCGTTCTTTACATTTCTAAATACTTTTTAACATAACGTATGTTCATTCAATAGATAGTTTTTTGCTCATATCCGATAAAAGCAAGAAAAGTGACACAACTATGGAACTGTAAATTGCGCCTAAAAGTATAAAATAATTTCCTTCGCCAAACAACCTATAACACTACAATTAATAATAACTTTTGAAGTCGGCGCAAAATTAAATAAAAATCTAATACAAAAATCAAATCCTATTCAAAATACACATCTCACATTGTCACCTGGAAAACGCAGCCGAAAACTACTTTGATTCAAGAAAGCAAATAAGATTTCGTAAGCAGCAAAAGTTGGCGAAGATGCTGGTATCTGACGTCCTTGGTGAAAGAGAAATCGCAAAATTATCTGGCAAACATATTTAATACCATGATTATTTTGATAAGGTATATTAAGAGAATAATCAAGAATATGAAACAATACTTCGTACAGTATATATTATGAAAATATATATCTTGTGTGTATATTTTTGCATTACGTTTTGATCGCCAAATCCAAAAGCCACCAAGGATGATAGTTATCAAAGTTATAGCAAATTTGCAAAGGAAACTCTAACTTCGTAGAAACATTAATACCGCATTGTGAAAAATGTTCACTGTTCTATGTAAATGCTATTAATGGACCAATTGTATGCAGTGATAAAATAATAAAGAAAACATGAAAATGGATCATTCCAGACAACAGCATTTGTTGCTACTGTTCTAAAAACAAACCTTTAAAAACTAATTAAATTTTATTTAATTTTGTGCCGACTTCAAAAGTTATGATTAATTGTTGTGTTATAGGTTGGTTGGCGAAGGAAATTATTTTATACTTTTAGGCGCAATTTACAGTTCCATTTCATATTCCTTTTTTTTTTTTTTTAGTTGTTTGAATTAATAGTAGTTGCTTTTTGGAGTCGGTTCTATTTTTTTACAAAAAGATTTTATAATATATACAGGGATGGAACAAGGGCGCAGTATTTATAACGGAATCTGCTTAAGAAATTTCCCTACCTATAATATCGATGATTAAAGAGGTAGAAAATTTTCTTACATTGATAGTGGTATGAATTTTGCGCCCGTGTTCCATCCCTGTATATATAATCGTAACACAGCTGCACATTGTGTAAAACCATATAGACCTCCTGATGATGCCCTGATTTGCAGGGCGAAAAGCTTTGAAATACGCTGCTTTTAATTAAATATATGTTTTTAAACTTATATACGTGTTTTAAAGTATTTTATTTATTAATTTATTGTAGGAATTGTATGAAAATTCGAATGCAATACAAACCTTTATCGACTAATGTTAATGTTAATATATAGATTAAAGAAATACAGTATAAAATCGCTTTTATTTTCTAGGAATTGAAAAAATTCCTTAATTTAAATTTTATTTATTTATTCATTTACTAAGCAAACCAGTGCGAAATTTCTGAACTTTATTTTGTTTGATTATTTTTTTTTCTTCTTTTAGCTATAAAATTTGAAACTAAAAAATATGATAGAAATTTCACCACCTAATTAAATTTTTAATTTACCAGAAGCTAAATCATTAACACTGTGCAACAGTGAAACCAAAATTATTCAAAGAAAAGTTTTAAAATAATGTTTATGGTTGACGACTATGATGACCACATTAGACTACTGTTATAACTATTTGTCGCAGACGATAATTAATTTTGAGATTGATTGTCTACATATTGTAGCATCTATGTCTTTCTATGTTTATGTTTGTAGAATGGCAACAGCTATTCAGTGTTCGAAAAGATTAGAAGAATTGAGCATCGTGAAGCTCCGAACTTGAATAAAAAATACTGGAATCCTGAAACTTGAATTATTATTTAGAGTGATAAAAATGTTCATGTGTTTTTATCTATTTATTATTCTTCTTTTTATTTCATTTGGCGCCCAGAACGTCTGGCACGAACTGTAATTAAATGAATGTTTATTTTAACAGATGTTCGAATTTAGAATATGATAACTTGATAATTACAATATATTTATAGTTTGGATTTAAAACCGAAGTTCTTAGATAATGATGATGTTTATAGTTCGTCGTGGATTTCATTCGAAAATTTCATTTTTATTTTTTGTCAAGATGCGTGAAGTATTTATGAATATTGCCTTCTGGATGTGATAAAGAATGAAATCATTATGTCAAGATGAGATCATTTGGGTTTTAAAAATAAATATGTGCTTTTAAAGCGTTCATCTACAGCAACATTTAATAGCTTATTGGCAATGTGAGTAAATTATAAATATTCAACACGTTTTTATTAATTGAGAAAATAAGGTAAGCTCTTTTTTAATTTATATTTCTATCATTACATTTTTGTTCTTTATTGTGTTCTTTAATATGGCTGACGAGTTAGTAAAATTTAAATCTGCGAGGAAAACTTTGCGGCAGTCTGTTTCAAAATTAATAAGTACTTTGGAATCGGAAATAAAAAATGAAACTTTTGATAGAAATATAGTTGAGGAAAATCTCTTTTTGTTAAATTCTAAACAATCTGATATAAAAATTATTAATGATAAAATATTAAATTGCTTTAAAGGTAATGAAGCAGAAATTGAAAAAGAATGCGATTCGGTAATAGAATATGAAGAAAAAATTAATTTATGTATTTTTAGAGCACAAAAGAAACTTAAATTCAGTTCTGAAATTATAAATAACACGTCTGTAAGTGACCACACTGCCGAAATTAAAGGTGAAAATAAAAACAAAATTCGATTGCCTAAGATTTCGATAGCAAGGTACTATGGAGATCCTAGTTTATTTTTAGAGTTCTTTAATTCATACGAAAATGCTATTGGGAATAATACTGAATTAACGAAAGTGGAAAAATTTACATATCTTAAATCTTTACTTGGAGGGCCTGCTTTAAGTGCTATTTCTGGTTTTTCGCTTTCCGATGAAAATTATGATGAATCTCTTAAATTGATTAAAGAACGATTCGGTCGTACAGATTTAGTAATTTCTTCTCACATGAATAAACTCTTGAATCTTGAACCTGTTAAAAACTCGGGTAATATCAAAGCGCTACGAACGCTTTATGATTCCTGTGAAATACATATAAGAAGTTTAAATTCCTTAGGAATTGTATCAGAATCGTATGGGAGTCTTTTAGGACCAGTTATTTTAAAATTATTACCTGATGATATGAATTTAGAATTTAATAGAAAACATAATTCTAAGGGTCAATACAACCTAACAGAACTTCTTGATTTTATTAGATTGGAAGTTGAGAGTAGGGAGGCTTCTAATTTGATTATAAATTCTAAGAAAAGGGATACAAATTATGTTGTTAAGCAAAATAAAAGTAATTATTCGAAAGGGATGAGCGTTCCTACTGCTTCCGCTTTAACTGTCGTGAATAAACCTTATTGTTTTTATTGTAATCAAAATACGCATGAGTTAGTAAAATGTGAGAAAACAGACGAACAAAAAAGATCTATACTAAAAACTCATGGACGTTGTTATAAATGCTTTAAAAAAGGTCACGTGTCATCTAGGTGTAAAGTTAAAATCCCTCCTTGTGAATTATGTAATAGTTTAAACCATAACAAGTTATTTTGTAAATCAAATGTTCGTGAATCAGAAACTCTTACTGAGGTTAAGCAAAATGTAGTCGCATCACTGTCACTGAATTATGTTTCTAAAATTGATAAAGTTGTGTATTTACAAACTTGTTCTGTTTTTGCTTCTGATAAAGATAATAATAGATGTCAATTGATAAAAATTCTAATTGACGGGGGTTCTCAAAAATCATTTATAAAGTCCGATTTAGCTAAAGAACTAAAATTAAAAAGTCTGAGGAAAGAAAGTCTGTGTATTTATTCCTTTGGGTATACTGAGGGCAGGTTAATGGAATATGATGTTGTTAAAGTTACTCTTAAAAGTATTCATTGCCCAAATGATTTTATTACAATTGAAGCGCTTGTTACAGACACTATTTCTGGAGCAGTCATAAAATTACCTTCTAAAAATATCTTGGAATTGTTAAAATTAGAAAATTTGAAATTAGCGGATAATGGGGAATCCTCTGAAATAAAAATATTATTAGGATCTGATACATGTTGGGAGGTACAGACTGGAGAAAAGAAAAGAATTAGTAAAAATTTGTTTGCGGTTTCCTCAATGTTTGGTTGGTCCTTGGTAGGATCTTTGGGGGAGAACCAATCTAGTGCCTCTATGTTTACAATAGGTGCTTCTCGGAACGTGAAAAAAGAGGAAAATTCAATTAATGACTGTTTGAAAAAGTTCTGGACTTTAGATAATATGGGTTTAGGAGAAAACGAAAATATGGATGATGATAAGTTAATAACTGAGAAATTTGAGAATGATTTGAAATTCAGTGATGGCAGGTATGTAGCTCGTTTGTTATGGAAGTCTCATCATGAAAAATTGGCCGATAATTTTCAAAATGCTAAACAGCGTCTAATGTCTTTGATTAATAAATTAAAAAATGACGAATGGCTCAAAGAGAATTATGACAGCATAATAAACGATCAGTTAAATCACGAAATAATTGAGGCGTGCAATTTAGAAACTCTTGATGGGAATACATTATATTATATGCCACATTCTCCGGTTGTTAGGAGAAATGCAATAAAAACTAAGGTCCGTATTGTGTTCGATGCATCCTCAAAATCTAATAATGAAATATCGTTGAACGATTGTTTAGTACCAGGTCCAAATTTAAATCCTTCTGTTTTAGATCTAATCTTACGATTTAGATTGTATAAATATGCATTTACCGCAGACATTGAAAAAGCTTTTCTCCAGATTGGTATTTCAGACATTGATAGAAATGCATTACGTTTTTTATACATAGACAAAGATTTCAATTTGAAACCCTATAGAATGACACGAGTTCCCTTTGGTGTATCTTGCAGTCCTTTCATTTTAGCATGCACCATAAAATATCACATAAAGAAAATAATAGAAAAAAACCCTGATATTTACCAGATGTTAAACAATTCGATTTATGTCGATGATCTTTTTTATGGGGCAAATTCCGTAGAGCGAGCTTTCGAACTTAGTGTTGAAGCACATAATGTGTTAAAAGATGCCGGGATGAATTTGCGTCAATTTAGTACGAATTCAGAGGAACTCAAAATTCTTTGGGATGGTAGCGATAAAATCAAATCAGAATCAGGAGAAAATAATTCACTTAAAGTGTTAGGTCTGAACTGGTGTAATAGTAGAGATGTAATATCCTTGAACATAGATAACTTGTGCGAAACATTGAATAAGTGTAGAGAGATCACAAAAAGGAATATATTAAAAGTAACTGCTACTATTTTTGATCCAGTGGGTTTTTTGGCACCATTTGTATTACGTGCAAAATTGATAATGCAAAATCTTTGGCAATTGGGTTTAGATTTCGATGACCATGTTCCACCCGAATGTAGGCAGTTGTGGTCCGAGTGGTGCGGAGAAATTGAAACGTTAAAGAAATTTGAAATTCCTCGCGAATATTTTCCTGGTGAGTTGTATCAAAATGATGATAAAGAATTGCATGTATTTTGTGATGCATCTATCAAAGCTTATGGCGCAGTCGCGTATTTTAGATCAATTAAAAATGGAGAAATAGCGTTTGTTATGGCAAAATCTAGAATCGCACCAATAAAACAAAAACTCACATTGCCAAGGCTAGAATTGTTAGGGGCATTAACGGCAGCAAAACTTGCCAAAAATCTGCAAGAAACTTTTGCTATACATGGGGAAAATATATATTTATGGACTGATAGTATGATAGTACTTTATTGGATTCATAGTGCTCCCGAACGTTGGAAGTTGTTTGTAAAAAATAGAGTTGTTGAAATACAAAATTTAACTAACCCAAGCAACTGGAAACATTGTAGTGGTAAAACCAATCCTGCTGATATTTTATCACGTGGTTGTTCTGTTGAATATTTGTTAGCATCTAAACTATGGCGTTCAGGACCAGATTGGTTAACTGAACCTATGAGTGCTTGGCCTAAAAATTTTGATTCATCAATAAAACTTTCTCATTCTGAATTAGAAGAGAAAAAGCAGGTGAATGAGACATCGGTTTTGCCTTCGCTGGCAGAAAAATCTAACACAATCTTGAATATTGAAAAGTATAGCAAACTAAGTAAAGTAATTAGAATTACTTCATGGGTATTTAGATTTATTTACAATTTAAGAAATAAAAATGAAAAGAGAAAGGGTGTTTTGACTGCAGAAGAACTTTTTGCTGCAGAGTTACACTTAATTAAAGAAGTTCAATATAAACATTTTCCAGATGAACTTAAATATTTAAAATCTGAACAGTTGATATCCAAAAACTCTAAAATTTACGAATTGAACCCTTTCCTGAGTGATGAAGGAGTACTCAGACTTGGGGGTAGATTACAACGGTCATCATTAAGTTTTCATGAAAAACATCCTTTAATTATACCTTCTAAAACCCATTTTACTGATTTACTTGTGCGTGATGCACATGAACGCGTTCTTCATACAGGTGTAGGAAATACTCTCATGTTCCTTCGCACAAAATACTGGATAATTAGATCCAGGCAAAATGTTAAGCGTGTTATAAGAAGATGTGTTATTTGTCAAAGATATAATTCTCGACCAATGCAACAAGCAATGGCACCTTTGCCTTCAGCTAGAATAAAACAAACAAATCCTTTCGATGTTGTGGGACTGGATTATGCTGGTCCACTTTTTGTAAAAAATGAAGATACAAAGTATTATATTCTATTAATTACGTGTGCAGTGACTAGAGGAATTCATCTTGAGCTAACAAAAGATCTTACAACAAAAACGTTTTTACTGGCCTTCCGTAGATTTGTCTCAAGAAGAGGCCTATGCTCCATTATTTATTCAGACAATGCTCGTACCTTTAAGGCAGCTGACGCGGAACTCAAAAAAATGTGGGAAGTTTTACGTCATCCTGAGGTGAAGAACTATTATGCAACTAAAGGTATTCAGTGGAGATATATTGTTGAACGCGGAGCCTGGTGGGGCGGGTTTTATGAAAGACTTGTACGGACAGTAAAAACAACATTACGAAAAATTCTTGGCAGATCATCATGTAACCCTGATGAGTTAGAAACTATTCTGGTGGAGATTGAAGCGATGATAAACCATCGTCCCTTGACGTATGTGCAAGATGAGTCAGAAACCCTAACTCCTGCACATTTTCTGCTGGGAAAAGAAAAAACATTGAATTTACCACCACAAAATTATCCTAATAATGTAAGTAGTACTAAAGAAGTACTCTTTAAGTCATATAGATATCGCGAAAAACTGTTGAATAACTTTTGGAAAATATTTTTCAAGGATTATTTATTAAATCTAAAATCAGCAAACTGTGTAAAAAATCATTCACAAAAACTGGACTTAAAGGTGAATGATGTAGTAATAATACACGATGACCATTTGCCACGCAACATGTGGAAACTTGGAAAAGTTTTAAAAACTTTCACAGGAAGAGATGGTCTAATTCGTAGTTGTGAAGTGAAAACTGAAAAAGGACTTATTAAAAGGCCTATACAGCTACTAGTGAAATTAGAGTGTTAATTAATATTTCTTCTTTTTTTTTTTTATGTATAGTTAGCATAAACTTAATAACATAGTGTACATATTAATTTACATCGATAGAATAATTGTTTGTATATTCTTTGATTGTAGTATTATATGTTGTAGATATTTAAATATTATTTATAAGTTGCATAAATGTACATATTTAAGAATTTTAATTTGTGTATAATGCTATAGAAATTTATTTTTAATGTAAATATTTATACTTAAAGTGTAAAAAAAAAAAAAAAACAGGTTTCCGTGATAAAAATTAATTCCTATTTAAATTAATTATTAAAATGTAAATTGTTTTTTGATTAATGTTTTTATAGAAGTATTCTTGATTTTAATGTACCTGATACTTGAAAATGAAAACTTGACAACAATTCTTGATATATTGTTGAAACTTGATGTACTTGATATACTTGAAGAACTTGGTAAGTTACTTGATATTTTTTGTATGACACTTGATTCATATTTGAATTGGATCTACACCTGAATTACATTTGTATTTAAATTTTGATGCACTGGATAATTTATTTGTTCTGAACCTTGTTCAGCCGGGCCCAGTGTGTTATAACTATTTGTCGCAGACGATAATTAATTTTGAGATTGATTGTCTACATATTGTAGCATCTATGTCTTTCTATGTTTATGTTTGTAGAATGGCAACAGCTATTCAGTGTTCGAAAAGATTAGAAGAATTGAGCATCGTGAAGCTCCGAACTTGAATAAAAAATACTGGAATCCTGAAACTTGAATTATTATTTAGAGTGATAAAAATGTTCATGTGTTTTTATCTATTTATTATTCTTCTTTTTATTTCAACTACATTTATAACAAAGAAGTGTTAAAAATTGCTACAATTATCAAATTGTGATTGTTTTTATTTTTAGTGCTAGAGGCCTATTTCAGTCGGTACAGTTGCCGAATTTTTATAATACACTCTTAATAGTGCTAAGGGCCTATTTCAGTCGGTTTATTGAATGGGGATTTATTGAATGAAGTCCCCCCAAGGCACAACTTTGACATGAGTCCCCCCCCCAAGGTACCCCTATTTCAATCGGTACAGCGTTGTCGAATTTTTATAATACACTCTTAATAGTGCTAAGGACCTATTTCAGTCGGTTTATTGAATGGGGATTTATTGAATGAAGTCCCCCCAAGGCCCAACTTTGACATAAGTCCCCCCCCCAAGGTACAACTTTGACATGAATCCCCCCAAGGCCCAACTTTGACATGAGTCCCCCCCAAGGTACAACTTTGACATGAGTCCCCCCAAGGCCCAACTTTGACATGAGTCCCCCTCCCAGGCCCAACTTTGACATGAGTCCCCCCCAAGGTACCCCTATTTCAGTCGGTACAGCGTTGTCGAATTTTTATAATACACTCTTAATAGTGCTAAGGGCCTATTTCAGTCGGTTTATTGAATGGGGATTTATTGAATGAAGTCCCCCCAAGGCACAACTTTGACATGAGTCCCCTCCCCAGGCCCAACTTTGACATGAGTCCCCCCCCCAAGGTACAACTTTGACATGAGCCCCCCCAAGGTACCCCTATTTCAGTCGGTACAGCGTTGTCGAATTTTTATAATACACTCTTAATAGTGCTAAGGGCCTATTTCAGTCGGTTTATTGAATGGGGATTTATTGATTGAAGTCCCCCCAAGGCCCAACTTTGACATGAGTCCCCCCCCCCAAGGTACAACTTTGACATGAGTCCCCCCAAGGTCCAACTTTGACATGAGTCCCCCCCAAGGTACAACTTTGACATGAGTCCCCCCAAGGCCCAACTTTGACATGAGTCCCCCCCCAGGCCCAACTTTGACATGAGTCCCCCCAAGGCCCAACTTTGACATGAGTCCCCCCAAGGTACAACTTTGACATGAGTCCCCCCCCCCAAGGCACACCTTTGACATGAGTCCCCCTCAAGGCACACCTCCCCCTCATTGGGAAAAAGAGAAAAAACGTTGTTTTGCGGCTATAAGACAGTTTGGACTTCCAACATTATTTGTTACAATATCTGCAGCTGAAACACATTGGTTTGATTTAATGAAAACTTTATCATGGAATTTAGATCGTCACGAATTAACTAAAGAAGAATTTGTCGATATTAACAAGTTTAGCAGTAGGCCTCTGGCACTAAATTAAAATCTGTCAATGTCAGATTTTCATGTTTTAAATAATGAAATAATGCCGTGTCTGTATAATTTTATTTTATTTTATTTTATTTTATTTATTTATTTATTTATTTATTTATTTTTAACATACTTAATAAATAAGGACTAAAAAGAAAATATCAACGTTAAATAATTTCCTTTCTATAATTTTTCGAAACTTAAAAAAAATCTTTCAAATAAAAGGCTGTCCTCGGAAATGGGGACATCTGGTCACGATACTGATTACCCAGTTTTCGTACTTCCACAGCAGTACAGTTTTATTATAGGACTCCTATGACAACTTTTATATTTTTGTCGCCCTGTTGGCAATCACTATTTATTTATTTATTTTGGCACAATTTTTTGTAAAAAAAAAAAAAAAAACTAATTCCTTTTTTGATTATACTTTTTATGATTGCGTTTATTATTATTATTATTATTATTATTATTATTGTTAAAGTTTTTTTTTTTTTTTTTTTTTTTTTTAAGCTTACAATCTCTGTCATAAACTTTCTGCTGAATTCGAGTTAAAAACGGAAAAATAAATTAGAAATATCAGTCCTAGCGCTACAAATTCGGTACCAAATGAAGGGGGCGGTTTTTCTGAATCCAGGGGTGGAAACAGTTTTTCGATAGAATTAGATTTTATTTAAATTAACTAAAGTAAGAAATTTAGGTGGAAACACTTCATTTTAATCTTTTCATACTTTTTACAGAGATGGAACACGGGCGCAGAAATCACGCCGGTATTTATTTAAGAAATTTCTCTACTTATAATATCGTTGATTTAACAACTAGAAAATTTTGTTATATTGATTGGTGTGAATATTCTCCGTCCGTGTTCCATTCTTGTTTTTAGTGCGAATGAAGATAATAGAAAAAGTCTTTAATTATCATTATTATTATTATTATTATTATTTAAATATTTTATTTATAAAAGACTTTTTTTAATTTACATTCTCTGTCATAAACCATCTGCCGAATCCGGGTTAAAAAGGTATTCGGGAAAAATAAATTAGAAATATCAGTCGCAGCGTTACAAATTCAGTACCAAATGAAAGGGACGGCTTTTCCGAATCCAGGGGCAGAAGCAGTTTTTTGACACGACAAATACATTTTTTAAAATTAACTAAAGTAGGAAATTTAGGTGACAAAACTTCATTTTAATTTTTTTTTTTTTTTTACTTTTTAAGGCGAATCAAGTTAACAGAAAAAGTCTTTAATTATTATTATATATATTTTTTAAATATTTTATTTTTCAGTTTATGATAGTAATTCATATTCTGTATTTATCTTTAAAGTATTGTTATGTTAATGGCGCTTGGAAATGTTCTGAAGATGCAACTTTTAAAGGTGTCTCACCCTTAGCGGAATGGGGTGAAATGGAAGAAAGAGGAATAGAAGAAGCCGTGCCCTTAGCGGAAATAAGGTGTGCATGTGGCAGATTGAAATATGTTATTCAAATGCACAAAAGAGTGCTTTCTATAGAATGTAGTATGATTAGCCTTAAATTTACAGAGTCACGCAAAAATATTCAGTTACACTGAGGGTTATTATCGGAAATTTGCTGAATTGCATTTACATTAAGCGTTTATTCTACCATTCTTTAAAATGTGAATATGATTTGAATTAGTATTTGTATTTGTCTATTCTATTGTCCGTTTGTCCTCCTGCAGAGTCCGTAAGTATTTTAAGAATTTTTTATTTTTATTTTCTTCTATTACATTCAATAGAAGAAAGTATTGGATTCGTAAAAATGTTCGACCTCGGGTTTTTGATGGATTTACACCTTTTGAGAGCTCTATAACACGATTTGACTATTTTTAGAAAATGTCTGTCTGTCCACCTGTCTCTCTCTCTCTGTGTGTGTGACAAAAATTTTGTGGCAACAGTATCTCCGGAACTACTGCTCAGAATTGTATATAAATTTACATGTTGATGCATCTTGAGCTAAATTAGTGCCTGTCAACTTTTGGCGCAAACCGTGGCACTGCTGTTTGGTGGCACTGCTGTACAGCGATTTCCACAATTTAAGGGGAAGCTATATCTGAGGTTCTATTGGTATAATAAATCAAAATTTGATATAAGAGAAGGTCATTATGAGATATTATGCTGATTCAATTTGAATGCTTATGGACCAACAGGTGACTCTGCTATACAATGATTTCTAAAATTTAAGGGAAAGCTATATCTCAGAAGCTGCATAATACTGCACAGAATATTCTCAGAATATTGCACAGAATTGCATATAAATTTATATGTTGATGCACCTTAACCTAAATGAGTGTCTGCCAACTTTTGGAGTCAACCGCTTCTCAGATGGCGCTGCTATAGAGCGATTTCCGCAATTTAGAGGGAGGCTATATCTCAGGTTCTATTGCATATCATCAAACAAAACGTGATATACGTGAAGGCCATTATGAGACATTATGCTGATTCAATTTGGATGCTTATAGACCAATAGGTGGCGCTGCTATACTGCAAATTTCCTTGATAACGGAAAGCTATATATCAACTTCTATGGCATATAACTGTACAAAACTTGATATGTGAGATAACTATTATATAATGCATTTTTTAAGGTGTCATTTATAGACAATAAAACTGTCTTTCTTTGGATATTTAGTGTTAGTTTTCTCTAAGATGAAAATTAATTATTTGCACTTAGTGAATTTGTATAGGAAAATATAGAAAAGAGTCTTGTGGTGGCCACAACACACTAGTTTTTATTTTATTTTATTTTATTAATGATATGTGTTATTCAAATTCATTATTGAATATTCTCTACTTAAAATGGCTCTAATAGAACCTGTGCCACTGGTTTGTGTACAAACATCCAGGGGAGACATGTTTATAAATCACATTTAAATAACTTCATCAAAAAATCATAAAGAAATTCGCATTTATTGTTCGCACGCTAAGAAAATGTTTTGTATAAACTATAATATGCTTAATCTCCAGATTTACAGGACTACGCAAAAACGTTTCGATACATTAAGGGGTACAAATAGGAAATTAAGAGAAGCACTTCTGTTTGTGTTAAGCATTTTTAACACTTTCCAACAATGTTTCAGAGTGATTATGAATTCAATTTGCCTATATGTCTGTCTTTCCGTCTGTCCATTGTGTGATAATATAGACAAAGAACATAGAATGTTATACGACACAACGTGTTCGTACAGTTGGAAAGTGTTGATAATCACTCATGATTTTTCGTTTCTGTTTTAGCTTTAAAAGGTGTAATGCTTAATTATATTTTCAGAAACTTAAATAAAATCATAAAATAGCAATAATGTACGTTTTTGTATCGCGTACTTTGATTCATTAAGCTTTATACGGTTGTAGATCACCGTTCTCTCAAATAACGGATATTCTACAGTACGCATACCCATTTTTGCGACAGGTTACTTCTGAAGCAAAAGATAGTCAGTGCTAAATGTGAATAAAGTGTGGAGGAAAATTGAAGAGTTCATTTTTTTATTTATTAATTTATTTTTAAATTTATTATACATTTCCGTGAAAGGCACGTATGCTAAAAGCACGCCACCGAGGGCGTGGAACAGTTCCGCTAAGGACACGGGTTTATAGATTTCCGCTAAGGGCACGGCCTCCTTTTAAACATACATTTTTAATAATAAAATTTAAATAATTTCATCAGACAAACGTCGTCATTTTTTCTTATTAGTTCATTGAGCTGAGTCCGCGTGCTTAAATATTGTCCATTTATTAATATTATTTTTTATCCTCGCTTATTTTATTAATTACATCACTGTCAACGTTTTGACAAAATATAGCCAGAATTGCTTCACGTTTGAGAAATATTACACAGATTTTTAATTTAAATGCCTTTATTTTCAACGAATTTCAATCTTTGCTTTTATGACTTTATGAGAATGAAATTATTAATTGAATTTTCCTCCATTTATACTTGTATTATATACAGCAAATATAGAGAAATACTTATTGTGGTTTAATTAAAAAAAAAAAAAAAAAGCAATGTGAAATAAACACATTTAGCAGATAATACTCATTATCATCTTCTTTAGAACAAATAAACAATGCACCAAAACTGCAACTGGAGGAGGCTAATTTGCTGATCACGTGAATTTAAAGTGATCTCTGGAAAGCAGACGGTTAATTGCGAATCATATCCATGCTACCCAAATTATTATAATAAAGTAAATATTCACAATGAACGAAAACAATAAATAAATATACATATGTTCTTTCTTTCGTTCTTCTTTTTTGCTGAATATAAACAGTAAACATAAAAAATAGACTAATAACACTTAATTCGAAGCACACTTTTGAACTCTTGAAGTTCACAACTCACATAAATGGTTAAAATTGTTATTAATTCTTTTCACAGCGTTTTAAATATTTAACTTAATACAATTAGTGATTACATTTTTAATTATTTTTTAAAAAAATTATCAGCTGTGTGGCAATGAAAATGTATCTTATTTTATATTTTAAAAAAGTTTTGCATGATTTTTATATAAATTAGTAATGTTCATTCAGTTATCGGGTCGGTTTCGGGTATAAAGAAAGCGGATTGGGGTCGGGTTCGGGTCGATTTTCGGGTTGATGAAATTTTTTTTTTTACCGGGTTTGGGTTGATTTAAAACTTATCTGTTGGTTTCGGGTTGGGTAAAACACGACCATGCAGGACTCTAATGCCTCGAACTCAATGTGAGTGTGTAATGCATTAGTCACGAACTCAGTGTGAGTTATCCGCAGAAGTTGAAGTCTCCGCCCTCTTTTAGGGAACTTTCAGGGATGAGAAATTTTCACATTTTATACTATCACCGAAGCTATGAACCTGTACATTTTTTGTGCTATCGAATTTAATAGGAATTTTTTATACATTTTCATAAATGTATAAATTACAGTTGTTTGATGAAACATGGAGATAAATAGAGAGAGAAGAAAATATCTTGTTTTTGTTATCCAATACATCTTCGCTCGAAAAGAAAACATAAATTAGGATAAGTGACAAACAAGAAAGAAAAATCATGCAGTACGCATTGATTAGTAACACTTTCCAACTGTACGTAATTGTTGTATCGAATAACTTTTATTATTCTTTGCCTACGTTATCACACAACAGATAGAAGGACTGAAAAATATACAGATAGACTAATTGATTTTAAAATTGCTCTTAGGCATTTTGGAAAGGGTTAAAAAGGCTTAACGCAAAAAAAAAAAAAAAAAAAAAAAAAAAAAATGCAGCCATTAGATTATAATTACAGCTTTTGATCTCTCTGAATATTTTAGTGTAGCCCTGTAAATCAGAAAGTTAATCATATCATATTAAATACAAAAGATTATTTTAGAGTATTAACAATAAATGTTAATATTTTTATGATTTTTACAGTAGAAAGACTTTTAAATATAATTTTCAAAAAATTCTGTCCTAAAACGTAATGCATTGGCGTATTTTTTTTTTTTTTTTTTTTTTTTTTTTTTGTCCCTGTAAACAAACTAGTTGTACAGGACCTATTAATGTCATTCTAAATGGAGAAAATTCTATAGGGATAATGTTTATAAAAACAACACTCATAGAACACGATGCTTTTGAATGCTTTTGGGCGTCCCTGTACACAAACCAGAAGAGATATTCACTCCATTTTCAATATGGAACATCCGATAGTGAACTTCAATAAAATATATCAGTTTCGAGAAATTCCATAGATAATCAATGGAGTTGGAGCGCGGGCTTACAGACAGACAGACAGATGGACAGATACACAAACTGAAATCATATTCACACTTAAAAATGTTAGAAAGTGTTAAAAACATTCAATGTAAACGAAAGTAATATTTTAGCAATTTTTTATTAAAAAACTCTTAATATAAATGGATATTATTCTGTAACCCTGTAAATCTAATGCTAATTATGCTATATTCTAAGCAAGCATTTTTTTGTGCGTGTAAATAACATATTTCAATTTCTTAAAACTTCGTGGATAGTAAAGTTATTAAAGTTTGATTTATAGAAATATCTCTCCTAGAACGCAATGCTTTGGAATACTTTTGAGTATCTCTGTACATGAACCGATGGTGGTATTTCCTCCATTTGATAGAGGAAACATCCAATAGTGAACTTGAATAATATATTTTAATTTCATTAAGATATGTCTACAGTAAAGGCATACTTGCCAACATACTAATTAATATTCCGTAGTATTGTTAGCTCCGCCTTCTTTTTCACACCGGTATATTTTTAAAGTGTTTTTCTTCTTATTTAATCGTAATTGCATTTATAGAATATTACTCTAAAAATTTATTGGTGTGAGAAAAAGGGCGGGACTAACAAGACTACGGAATATTAATTAGCATGTTGGCAGGTATGTAAAGGTATGAAAATATGGTTTATAGAAATAGCTCTCATAGAACACAATGCTTTGAAATACTTTCGGGTGTCCCTGTACACAAACCAGTTGAGGTATAAATTCCATTTTCAATAGGGAACATCCGATAGTGAACTTGAATAACATATATCAGTTTTAAGAAATTCCATAAATATTTACGGGAGTTAGAGATCGGACAGACAGACAGGCAGACGGACGGACGGACGGACGGACGGACAGGCAGATACACAAAACTGAAATCATATTCACACTTAAAAAACGCTAGAAAGTGTTAAAAACGCTTAACGTAAACGAAAGTACAATTCTAGCAATTTTTTATTAATACCTCTTAATATAACTGGATATTTTTGTGCCACCCTGTAAATCTAATGCTAATCATGCTACATTCTATACAAAGCATTCTTTTGTGCGTGTAAATAACATATTTCAATTTCTTAAAACTTCGTGGATAGTAAAGTTATTAAAGTTTGATTTATAGAAATATCTCTCCTAGAACGCAATGCTTTGGAATACTTTTGAGTATCTCTGTACATGAACCGATGGTGGTATTTCCTCCATTTGATAGAGGAAACATCCAATAGTGAACTTGAATAACATATTTTAATTTCATTAAGATATGTCTACAGTAAAGGTATGAAAATATGGTTTATAGAAATACCTCTCATAGAACACAATGCTTTGGAATACTTTCGGGTGTCCCTGTACACAAACCAGTAGAGGTATAGACTCCATTTTCAATAGGGAACGTCCGATAGTGAACTTGAATAACATATTTCAATTTCATTAAGATATGTCTAGAGTAAAGGTATGAAAATATGATTTATAGAAATACCTCTCATAGAACACAATGCTTTGAAATACTTTCGGGTGTCCCTGTACACAAACCAGTAGAGGTATAAACTCCATTTTCTATAGGGAACGTCCGACAGTGAACTTGAATAACATATTTCAATTTCATTAAGATATATCTACAATAAAGATATGAAAATATGGTTTAAAAAAATACCTCTCATAGAACACAATGCTTTGGAATACTTTCGGGTGTCCCTGTACACAAACCAGTAGAGGTATAGACTCCATTTTCAATAGGGACCGTCCGATAGTGAACTTGAGTAACATATATCAGTTTCAAGAAATTCCATAAATATTTACGGGAGTTAGAGCGCGGACAGACAGACAGACAGACAGACAGACGAACAGACAGACAGACGGACAGACAGACAGACAGACAAACCGAAGTCATAAACACTTTTCAACCTTGTTGGAAAGTGTTAAAAAATGATGAAATTTTCGAACGATTGAAAAAGATGAAAATTTTACTAGCAGAAAATAGTTTAGAAAAACATACAAATTGACAGCTATGTACTACTATATTTATAATCTCAATCTCATTTAATCACAATATATTATTATAAAAATATGGTAAAGATTTTATATGAAAATAGTTGGTACAAAAACGAGGAAAATTTATTATCTTGAAAAATGTACTTGAAAAATGGTGGAGATTTTGAGCTTTGCGATTCTTAACTCAGTGGCTGTGACTTCTTAGGAGGCGTGGCGAATTTTCAAATTACATACAGCAAATCAAGTATATAATTGGAAAAAAAAGAGTCAGTATTAAAACGATGATTTACATTACTTGAATTCCGTTATTGTAATAAAAAACACAATTAAATTTTAAGTAAAGTGTTTTTTTCATTATTGGCTATTTACCACGATTTTAGTCACTACTATTTACTTAACGATTATGACTTGCCGGTTTAATATGCAAGTAGCAAACTTGGAAATTTGTTCATTTGAATATATCGACCGCTAGGTAGTAAGGGCCGACTAATACTTGAATAAATATTTAATTAAAAAATTAAAGCAATTAGAAACTAGCATTGAAATCCATCTCCTACAGATTTTAGTTGTTTCAAAATAAGAGAAAAATAACTATTATTTTTCTACAAATATATAACTGTTAACGTTTATAATTTATACCGGTATGTTGTTAGTACCTGCCATTTTTTCCCAACGCTGTTCTATGGAGTAATTTCCTTCATATTTAATCATAAATTTATATTGAAGAAACTTACTTTACTACGAATATGGTATAGAAAAAGGGTGGGTATTAAATCATTTATATGAATTAAAAAAGTTTGCAGCTGTGAAAATACTGAAAATTGCTTCAATATACATGTGATATGTCATTTTGCTGCATATGGGTACATATGTGTGAGCACGCGTGCATGTGTGTATTGTATTTGTATATGACATACTTGCCACCATACTAATTAATATTCCGTAGTACTGTTAGGTCCGCCTTCTTTTCCATACCAGTATTTTCATACTTGCCAACATCCTAATTAATAGTCTGTAGTTTTGTTAGTCCCGCCCATTTTTTTTACCCCAGTAAATTTTTAGAGTATTATTCTCCAAATACAATTACAATTAAATAAGAAGAAAAATGCTTTAAAAAGATACTGGTGTAAAGAAGAAGGCAGAGCTAACAATACTACGGAATATTAATTAGTATGTTGGCAAGTATGTAACTTTTTAAAGTATTTTTCTTTTGTATTAAATTATTTTTTTATGGGCTCTGTATCTCATTAAATAATGGGCGGAATTCCAGAAAACTTTATATTTAAATTTTCATATGAGTTGGTGCTGAATAAATTTGGAATAAATCGCCCAGCAGGTGAAGCTACTATGATGCAAATAACCCCCATATAGCTATATATCATCTTTTAATGTGCATAATTTCGCAAAATTTCATATTTAGTTGGATCTTAATTCAACTAAAATTTATCCTAAAAACACTTTGGAATAAATCTCCTAGCAAGTGACGCTGCTATGCTTTCTTGCTCGCTTACATAAAGAAAGGCAGATTTTTAAGGGTAAAAAAGTTTTTAAAAAGGTGACAAAGTTGATAAATGTAACAATAAAGAATATGTCAAAAAGTGACTTAACTCTTTAAAGGTATATTCTTTTGAAAATTAACTAATTTAAAAAATGGTGTTGTGTTTGGATTAAAATCAATTATCTACACCAGGGACCTGGGTCTAAGGGAAGATAACCTCCTTCGGTAGTGGGGGGGGGGGGGGGGAGGGTTCTGAAGAGACTTATCTCTTTTAGGATAAATAAGATCAATATTTATGATTATATATGTGAAAATCCCTATCAGAAAAAACCAAACTTCTGTGTTTAGTCATTTTATTTTATTTTTGCGTTCTTCTACATTAATAAGAAAAAATATTATACAGAAGATAAATTGTCGCATGCATGCATTATATTTATATATCTTATGGATTTAATATGATGAGTAGAAAATCCGCTGCTTGCTGACCAGGCTCTAAAAAAATTAAATTATTTTCTCACATGTTACATATCCCCATTAGGGGCAAAGCGGTTCTGCACTCAAAGCTGTTGTGGCGGGTAGTGCTGGGTTCGAGCACAGGTACGTTCGTCAACATAGCCGTTCGCAGTTTTATGTGATTTTCTATAATATTTCGTAATGCTATCCTTAACTTTCCTTATTTTATGTTTATCGTGCTTCCTATTTTATGAATTCCAAGTTTACGTATTTATGTTTTGGTGTTCCTTCTCTTTTTCCCCCCTCTCCGTTGCAGTGATTGTTTAGGACTCGCGCCTCGTTAGTTCCATCCTTAGGCAGAGGAAGATGCGTGGCTTTTGTCACAGGTGCTTTCATTCAACAGTATCCGAAGATCTATATGAGATATATTTTTCCTGAATTCCTAAAATAGATACGTATCAGATTTGTTGAAAAAAAGAAATCAGGTACGGATTTTTTTTTTCTGGCGAATATCATACGGATACGAATACGGAGCTCCGACATCTATACTACACGTAGTATTTTAAATCAGTTATTATTAATTATGTTTACAAAATTATGCTTATATCTGTATTTTTATTTTTATTTTTTTCATTTTTCTTTTGAAAGAATTTTTCATGTTGTCTCGATTTGTTGAAAACTAAACCCGACCCGATATCGACACTCAAGAAAAAATATTCAACAAACCCGAACCGAACCCGACCCGCAAGAGAAAAATGTTTATCAACCTGACCCAACCTATAAATAAAAAGTGAATTTCAAGGTTTTAAAGTGTATTTAAAAAACATATATAGAAAATTTTTAGTTATGTCTAATTTGTTTCTGTTTTCTCTTTCTCTACTTTTCATAAAAATAAGTAAATAATTAAATAAATAAATAAATAAATAAATAAATAAAAGCATTAGTTTTTTTTTTTAATCGGCAATAATTTTACAGTCGAAATTATGACATTGCAAAACATCAAAACTTGATGAGGTAAGTATATAGACGCCAGTAGAAAATGAGACAGCGATGAGTAAGACTTCTAGAGAAGGGTAAAACATCTTTTCAGGGGTCGACCTCTTCCCTTTTTCAGTATACTCTTAACCCTTACCTGTCGACGAAATACCACGAGATATGCTTCTTAGTGCCACCATTTTTAACACAGGCGCGTGCAGTTATGCGTTCACTGACTGTCTAAGATACATTCCCTTTCCAGTTCCTCCCACTTTTCGTCCTCACTGAAATAAGTAAATACTCCGAAAACACTGCCGTGGTCATTGAATAGCATTTCAAAGCCATGAGAATAGCAGCGTAACACAAAGGATTGTACTTCGGCAAGACGTGCATACTCGCTCGGGTTAACGTATCGGCATAGCTTGATAAAGATACACGCTCTATGCAGTAAAGGGGTTAAGGATGAAAAATTTCCGCCTTTATTGCTACCACTATTTTCATACAATAATCTCTACCCTTTTCAATCACGACAGATTACTATAAAAATACTATAAATATTTTTGTATAAAATTAGTGGTGGCAAAAAAGGCAGAAATTTCTTATTTCTGAGAGTGTCCTGAGAAATGCGCGGAGAGTAAGACTCTCGTCTTTCATATTGGTCCCCAGCAGGTTTCATGTGACATCACTGCAGATACAGGATATCCACGTCCCCACCTTTTAAAGGACTCCTCCTCCAGTATTACCTTAAAATAAATTTCTATTGTTATACCAAAGTCTCTTAAACTAGATGCCGGCTGTGTGGCTCGGAAACTTGGCAATAGTTCAAGCGGTAGACAGCGCCACCTGGTACAGATTGCTCACTCTTTTATTCAAATCTCACCAATAATTTAAAGAAGTAGTAGATATTACATATAATCGACGTTTCTTGGATTCTATTTTGAATAAAAAGTCGCGCAATCTGTATCAGGTGGCACTGTCTACCACCAAGTTTCCGAGCCACGCGGAAGGCGTCTTGTTTGGGTGGCTATGGTTATACCAAAAAATATTAGATAAAATTACTGATTTACAAATTTAAGGCCATGGTAACTTGTCGGGTTCCGCCCACTCTGAAACCCAGATTCCACCCTTATTTATTATTTATTAGAATATTGATCTCATAATTTTTAGCACAAAAATGTTAAAACACAAAACCAAATTTTCACTTGGATTTTCACTTCTCGTTTTTAGCTTTAAAAGATTTTGCATCAATTTTTTCCCCCCTTTTTTTAAATTTAGATGATTAGTCATTTAAGAGAAATTTGAGGAGAGTTATACATTTGTTTGCATTTAGTTTTATCGCTTCTGTTCAAGCAGCCTACAGTTACATAAAACTTAAGACTACTTTAAATTATTGCAAAGCTGAGCAGCATTACAACAACACTAAAAAATTTCTGATGAATTTCCCAAACATTAACATTGGCATTCAAAATGTAAATACCACCAGAGACGTAGCTTTAATCGGTCGTTGTCATTTCTGAAACTTGTCCAAGCGAGAAAGATTACTGCACTTTCATAAAACATAATGTTTCAGTCGTAATGTATAATTGTTTAAAATAAATTTGTATTTTTTATTTTCAAATTTCCGACAAATAACTTAACCCTTAAAGGCATTATGTAAAATTTCGTCTGTACCAAATTTTATTATTATATTAAATTACAAGTTTTGCAATATTTACTAAATGTTCTATAGTTTTAGTTGTATTTTAATCAGTTTCTGAATTTTGAAATTTAAGGTAAGACAATCAAAAATTTTGCATATTGTTTCTAAAACAGCCAGCAATATGAAGTGTGTCGCAAATAATATCCTATTTAGAAAACACACACACTGACACACATATATATCCACACCAGAAATTTTAGCGAGTTTGATTCATAATAGTTTTCTCACTTCGCACTTCGTTAATTTTCTCTAGAGCACGATCCATTAAAGATACCCGTCTGCCGGAAGTGGAAGTGGACGGTGAAATGCTATGTGAGGTGATAGAGCTATGCTGAGTGACGTCACTCAAGTGATCTGACCACCTGCCCGGAGAGAGAAAATTTCATCGGAAATCTTACTTTTTCTGAGTTTCTAACTCGTTAGAACTTAAATTCATTCAGTATAAAAGATGATTTAAAATGGACATTCATTTATTATAATAAAATATAACTATAGTTTTCATTTTTACTTTTAGTGAAATGTTTAATGAACTTAAATGCTGATAAAATAAAGTAAAAATGATATAGCATCAGACCATCAGAGTAACGGTTTTTAACTGTCATTCTTCATTATTATAATTAACATACATTTTAAGTCAATATTATTGTTATTACTCTGAATACTAACAAATTATTTTAGAACATAACACTTTATCATGCTTTTAATTTTTGTTAAAGAGATTTAGAATCTAAGTTAAACAGCTGTCTCAGCGTCATGCATTTTCTTTCTTTCTTTTTTATTTTTAAAATTGCATGGCTTTGGAAATTTTCTAAACACTTAATTAACAAATTCAGGAAGCTGTCCTCTGTCCTTGCAAATCTGAAGTTCAAAGTAGAAGTTTGAAAAAAAAAATAATAATAATAATAATAATTATAATAAATAAATAAATAAATAAATAAATGCTATTGCAATACTATTACTACTACTACTAATAAAACTTTACATTAGAAATTTTAAGTCAGACAGTGTGTGACCTTTTCTAGTGCAGACAACAAGTTTCTACACTATTGATGACAATTGTTTACGTGAAAGGAGGATCTCTAAGGGGTCCTTGCCTGAAATCATGCATGTTTCGGAGAAAACCAGGAAAAATTCTGAATTGCTGGATTGAATAGCATGATTAGGGTTCTAAAACGGCACTTTTAGTCAACAAAATGATAAGAATAAGAATGAGAAAAAAAGAAAAGAAAAACTTTACAATTCAAAAATTTTCTTTTATTTATTTCATGGTTGCGCGCCAAAGGATCTGCCCCTTTAGCCCTGAACACGCCCTCTTTTTGTCCCATAGGACTAGGCGAGGAGTTAGTTCCTAGTTACATTACTTCTATGCATATAAATAAATAGAAAACATATAATACAACATACAGTACAATATACATATAATACAATCGAAAAAATAAATAATACTTAAAAATAATATTAAATAATTGATGCATAGAATCAATGTTCTGCATAAGAATCCATGTATTAGTTAATACTGACAATTCCTTTTTGTACCACTAACATTTTTACTGATATTTTAATTTTGGTATAGTTATTCAACAAAATATTTGTATTCCAGGTAAGCATTGCTTAATAATATAGTACAAATCATTTCCACAAATGCATCTATTCGAAAAATCTATTCCTAATATTTTTGCTTTTTCAATGGTTAATTGCATAATTAGTTTTTTTTAGGCTCGGAAAACATTAAAAAATCATTTTCATGTTTGCTGCTTATTAACTTATTAAAAATTTGAAAACAATTTACAATCATGAAAATTAATATGTCTTGTGGCCATTTAAGCCTACCTCTATCACATAAAAATAAATATCCATAAACATCAGGAGAACAATCTACATCTAAAATTTTATCTTTCACTATTGTTGAAATACATTCTTTGTAATTCAATTTGTTTGATACTTTAAAGGCAATATACCCTGCAATAAATATTAAAACTGACATAACTTTATCTGTGATTTCAATATCATCTATACTGTTGAAAACATCATAAAAATTTTCTGGAACTTCTACATCATCTTTAACTTCATTAGACAGATTATATCAAAAATCTTTTAACGTAAAATCACCGTGTTTTTTTTTTTTTTTTTTTTTTTTTGCTGACTTACTACACTTAAAATTTTTAGTTTTTTTTTTTTTTTTTTTTTTTTTCAGCTTCCATTTAAAAACAGTAATATACTCTTTTTCAGTATCATAATTTGATCTGCACTGAGGAGCACAACACTTCTTTCCCATAATTCTCTCCCAATGAAAACTGTGTTAAAAATTCACAATTTTTTTTTATCAAAATAAGTATTAACGAAAAAGTATACATAACATAATCAAAAACAACATAAGACAAGCAAACACAAAGGCAAAAGGAAGCTTCTTTTCTCTTTCAAGTCAGATCACATTGTTGACGTCATCGGCAGTAAAAACCGGTCAGGACCCTTTAAAACTGCTCTGAGCATCCTCGCGATGACCCCGGGCAAACGCTACTACATGTTATAGCAGAGCCTCCTTAAGTAGATGCCTAGCGAGTCGCTCGAAAACTTGGCAACAGTACAAGAAGAACATAGCCAGTAGATGGCGCTTGATACCGTGTCGTAAAGTTATGTTTATTTCCCGCGATTCAATTGACTTTCAATTGAGTTCTTCATGGTTTATGTTTTATTAATTTAATAAATGTGAGGTTTTTTTTTTTTTTTTTTTTTATTATATGGTGTATTGCGTCGTTCCATTTTGTAAATCGGACAGTGAAAATATAAGTTTTCAAATGACCTGCAAATATTTCAAGACAAGGTATGTAAACTGCATAAGTAATTAATGCAAAATTACCAACCCTCCGGATTTTTGAATATCAATAATATTTTTCACAAAAAACATTATTTTTATTTATTGTCGTAAATTCAATGATTAAGACGAAGATAAATTTAAAAGAAATTATGATATAAAAATTCGAAGGGTTGACACCTCTGTTAGTAAGTTAGATTTAGCAAATAAAACAGTTATGCTTATTACAAAATGAAATGAAATTTTTATTTATTGATGTAGGAATACAGAAAAATAACTTGTTCTTAGTTACTTTGAAGTAACTCTATATTGGAGTATTTTATAGTTTTATTCATAAATTACATTAGTAACTTATGAATAAAACTATAAAATACTCCAATATAAGGAACAAGATTGATTTATATTTTTTAATACCACTGTTTTTTAAAGACTTGTGTAAATGCGTATAAAAATTTGATTATTTCAGTTAAATCGAAACAAAAGTGTTGGGAATCTTGAAAAGAAAAAATATAAAATTTTTATTTCTACTTTTGTTCTTTTTAAAAATATTAAGTTTTAAGATTCATAACATTACTTTTATTAACCTTTTACCACACAAATGGAATATAGAATTAAAAATTCATGTAAAAATTAAATATTATGATTACTGATTTGAAAAATTATCAGATATGACAGAAAGATGACTTGATTTTTTGAAATAGAAATTCTCCACATCCATACACTCACATATACACACACACACATATACTGGCTAATTGCCAAAAACTACTCTTTTTGGACTCATGAGACCTTAAAAATATAAATCAGGGGAAAATTCGATATCGAATTTTTGGACCGAACACAATACTTTCATTACGTACGGTAGTAGGGTAATGGAAGTAAAAATATTTCAAGGATGTTATTAATTTGTCCTTAAATTTGCCAATCTTCATCAAATTTTTCAAATTGAAACCTAATACGAGTTTTAAAATACAATTGTGAATTTCCTGCATTTGTTTGTTTTTGAGTTATTCTGATAATAAATATGCATATAAATCAATTACTAAAAACTAAAAAAAAAAATGTTTTTTGTATTCAGGGAACCCCAAAACGTGACTTTATTCAAAAAAGTGAGTTGAAAATAGAGCTTCAAAAAAATACTTTGTTTATAGGTTCAAAAAATTAATTTTCCTTCTTCAACAGTATTCGTCGACATAAAAAAAGTGTAGCAAAGCACTTCCGTCAATTACATTCTACAGAAAAGAACGTTTAGCTTAATTTTGGATAGCCCTGTATATTTTTAATAAACTATGTGCACATCAGATTGTGCATTTAAATTTAGTCTTATATGAAAAACACCTAACACAAAATGAAATACACTTTCATCATTTTCCAAGCATATCCGAGATAGACAAACCGACGCGCACAGACCAACCGCTAAAAACATTATTTTTCGTTTCAGGAGACCTCAAAACATGTAAACATAACACAACTTTATTTCGAAACTGTCTATCAGTTTCGAAAGCATACCCTCTCGGAACTGGTAGAGCTAATAAAATCTTGAAAAAAAAAAAAAAAAAAAAACTTCGTGCGAGAGAAAATTTATACTCAAGAAATCCTTAATTTTAAAAATTTAAATCTTAATGGTTATTTATTTATTTTTTGTGACGGACTAGACAACAGATTGTTTTCTTCTCCAATTTTTATTACTGAATGTTAACTTATCTCGTTAATGTGCTGGTCTATTTTTCTTATAAATAATATAAAATTCTCGCTTTAAGAAAAATAATTCACACCTAATAAGGTAAAAATGTAACGTAAAGGACATGACCAAAAAAAGACATGATTTTAATAATTTATCATTATAAATTATTCATTCTAAACTGAAACTCATTTAAAGTTCAGAGATTTTAATTTTTCTAAACGAAACTTTCATCTGATATCTAAATTAAAAATTTTTTTGAAATTTTTATTGAATAAATATGTAAAAAATAATTTAATCGCGTGATAGACATGCCATGTTTTTGCTTATTTAATTTTAAATTTCGTTTTTTAATTAATAATATATTTAAAAAAAAAAAGGGTGTTATTTATTAGATACGCTGTAATTCAATTAGTTGAAAAGCTAAAATAGGTCTTGTCCACTTCCGAAGAAAATTAAACCCTATACTTTTTTAAATATAAATATTTGAATATTTTTTTGAAAATATTTACGATAAAGCACTTTCACATCATTTTTTCAAATTAAAAGGAAAAAAAAAATATATACAATTTTGGACTTTAAATTGAAATTAATAGCTAGATTTTTAGATGAAAAATATAACTTATCTATGAAAGAGAAGAAAATTGTTGCTCTGCGTAGGTGCTATCACCTAGCGTTAGTTTTGTTTTTTAAATGTTGCCTAATTTAACATTGGGATTCGCAGCGCGTGGAAGGCATCTACTTAAGGAGGCTCTGGTTATAGTATATCACGGGCTTGTTATTTTTTTTTTTTCCGAGCACAACATCTCTACTATATCGCCAAACTGACATTCCACTTTCACCAAAGCAAGTTTCAGGCAATTTTGTTACCTCTGTTTTTTTTCTAGAGGGGATAAATTACCTTTTTGGTATAACAAATCGCACTTTTAAAATTTTTTGTGGTTGTTGAATAAAAAAATCGTGCAATCTATATCAGGTGGCACTGTCTACCACCTAGTTTCCAAGCCGTGCGGTAGGCATCTAGTTTAGGAGGCTATGGTTATACCAAAAAATACTAGATAAAAATACTGATTTACAAATTTAAGGCCATAGTAACTTGTCGGGTTCCGCCCACTATGAAACCCAGATTCGGCACTTACTTATTATTTATTAGAATATTGATCTCATAATTTTTCACACAAAAATGTTAAAAAAAAAAAAAAAAAAAAAAAAAAAATTCTCTTGGATTTTCCTTTCTCGTTTTCGCTTTAAAAGATTTTGCATCATTTTTTTTTTTTTTTTTTTTTTTTTTTTTTAATTTAGATGATTAGTAATTAAAAGAAATTTGAGGGAAGTTATACATTTGTTTGCATTTAGTTTTATCGCTTGTGTTCAAGTAGCCTACAGTTACATAAAACTTAATCCTACTTTAAATTATTGCAAAGCTGAGCAGCATTACAACACTAAAAAATTTCCGACGAATTTCCCTAACATTAACATTGGCATTCAAGATGTAAATGCACCAGAGACGTAGCTTTTGTCAGTCGTTGTCATTTCTGAAACATGTCCAAGCGAGAAAGATTACTGCACTTTCATAAAACATAATGTTTCAGTCGTAATGTATAATTGTTTAATATAACTTTGTAATTTTTATTTTCAAACTTCCGACATATAACTTAACCCTTATCGCTCGTATGTCTCTTCTGAGAAGACCTTAAAAAATCGAACCACGCCTTAAGGTGTTCCTGTGCAAACGAAATGTTATTTTTCTAAAACGTGTAACTATAGGCTACCTTTCGGTTACCGGAAAAATTTAACAGAAAGATTTATTTTATTTAATGATGATTTAAAATAAAACAAATTATTACAATTTTTCAGTAGCCAAAAGGTAGTAAGTCGGAAACTATATGTGTGACGTTTTAGAGGAACGCCAAAAGGCGTGTCTTACTGTTCAAAGTAGGAAAATATGCCGAGCGTTAAGAGTTAACACTTTCGAAGTTAACACTTAAGAGTTAACACTTTAAGAGTTAACACTTTAAGAGTTAACAGTTTTCTATTGTAAGAGTTAACACTTTTAGTTAGTACTTATAGTACACTTATAGCAAGAGTTAACACACAGCGTAAGAGTTAACACTTTTCTATACTGCACTAAAAAATTTCCGATGAATTTCCCAAACATTAACATTGGCATTCAAGATGTAAATACACCAGAGACGTAGCTTTTGTCGGTCGTTGTCATTTCTGAAACATGTCCAAGAGAGAAAGATTACTGCACTTTCATAAAACATTATGTTTCTGTCGTAATGTATAATTGTTTAAAATAACTTTGTAATTTTTATTTTCAAACTTCCGATATATAACTTAACCCTTATCGCTCATATGTCTCTTCTGAGGGGACCCTAAAAAATCGAGCCACGCCTTAAGTTGTTCCTCTGCAAACGAAATGCAGGGATGGAACACGGGCGCAGAATTCATACCACTATCAATGTAAGAAAATTTTCTACCTCTTAAATCGACAATATTATAGGTAGAGAAATTTCTTAAAGACATTCCGGTATGAATTCTGCGCCCGTGTTCCATCCCTGGAAATGTTATTTTTCTAAAACGTGCAACTATAGACTACTTTTCGGTTACCGGAAATTTTAACAGAAAGATTTTTTTTATTTGATGGTGAAATAAAATAGAACAAATTATTGCAATTTTTCGGTAGCGAAAAGGTAGTAAGTCGGAAACTATAGGTGTGATGTTTTAGAGGAACGCCAAAAGGCGTGTCTTACTGTTCGAAGTAGGAAAATATGCCGAGCGTTAAGAGTTAACACTTTCGCGACCGCTGGTAGATTCCCGTCATTTGAAAATCTGTAACTCCGCCATTGGGCATTTCTTTCGTAATTTGTAAGTTACTTATTTCTTAAGTATGTAACCAGTATTCATATTTTTGCAATAAAATATTAGGGGACCGGAAAATAATGTCGTTTTGAATTAATAAACTGAAACCGGAAATTTTTGTTTAACAGTGTTTACATGGTACTTTACAAATAACCATATTATAAGTTACTTAAGTGTTGCCAGATGTAGGGATTTCTCCCTACAGTAGGGTTTTTTAGCTCTGATTTTGGCGTAGGGGGGATTTTTTTTTAAATTCTGTTTTGTAGGGATTTTTCTATTATCTAATGAAAATTTTAAAATTCTTTTTAAAAACGCAAAAAGTTTTAAACTTATCTGTAAGAGAGTTGCTTACAATACCTTGTTTCTGATACATTATTTTATTACAGATTGATGCAAAGTGAAACATCTATAGATATAGTAATAAGATATAGATTGATCACCGACTGGAAAAAAGTGATACCTTTTTTCTCGGGAAAAGTCACTCTAATGGCTGCCATTTCCCGAGTAAATCACACACAGGAATACACACGGATAATTTAGCAAATAAAATTTATGAATAATTTATTTACTAAAGGTGAATGAAAAACTCCAGACACACTTTCAAATTCATTTTTCTGTTTTTCAATACTCTCTAATGGCGGATTTTAGAACTTTTTTCGGCATCAAAAATTTCTGCTCGATAACATGGGGATGATTGATCTATATATATTACTATATCTATGGAAACCATGGAAACATCTCATAACTCAGAGTTGCCAGCATCTATAATTTATTCCAGTGTATTATTAGTACCGCCCTCTACTTCTCGTACATTTTTATAAGAGTTATTTTCTTCCTATTTAATCTTAGTTACATACTGGGGAAAATTACTCAAGAAAATTCGTAAGGGAGAAAAAAGGGCATTATTATGATTGCGCGGGCATAAATTATAATAGTCGGAAAATTTGCATATTTTTTAAATGTCCTCCCTTATATTATTATTACTATTATTCCGAAATGGTAAATTTATTATATAATTTTAATAAAAAATATAACATTTATTTAATATTTTGATATAATTAACATCAACGTTTTAAAATAAATTGGACAATAAGTCATGTACATGTTCAAATTAAATTTCCTCGAAATGCCAATTGTCAAGTTATTTGTAATGTGTATACACCCACCCCTCAAATAAAATATATTGTGCAATACAAAATCTTAATCGTAAATATATTATACTGATCTAAAAGTGTATTTTATTTTGTTTTACGTCAGAATGCGTTGTCTTTCGTTTTCCTTTCTGTAAATTATTCTTTTTATTTCTCTTTGATGTGATCACATCACCCATTTCGTGTAGCCACACGCCCTAAGGAGTCGGAGTAAGGTACCTATCAAGTCGATACTTGTTGGTTTAACATTGATTATTCATTTCTAAATTAAATTTATTAGGTAAATTTGATGCGAAAAAATGTCAAAGGAGACTAGCTGTTTGATTTAATAATTTAATAGAATAAAGGGCTGAAAGTATTAAATTTAAACAAATTATAGAAACGTAGTTCATTTTATTTACTGTGTTTTCACGAATATACATTTTTATACACATATTAGGCACTTGTTTTTATTTGTCCGTTTGTTTCAACAATCAACTTATGTGTAAATAAAAATAGATCTTTTTTTTAATGCTAGAAAGTTTTAAAATAATAATAATAATATGATTTTATATAATTTCTATTAATAGTTTTGAATCGTAGGGTATTTTGTAGGGTAAAAATATTTTAACGTAGGGAATGTAGGGATTTTTTCTCCATAAAGTAGGGATAATTTAAATTTTCATCTGGCAACACTCTAAGAATATCTTAAATTTTATTCAGGATAAATTTCCGATGTCAGTATTTTAATTCAAAACGACATAATTTTCCGGTCCCCCTAATATAATATTTATACAAATATATTATATTGATTAGGAAGAATATAATTATAATGTATATCCATTTGTAATATAAGTGTGAATATATACAATTTTGTTCTGAAATATTTTATCTTTGGAACATAACTCTCACAGGCGGACTTTACTGTCAAATAAACAAAATCATGCAGTCGCGAAAGTGTTCATGTTGGAAATCTAAGGGAGAGTCACGCCCCCAATCACAACTGGCAGCGCCCATGGATAAGCAAGAGCGTCTAATTAGATTTAATTTATTTTGTCAAAGACGTCAATTAAAATTTACCCTGTACCAAATTTATTGTAATATTAAATTATATGTTTTGCCGAATTTTACAATATTTTTAATTTTACCACGTTCTTATTAACTCACTTTCATGTTTATTTGTTTGTTTGTGTAGTACAAATCTCTCAATCGATTTTTAACTTCCCGATTAGCTAGTCATTTGAAATTGTTATAATAGGTGAGACCACGATGACAAAGCATTCTTTTAATACTTTTATTCAATTAATAAATGTTTGAATATTTCTTATATTTGCTCTCTCTTTATTACGCATTTGATCATTTTCTTTCAAGTTGACTGGATAACTCAAAAAAAAAAAAAAAAAGTCTTTTTTAATACGTAGAATTGTCAAGTTTATATGATTAAAATAAATAAATAAATAAATAAATAAATAAATAAATAAAAACGTGGTATATAAAATGTTCTCTTTATTTTGTATGTATTTTCTGTTAAAGGCTTTATGTAAAATTTCGTCTGTACCAAGTTTTATTATTATATTAAGTTACAAGTTTTGCAATATTTACTAAATGTTCTATAGTTTTAGTTGTATTTTAATCACTTTCTGAATTTTGAAATTTATAGTAAGGTGAAGACAATCAAAAATTTTGTATATTGTTTCTAAAACAGCCAGCTATATGAAGTGTGTCGCAAATAATATGCTATGTAGGAAATACACACACACACACTATAGCTGCCAATATTTTAATTTATTCCGGAGTAATTTTAGCCCGGCCTCTAATTCGTACCACTTATTTAAGTAATTTTTTTTCTTATTTTATCGAAGTTATGTATTGAAGAAATATTTTCAAAAATAAAGTGGTGCGAAATAAAGGCGGGGCTGAAAGTACTCCGGAATAAATTAAAATATTGGCAACTATGACACACACACACATATATATATATATATATATATATATATATATATATATATATATATATATATATATATATCTACACCAGAAATTTTAGCAAATTTGATTCATAATACTTTTCTTACTTTACAATTGATTGTCTTTTTTGAAGTATCTTTCCTCAAAGATACCCGTCTGCCGGAAGTGAAAGTGGACGGTGAAATGTTAAGTGAGTGAGGCGTATGCTACGAGATGTTAAGAGTATGTTACGGGCTAGTTATTTTTTTGTTTCCGAGCATAACTTCTTTACTAATCCGCCAATTCATTGCCAAACTGACATTCTATTTCCACCAAAGCAAGTTTCAGACCATTTTGTTACCTCTGTTTTTTTCAAGAGGGGATAAATTAAACACAATCCGCAACCTACACTAGCTGAAATGAAAATCATGTAATCTTATACTTGTTATTAATTGAAAGCTGTTTGATTTTTTTTTTTTTTTTTTTTTTGTGGTAAGAGGAACAAACCATTTATCCCTTTCATTCCCCGTGATGCCAATTGTAATCATAATATTTCAGCTTTTCTTTCTTACCATCTAACACTCTCGCTGATTCAAAATGAGCAATATTAAAATCTATACACATTTTCCTACCAAAAAATATATATATTAGATGATTTCACAATCCTTGTTGATAATTGAAAGTGTATTTTATTCTATTCTGATAATAATATCGGAATCAGTTTCCTGTTTTGGGCAATTTAAGTAAATTAACTGTTTGAAATATTTTTTATTTTATTTTTTAATGTTTATATTTTGTATTTTAATTAATTGCAAAATGTATTTCTATATATTTTTATCGATTGAAAAGTTGTGATTTTAACTGGTTATATTAAACATAAACAAGCACCTCTCAATTGCTTTGTTAGCTATATTAATTCGTACTCTGCTATTACTCCTATTAAAAAAAAAACAAATATATATATATATATATATATATATATATATATATGTTACCTTTTAAATAAATTTATGACTAAATATAAGATTTATTGTTTTATGGAGGGGAAAACTTGGGAATCAAAGGGTTAAAACATGCAAAATCCCAAGGACTAGTTGCCAAGAAAGCGATTATCGCCAAAAGAAGGCGGGACGGAAAAACCGCAGTGAAGTTTGCAGAATTTTTCTCCATAGCCAGTATGGCCCCGTTCACAATCTCAGTTTTACTGGAGTTCAACTCCCCAAATTCTCCCCACTTGAAACAGTTCCTCATAAGAGTGATTGATTATTAGGGTCAGAAAAAAACCTCTTGGGACTATACTCGGGGAAAGCATAAGTTGGTAGTGTGTAGAAGCCTGTAGAAATTGTGCACCCGCGAAAGAAAATAGTTCTTTACTATATTTAAGTGTAATAAACTTTTTACTTTTTTTTTTTTTAATTCTCGTAAACTGAAAAATGATTAACTATTTAAACTAAACATATTTATGTTAACACATGGAATTTTTTGTAATAGATAAGCTTAAATTTTATATCAATGTATTGTTTCGCAAAGAAAGTCTGTTGGCGAAATATTGGCGGAAGAGGGAATACCGGAAGCAACCTTTTAACCCCTATTGTGAGTGCGAAACAGTTTGGAGGGGCAAATAGATTACTTTATTTTCGAAAATTTGAAGATAATTTATGCACAGTCCGTTTCTTCAATTTCAGAACTATTAAAAATAGAGTAAAAATTTTGACGGATTTGAACTTTTGGGAAATTTTCACACCAGATTCACACCATTTATGTCAATGAAATTTTAAAACTAAAAAATATAAGGAAAAGCATTTTTCGTCAACTTTGTAGTGTAATGTCAAACTAGGGGCAACCGTCTAAAATTTTTTATCTTCTCTACTTCCTTCATTTATCCATCACCTTTATTGATTTTCATAGATATATTAGAGTACTGTTCTATATATAAATCTACTTTTGTTTTGTTTAATTATATCCAGATTAATTAATTGCGTCATTATCATTAACATTATTTTTTATAAATAATAAAATTTTCTTTTCATACACAAACATGCATTTTCAAATATAAATAAATTAGTGAATTTTATCATTAATATTTGTAAATACATATCTTTTACGAAGAGCATTTTTTTCTCTTTAAAAATGAGTTTGTTTTTTTCCTTAAAAAAATAGTCTGTGAAATTTTACTAAGCAATATATAACTGCCAACATTTCTAAGTTTTAAATCAGATATATCACTAGTATTTTTTTTTTTTTTTTTTTTTTTTAAGGAATCTGTCACACATATTTTTGACGAATAAATAAAATTAAGTACACTTGCCAACCTAACCTCGAAGATTGTTTATTCCCGCCCCTTTTTGTACACCACTTAATTTTTAGAGTAATTCTTTTCAAATATATTTACTACGATTAAGTAAGAAGAAAAGTAATCTAAAAAAATACTAGTGTGAAAAAATATGCGGTAAAGGGCGGGACTCACAATCTTCGGGATTAGGTTGGTAAGTAAGAATTAAGTAAATAGAAAACATTTATAAAAATCTTTCTGGTATGAAGTTTCTGTTGATAAGAACGAAGACTTAGAATTTGCCTTTTTTTTTTTTTTTTTAAATGGCAATTGCAAAGATCAGTAAGAAAATCATTCAACACATGGTCAACAAGAAACACAGACATTTTTTATCTTTTCTGTGCTTGCTTTCAAGCTTTAGGAGTTTGAAATTTTTAATTTGATATGATAATTTGCGAACCATTTTTGTTTTGAATTTTAGGCAACTGCTGTTTCCTATGTTTCAATGTTTTAGTTGAATTACTAAATTGTTATTTTTACTCTATGATTTATTTCAATAATTACTTTATACAGAGTCAATGGGTAAATTAATTGGTTAAAATTCAGTAATTTACACTGGATGTCAATGATTAAATTTTTTGCCTAGGATTATCATTTGCATGTCCCTCTTCATGTTATAATTATTTTTAGTATAATGTTTTGATGATTTCCAGTGTTCGACACCCTATTCAAATAAAGTGTTAATAACTTAAAAATTTATATTAAGTGATTAACGAATGAATGTTACATCTTATAAGCTATGGCTTTTTTAATTAAAAGTAAATGTTTTTTCGTACATGTGGAATTTTAATCCTTAACCTAGAGCCCCTAAATAAAATAATAGGCCGGCGCATCACCGCCATTATTTTGCCTCTGAAGAGAACAGCATTCCCGCTTGGCGTCCTTATCGCTTCCCTGATGATTTTAAGAGATCTTGATCTGAAGCTAATCCGGTCAAGATAAGAGCAATATTCAACAATAATATTCCTAAAAAACACATTTTTTTTTCTCAATACATTCTCAGGATGTCATTTTATTCTGAGGATATCCTATGGATGTACTGGGGTAAGACGTGTTGTTAGGGCGGTTTCTGTTTCTTTCACAAAAAGTCGCCAAAACTCAAATACACAGTAATAGACGGTCTGTGAACACTTTATATTCACTTCTTGAATGATTATTGCAGTTTATTGCTAAACAAACTTCCATATCATAGTTTACTTAGCTAAAATTATGAAATAGAATAAAACAAGTTACTTTAAAATAACGTAAGACGATAAAAAAAATGTTTGTCGTTTGTTTATCAGAGAAACACGCTGGGTACACGTGGCAACCCTAAGGCAACAAAATGCCTGATGCACCAGCTCGTATATATAGGAGCCTTACCTTAACCTAATTTCTATAGACTATACAAATGCATGGAAATAATTTAACACTTTAACGGGTCATTTACTTCTAATAATGATATACGAATATATTTTTGGTACGTAGACTAATTTAAGAAAAGAAATTCATTTACCTTATTAGGTAAAATTCATGTGGATTTTAATCCTTTTAAGGCCATGGAAAGTATACTTACCACCCAATTCATTAATTTTAAATGAGAAAGGCGTGGTAAGCTACTGTCCTAGAGAAACCATGCAAAAGAAATTTTAAGGAATGAATATAGTAATCGTTGCTAAGGAATTCAATTTCGGATTTTAACCCTTTCAGGAGTTACTTAATTGTGCTCATATAAAATCAAATGCTACCAGATTTAAAGAACGAGATTAAAGAAAAATAAATAAATGCCCCCCCCCCCCCGC
Organism: Salticus scenicus; assembly: GCA_963930645.1. Lineage (NCBI taxonomy): Eukaryota > Metazoa > Arthropoda > Arachnida > Araneae > Salticidae > Salticus > Salticus scenicus. Next base: position 256,212,886 of record OZ005655.1, read on the forward strand.
CAATTAATAAAAAATAAAATTTTTAGTCAATAATTTTCGGGTTGAATTTTTGCAGTTGGGAGTCAAAATTAGGTGGTATAAAATATATTCCACTGTTTTAAAAAGTATTAGTGAGAGTAATTCTTTTTTTGTTTTCTACTTTCAGACAAAAAAGACCATTCCAAAACAGTTTTTTTTTCTTTTTGGAAACAAGTTAAAAAAATATTAAAAGTAAAATTGAAAGAAAATGTGCAAAATAAATTTTAAGAAATAAATATAGAAATCATTGCTAAGAAACGCAACTTCATTTTTGATGGTAAAGATTATTTTATTTTATTTCTTTTACGCATTTTTTATATTTAGAACAACTTATTTGGCACATCAGATTGAAAAAAGAAAATAAATAAATGAATAAATAAATAAAATTGAGAGAAAACGAACGAAGAAAAATTTAAGAAATGAATATAATAACCGTCGCTAAGGGACGATATTTATATGTGTTTATATGGAACGGTGGGACGGTGTTTGAGGACGGTGTTTATATGGAAGAATAGACAAAAAAAAAAAAAAAAAAAAAAAAAAAAAGTAAAAAAGTCTCGCTGTTCCAAATTAAATCCTCTTTGTACAAAATTTTATATCCATTACTTAGAAAAGAAAAATAGGCTTAGATTTCTTTTTTCTTTCTTTCTCTTTTTTCCTTCTCTCTCTTTTTTAAATAATTTTAGAAAAGTTCTTAAAGATATGTAGTTCAAACCACAATCTTTAAAAGTAGCACTTCTGTTTAAAATATTTACATATTCTTCACGAAATCGAATTTTTTTCTTAAGTAGCTTGTAAGGTACAATTATAGTATGAATGTGTTTTTCTCGAATTAAATCTATATTTTATTCAGTCATTATTTCAAACCATTATCTCACCGAAATAATCTCACTAAACGCTTTAGTAAGTTATTTTTTTTTTTTCTGACTTCAGAGCTTGATTACTTTTCATATTAAGGTTGTTGATAATGAGACTTCATTAAGATGATGAGTGTAAGAACATTAAGCAAGCTCCAAAGAAGATTTTTCTCGTTTTCGATTCTCGCACTCTTAAATAAGACTCAATAAATGTGATCTTATCAGACGTTTTTATTATGGTCGATTGCATGATTGCATAAGATAATCGAAGTTAAAGTTACTTCTTTGTAGTAAATAACATTTTTGTTAGTATTGCTGAATATCTGCATGCATAAAATTCTTAGATTAATATTTAATGTTTTATTTTTTACAAAAATATTTTACGAAATTATTCACGTGAAGAAAAATATCGAAAGTGAATTACTTTTTCGAAATCGGCGACAAACAGGATGATGGAGTTTGAAAACAAAAATAATTTAATTATCATTCTGAGTAGATTATGATGGAAAATTATTTATTTACAAATTACTTCTGCATCTGTAATGGATTAATATCGTGAATTTTTCCTGTTAAAAAAGGAGTCGCAATTATCATTTAGGTAAATATTAAAATATAATAAGACTGTTACTCAGTGTTGCCAGATTGGAAGCTTTTTTTTATGCAATAGTCACCAATAAATTTGAGAAGTGATATTTTTTGAAATATATAGTAGATGATCAAGATTCGAAGTTATTATTAAACAACCATTATTATTAATATTTAGTGGTGGTCATTGATTAAAAAAATTCTGAATCTGGTGAAATTGCTGTAACTAACCACTTTAATAATTCTTTGCAAACATTTCTGCATATTATGAGGAAATTTCTAGTACTTAAAAATGTAGTAATTTAAATGGTTCAGTTTGCGTAAGAAGCTTCAAATGATACAGGGATATCTGTCGACATTCTAATTAATATTCCATAAAATCATTAGGACCCGCCCTTTTCTCTGCGACACTGTATTTTTTAGAGTATTTTTCTCCAAGTACAATTACGATTAAATAAGAAGAAAAATACTCTAAAAAAAGACTGGTGTAAGAGAAAAGGCTGGTAGGTGCTAACGGTTTTACGGAATATTAGTAGAATATTGGCAGGTATGCAAAAAACATTTTATCTTATGACTTAACCCGTTAGCGCCCAGTGTCCTCATTTGAAGACAGCTAATAAAATGGCACGTATATTTTTTGTGGTTTCTTGGAATGACAGTTTATAGCGTCACTCTAAATTATCCCTGAAAGTTTTAGGTGCCTACTACTATTATTGTTATTTCATAATTTGGATACTCATTTTATGATTTTTCATTCGTCGCACATATGTTTCCTTTTTGCACAGGTATACTAACTTAAATCAAGTTGAATAATAATATATATCATAATACTTTACTTTCGAGATCTTTGTCAACATATAATAGGAAATTAATCTGTTATCTCGAGGTTTTGTCGCTAGAACACTTAACGCCAAATACATAAGGATAGGCTTTAAAATTAAAACTATCAGAAGAATTGTTTAAGTTAATATATTTTACTGTCAGTTGTCTATATTAATTTAGAAGTGAAATAATCAGCTAATAATATTTTGCAAAATTAATTCGGCCGTTAACCGTTTAAAGTGCTGTTTTAAGCAAAAAGGGGGCATTAATATACTTTTAGCAGCTCAAAACTTGCTTAGTGTAGTATTGATGTGCTGTTTGAAATTGAGGCTTTGGTATAAAATAAAACGAAAGCATATTTGCCAACCATCTCATTAATACCCGTACAATTGTTAACGGCCCCTGAAAAAACGCCCCTTTTCTCACACCACTATATTTTTAGAGTTATTCTCTCCAAATGTTGTTACGATTAAATAAGACTAAAATTACTCCAAAAAAATATTGGTGTGAAAAAAAGGGCGTGTACTAAAAATTCTACGGCTCATAATGAGATGGTTGGCAAGTATGCCAAAGTATTTATTGTATCATAGAAGTGTGTTACGTTAAGGCGAGCAGGAGATGCAAGATGAAAGCTGAAATTACTGTCAGTACTTATAGCGGTGCCCCTGATTGCCATGGAGTTATCACTACCCTTTTAAACAGTAAAATAATTCCGAATTTGAAAGGACACATCAAGTCTTAACCATGTTTCTTGAAGTAAAATAATATAAGAGAAATTCTACACTGTGAATCCAGGGGTCGTATCTTCCGCCTTTTTCTTAGGGCTGATTCAAGGATAAGAAATTTTTGTCTTTTTTATTACAACAATTTTTATAGAAAAATCTGTATACTGCTTAACATTTTTACGACTGCACGTTTTTGTTTTTTTGGCAGTAAGATTCGCCTGTTGGCGTTATCCTCCTAGGCTAATTCCATGAAAAATGCAATGTTTGTCACACACAGAGATAATTCTTCTTACGCCAATATTTTCTAAATATAATCACTATCCTATTCAATCATAAAAATCACAGCAAATTTGCCGTTGAAATTTCTGTTTGGTGATACTGGTGATAGAAAAAGAAAAAATATTATCATTTTTTGCGACTCCTGTTACCTTCTTCCATGGAATCACCACTTTTTGAATTCAACTCTCACCAATAATTTTGAGAAGTGATATTTAATATATTTGATTGTCATCTCAATGTAGGGGCTAGCGTGTTCTCAGATCTTTTTTCTTTCTATGCCCCTGTGGGCTATATTGGTACCTCCTTTGATGGTGAAGTTGTGGCGATACGTTTAGCCTTAAAGCAACTATTAGCTGTCCATTGCAAGTTTGAAAGGGCGGTCATTCTTTCTGACTCTCAGGCAGCCATCCAGTCAATAAGCGCTGTTGATCATCCATTAACACCGGAAGTATCCCAATGTCAAGAATCATTAAGAACTCTCACTTTAAAGGGGAAACAAATTGTTCTCCAATGTGTGCCCGGCCATTGTGGCCTTTGGGGCAATGAACAAGCGAACTTTCTTGCAAAAAGAGGTGCCACCTTACTACAACATCCCAATACAGCCATCTCTTTCTGGAGGATTAAACTGTTTTTAAAGAATTTATCTGCATCTAATGCTTTACGAGATCTTGAGAATCGTACAGCTCTAAAGAAATGGAAAATTTTAAGTCCTACTCTAATTCCTGATAAACCAAGACGTAAGGCAGTTGCGACTTTCCACCTATCTACAGGACATGACTGCCTTGCCGCTCATTTGAAGCGCATAGGTATCTTAAACGACCGCACTTGCCCACTTTGAGATTCCGAAGAAGTAATGGACCGGGACCATCTGTTCCGTTGTAGGGCTCTTCGATGTTCTACAGAAGAGTCGAGATATTGGGAGGCAAGATCACTCCTTAGGCAATGACTTCGGTTTTCTATGTTATATTGTCTATAATTTGATTCGTATCTTTATAATACTCTGTAACTTTGGCCTAGCCATTGGAAAAAAAAAAATATATATATATATTTAATATACATAATAGACGATTAATCTTCGAGGTGATTAGGGAATCGTTTCAATTAAAATTTCGTGGTGGGTACTGGATTAAAAATGTCCCCAGTCTGGCAATACTACACTGATATTCCACGTAATTGTTGATAAACAAGCAACGAAACGAAATGTGTTGTAGTTGGATATATTCACATCCCTTTATCTAGGACAATTTCAGGGATGAAAAACTTTCGCCTTGATTGCTGCCAGTTTTTTATATCCGATTCAGTTGCGACTCATTATTGTGAAAGTACCATAAAGATTTCTGCATAAAATAAGTGGTTAAAAAAAAAAAAAAAAAAAAAAAAAAGGCGAAAATTCTTTATGAATAAAAGTTACCTGGTAAAGGGGCGGGGAGTACGAACCCTGATTCATTAAAACTTTAACTTTTTAAATTTCGTCAGGACAGTGTCAGTTGAGACAAAGATGTTTGCGTTTATTAATGAATTCAGCGAAATTATGTACTTTTCTACCACTTTTCTAGAAGTTCAAGGCGAAAACAATCGCAGACATGCAACTTTATTTTACGCATTCATATAGCTACTTACACATTCACATAGCCCCTTGAAAAAACGCCCCTTTTTTGACACCACTTTATTTTTAGAGTAATTCTCTCCAAATGTTGTTACGATTGAATTACAATAAAATTACTCTAAAAAATGACTGGTGTGAAGAAAAAGGCGGGTACAACATTCTAATTAATACTACGCAGTATTGTTAGCACCCGCCTTTTTTTTTTTTTGAAACTAGTCTTTTTTAGAGTTTTTTCTTCTTATTTCATCGTAATTACATTTGCATAGAATTGCTCTATGTGTTTTGGAAAAAGGGGCGGGTACTATGGAATATTAATTAGGATGTTAGCAGCTATGCCTATTATAAATAATAATTGCTAGTATTTAAATTTTTTGAGTAATATTTGTTAATTGATTCAGAGCAATTTTTCACAATACACGTCTTACACTTCAAATTTGGTTCAAGCCAAAAACATGAATGCCTACCTGTAATATAGAACGCAAATGATGTATAATCGAAGCATATTATTGTATTTGTTGAACGATATACACTGAAAGTAACTTTTCATTAGCTTACGTAAACTTTAAACTATATTTAAAGTTACTTTGTGAATTATTTATTTAGTACAATTTCCGAAAAAAAAAAAAAAAAAAAAAAAAAAAAGGAAAATGCCACGCGTGTAGGCAAATATCGATCTAAAAATACTTAAATCATATTCGGGGATCTAGAAACAAGTATCCCTCAAAAAAGTTTTCTTATTTAAAATACTATCGTTATACAGAAGAAAATAAAGAAAATCGCTGAAGGTTCATTTCTTCTCAAAAACCTGAAAGAACCATAAGAAATCTAGAAAGAAATTTTATCTGTGTTTCTAGCACCATAATGGACAGTAAAATTCACGACAGAGCTGTTCGATACCGACTGAAAACTAGAAGCTGAAAATGTTTGTTTGAGAAATTTCAAGAAAATAGTAACAAATAATACAAGAAAAATATTGATATAAATTTAGTCATATTTTTGATCTTTTATATCTAATATGCAAAAGTTTTTATTTGTACTAACCAAAATATAATATTTTCCTTGCTAAATTAGATTAGAGAGATATGAACTCTACGAGTAAATAACATGAATGCATTTAAAACAAAAATCACAACAGTCTTGTGTTTAAAATTTTTATATTTGGAAAAAGAAAAAAAAAAAAAAAAAAAAAAAAAAGCTCTGATGATATATTATAGTTTATGCATACTTATATATGTGAAGATTACGAAAAATAAAATTTTTTGACTTCGTAATATATTTATAAATTTACAATGAAATATAAATACATAAACTTCGTAATACACATATAAGTTTACAAAGTGAACATAATTGAGGATTAGATCATGATTTATAAAATCCACGAACGAAAGCCGAAAGTATGATTTCAGCGTTCTCAGCAGTCGTTTTTTTAGGGCTGCCAAAGGTGGCCTTTTTTTTAAAATTATTATTAATATTGTACCAGTATTTCCATAGCATAAAATTCATAACAAATTTATGCAGCCCAGTTGCAGATCTTCTTTCGTAAGTGCATGCTTGCCAACATACTAATTAATATTCCGTAGTGTTGTCAGTCCCGCCCTTTTTTTCACTCCAGTAAATGTTTAGAGTAATATTCTCCAAATGCAATTACAATTAAATAAGAAGAAAAATACTCTAAAAAGATACTGGTGTGAAAAAGAAGGCGAGGCTAACATTACTACGAATATTAATTAGTATGTTGGCAAATATGTAAATGTAGTATAAATTTTATTTTTTCGAAATAATCTTAGGAAAAGATTAAAAAAAAAAAAAAAGTCTCCTGTGGCAACCCTGTATTTTGAATACAACTTTTTTCAAATGGTAATATTCATTAATCCTTTGTAGTTCATACCTTCGACAGAATAATACAAATATTGCTCTATATAAAGAGAATATTCAAATTAGTGACTACTGAGAAACTTGTGATTTACTATCTGACTAAAGTTTAAGATAAAATAAAATTCACATTAAAACACGGTAGTGTGATATATTCAGAATCAGGTACAGAAGACATCACTTGAATTGCAATGTTTGTTAACATTCAATCTTATTATTTTAGTGAAACTAAAGAATAAATACTTTTGTGAAAAAACTTAACAAAGTTTTAATAATAATACGAAATAGTGCATAACCATTCCTTTTAACATCCTGTTCATACAGGAAAATCATAAAAACAGGCATCACATATATATGTGATTCCTAGCATGTATAAAAATTACAGAGAAGTCCAGGAGAACGACTTCTCTCTACACAGTGCATAATCCAAGTCTCTAGAGTTATTTCTGATTTTTAGCCCTTCAAAATTTTTATGAGATGCAAAGGGCAGGGCCTGATTAAGGGGGAAGCTCGCTCATACCGGAATATTTTTACAATTATTTTTTACTTCATGTCATAGAAATTCCACGCTTTGACGAGGAAATATTTTTTATAAAAAATGAACGGTGTAAAACAATCCAATTTACTCACCGTTATTAGACACCAGAATTCTTTTAAAATAATTTTTAATGAAAATTTTCTGTTTATTATAGGAGGAAAATATTTGTTAAAAATTAACGGTTTAAGTATAAATAATGTTTGAAGAGCGAGCTTCCCCCTTAATCAGGCCCTGGCAAAGGGGGGGGGGGGGAACTATTTTCCCACAAGATGACAACAAATCAGAAAGTTTTTGGTCACGTGTGATACATAAGTTCACACCTAGTTTAATAGTGTTTGCTCGTCGTCAAAATGTCTCGGTACCACCTTCGCCTGGGAGCGCAAGGCGCCATTATCAAAGTCGAGCGTGAAATTGCGGTGACTTTGGCAGGGCCTGATTAAGGGGGAAGCTCGCTCATACCGGAATAATTTTACAATTGTTTTTTACTTCATGTCATAGAAATTCCACGCTTTGACGAGGAAATATTTTTTATAAAAAATGAACGGTGTAAAACCATCCAATTTACTCACCGTTATTAGACACCAGAATTCTTTTAAAATAATTTTTAATGTAATTTTTCTGTTTATTATAGGAGGAAAGTATTTGTTAAAAAATAACGATGTAAGTATAAATAATGTGTTTAGAGCGAGCTTCCCCCTTAATCAGGCCCTGGACTTTGGATCTAAGTGTGTGAAAGGATGCACTGAATGTCCGTTTTCATGAGTCTGCAGACAGAGGGGCGCCTCGGACCTCACACTGGCAGTCGAGTACAAAAGAATAAAACCTTGACGATATCACAGTAGGTTAATGCACAAAATATTTTTATATCCGATTCAGTTGCGACTCATTATTGTGAAAGTACCATAAAGATTTCTGCATAAAATAAGTGGTTAAAAAAAAAAAAAAAGGCGAAAATTCTTTATGAATAAAAGTTACCTGGTAAAGGGGCGGGGAGTACGAACCCTGATTCATTAAAACTTTAACTTTTTAAATTTCGTCAGGACAGTGTCAGTTGAGACAAAGATGTTTGCGTTTATTAATGAATTCAGCGAAATTATGTACTTTTCTACCACTTTTCTAGAATTTCAAGGCGAAAACAATCGCAGACATGCAACTTTATTTTACGCATTCATATAGCTACTGACACATTCACATAGCCCCTTGAAAAAACGCCCCTTTTTTGACACCACTTTAATTTTAGAGTAATTCTCTCCAAATGTTGTTACGATTGAATTACAATAAAATTACTCTAAAAAATGACTGGTGTGAAGAAAAAGGCGGGTACAACATTCTAATTAATACTATGCAGTATTGTTAGCACCCGCCTTTTTTTTTTTTTTTTTTTCAGACTAGTCTTTTTTAGAGTCTTTTTCTTCTTATTTCATCGTAATTACATTTGCATAGAATTACTCTATGTGTTTTGGAAAAAGGGGCGGGTACTAAGGAATATTAATTAGGATGTTGGCAGCTATGCCTATTATAAATAATAATTGCTAGTATTTAAATTTTTTGAGTAATATTTGTTAATTGATTCAGAGCAATTTTTCACAATACACGTCTTACACTTCAAATTTGGTTCAAGCCAAAACCATGAATGCCTACCTGTAATATAGAACGCAAATGATCTATAATCGAAGCATATTATCGTATTTGTTGAACGATAGACACTGAAAGTAACTTTTCATTAGCTTACGTAAACTTTAAACTATATTTAAAGTTACTTTGTAAATTATTTATTTAGTACAATTTCCGAAAAAAAAAAAAAAAAAATGCCACGCGTGTAGGCAAATATCGATCTAAAAATACTTAAATCATATTCGGGATCTAGAAACAAGTATCCATCAAAAAAGTTTTTTTATTTAGAATACTGTCGTTATATGTATACAGAAGAAAAAAAAAAAAAAAATCTCTGAAGGTTTATTTCTTTTCAAAAACATGAAAGAACCATAAGAAATCTAGAGAGAAATTATATCTGTGTTTCTAGCACCATAATGGACAGTAAAATTCAGGACAGAGCTGTTCGATACCGACTGAAAACTAGAAGCTGAAAATGTTTGTTTAATAAATTTCAAGAAAATAGTAACAAATAATACAAGAAAAATATTGATAGAAATTTAGTCATATTTTTGGTCTTTTATATTTAATATGCAAAAGTTTTTATTTGTACTAACCGAAATATAATCTTTTCCTTGCTAAATTAGATTATAGAGATATGAACTCTACGAGTAAATAACATGAATGCATTTAAAACAAAAATCGCAACAGTGTTGTGTGTCAAATTTTTATATTTAAAAAAGAAAAAAAAAAAAAAAGCTCGGATATTACATGCATTCTTATATATATGAAGATTACGAAATATAAATTTTTTTCACTTCATAATATATTGATAAATTTAAAATGAAATATAAATATAGAACTTCGTAATATATTTATAAATTAACAAAGTGAACATAATTTAGGATCAGTGCATGATTTATAAAATCTACGAACGAAAGCATGATTTCAGAGTTCACAGTAGTCACTGTTTTAGAGCTGCCACAGGTAACCCTTTTCTTCCTTTTTCTTTCTTTTATTATTCTTATTATTATCATCTTACCACTATTTCCATAACATAAAATTTATGATAAATTTATGCAGGCGAGGTACAGATTTGCCATCATAAATATATAATTTTCCCCAAATATTGGTACGAAAAGATTAGTTCATACCTTTGACAGAATAATAAAAATATTGATTTATATAAAGAGTGGTATTTTAAATAGTGGCTGCTGAGAAACTCATGATTTACTACCTAATAAAAGTTTAAGATAAAATAAAATTCACTTTAAAACACGCCAAGTTAATAAACAAAATATTTCACTGGTAAGCAAGGTCATCATCAGGTGGAATACGTAGGGCACCAGCAGGGAATCAGCATGTCTGTTTGTTCGATAAATACTGAGATTTTTGCTCATTTCGAAAACGGCTTATATTAAAAAAAATCTAGACCACAAGGATTTTACAAATTTTTATTACAAGAACAAATATTTTATGCACATATAGTGAAGCACATGAAAATGGAGTGTTTAAAAAATGATACGCTATGTAGTGCAAACATAAATCATATTGTTTAATTGCTATGAACAAATACGCATACATTTACTAAATTAATATTATGATATAAACAGGGCCTGATTAAGGGGGAAGCTCGCTCATACCGGAATAATTTTACAATTGTTTTTTACTTCATGTCATAGAAATTCCACGCTTTGACGAGGAAATATTTTTTATAAAAAATGAACGGTGTAAAACCATCCAATTTACTCACCGTTATTAGACACCAGAATTCTTTTAAAATAATTTTTAATGTAATTTTTCTGTTTATTATAGGAGGAAAGTATTTGTTAAAAAATAACGATGTAAGTATAAATAATGTGTTTAGAGCGAGCTTCCCCCTTAATCAGGCCCTGGATATAAAGAAAAACCGCTTGAATTTTTGAAATAAATTTCTAAAATAATAAATTTTACTATCATTTCTAACTTTCAGGGTTTCTTAGGAATACAGTTGCCAGCTTAGCACCTTTGGCCACCCAGGAAATTTATATAAATTTTTTTATTTACTTTATCAGTGAAAACCGTTACAGTTCACTGGTTAAATAAATGAAATATTACTATTGAATTTTTCCTGTAGTCAAAAGGTGCTAAGTTGGCAACTATGCTTAGGACATGCCAAAACAATTCGCCAATCCAAATCTTTTCTTTAAAAAGCGAGAGAATTTACCTTTTTACTTTCTCTTACCCATAAGGTAGAGAAAGTATTGTTTTTGGGTCAAATTTTCGAACACGAGATTTTGCTATAGTTACACGTTTTGAGGTTCCCTGAATACGAAAATCATGTTTTTAGCAAATGGTCTGAGTGTATGTCTGTATGTCTGTGTGTATGTCTGTGTGTCTGTCTGTTATCAGCATATCTCAAAAACAAATTACGGCAGAAAGTTCAAACTTGGTATTCTAAGTGTGTATCATATAGGGATGCTACAGTAAGCTTTTCGTTAAGATCAAGCTAATGGTTTGTGTACAGGGACAATCAAGAAAATTCTAATACTTTACGTCTACGGGGGAAATTGCAGGAAAGTAGAGTTTAACGTCTATAGACTACACTAAACCAAATGAAACGAATATATATATTTTGTAATAGAGATAGATAACTGGGAAATTTTTTTTGTGTATGTAGGAGCCTCGCCTCCCACCCTGGGGGGGAAGTCCCCCCTCGAAGGGAGTAAATTTACATGATGGGTATCTTTCAAAAGAGCTCGCCAATACCTTTAAAACGAATGGTTGAACCATCGATCTGCGATAATTTAAAACAATGTTATCGATTTTTTTTTTACTTTTAACAAAAAAAAAAAAAAAAAAAAAAAGAAATCGTACATTTTTTTTTTTTTTTTTTTTTTTTAAATTTTGAGAATAAAATGAACTTTTTTTTGGATATTTGGTGTTATACTACTTCTCTAATATGGAAATCGTCTGCATTATCATGAAAGATAATTTTTTTAAATAATAATTTTAATAAATTATTTTTTAATAACCGAATTAAATTCCATATAAATGTAGGTGCATTAATGGAACGGAGGGTTGAGGGGGGCGGCAGCCCCCCTCACACAGAACTAATTATCATATAAAACTCTTCAGAAGCCTAATATGAATTGTTTAACATTGGTTTACATAACAGTCCTCGTTATCTTACCTATTAATCTGCAACCTGTATTTATTGTATTAAATTTCAGGGTAAGAGAAAGTCGTGTGAGGGACACACCAGATTATTTCTTGTCTTTTAATATCTTCGTTTGAACAGACCAAGGTAATACGCTATACGGCCAGAAGTAAAACTTTCACTACGGTAATACATTAATTAGGAGTTAAAGAGAGCGTTTCGTTTTTAAGATACTATGCATTTAAAAAATAATTTCATTTAAAAATCAGGCTCTTTTTTTCATTTTTAGTTACATTCGAACCAAATTTATTAATTTTATTGAAATTTTATTTTTCCCACTGAGTGAAAATAATGCCTGGACCGGGAGTCGGACCCCAGATCTTTGACTTACAAGGTCAAGGCTCTACCAATTGAGCTATCCAGGTCGACAACCGGTCGACATTACTCACTCAGACAACCATTAGGCAGAAACATCTGGTCTATCACATAGATAGCTCAACAGAAATAAGCCGCAGGTAATGGAAAACACCATCAAACAATGGGAGAAAGAAATACAATTTTTTATTAAAATCACACAATCAACTGTGGAAGAAAATAATTTTATTGAAATTTTATTTTTGCCGACTGAGTGAAAATAATCCCTGGACCGGGAGTCGAACTCCGGATCTTTGACTTACAAGGTCAAGGCTCTATCAATTGAGCTATCCAGGCCGACAACCGGTCGGCATTACTCACTCAGACAACCATTAGGCAGAAACATCTGGTCTATCATATAGATAGCTCAACAGAAATAAAAAATTGTATTTCTTTCTCCCATTGTTTAATGGTGTTTTCCATTACCTGTTGCTTATTTCTGCTTAATGGTTGTCTGAGTGAGTAATGTCGACGGGTTGTCGGCCTGGATAGCTCAATTAGTAGAGCCTTGACCTTGTAAGTCAAAGATCCGGGTTTCGACTCCCGGTCCAGGCATTATTTTCACTCAGTCGGAAAAATAAAATTTCAATAAAATGATTTTCTTCAACTGTTGATTGTGTGATTTTAATAAAAAATTGTATTTCTTTCTCCCATTGTTTAATGGTGTTTTCCATTACCTGCGGCTTATCTCTGTTGAGCTATCTATATGATAGACCAGATGTTTTCTGCCTAATGGTTGTCTGAGTGAGTAATGTCGACCGGTTGTCGGCCTGGATAGCTCAATTGGTAGAGACTTGACTTTGGAAGTCAAAGATCCGGGGTTCGACTCCCGGTCCAGGCATTATTTTCACTCAGTCGGAAAAATAAAATTTCAATAAAATGATTTTCTTCCACAGTTGATTGTGTGATTTTAATAAAAAATTGCAAATCTATTAACTACGATAAGTAGCTTTATTGACGTGCGGCCTTTAGAAAAGTTTACATCAGTTTCATATCACCCCACTGGTCAGTGTTGTCAAATTTAGGGACATTTTTTATTGAATATCCACCATTAAAATTTATTTATAACGATTGCTCAATCACTTCGAAGGCTATTCGCTGATTATAAAATTCACATATTACTCCATAAGCTCATTGGTGCAAATTGAATAAAAGAGTCCCTAAATTTGGCAAAACTATTTAGAGCGCTTTATAGCGTCAAGGCCGGCAAAGAATAAATAAAATAAACAACAACTCCAAATTACAGATTAATTTAAATAAGCATTTACCTTCACTTTCTTCTTCTTTTTCACCTTCAGTGGCAAAGCGTTTTGTTAGTCCAGGCGTAGTAACTTGTTCGTCATTTCCCTCACAGAATTTTTTGTGAACATCACGTAAGGACTGCAGGCGTTCAAACTCTTCAGGATCATGAGTCACTGGGAACTGGAAAGCGCAGCAGTGGTAAGGATATGTCAGATGAGCTTCTCGAATCTCAGGAAAATGGAGAACAGACGGAAACTCACGCATAGAAAATGTCTCTTTTATCTTGAGTACTTCGAGACTCTCGAGACCACGTGTTGGAATCCTTATTACACTGGTTTCGGACAAATCTCTGAAAGAAAATATGAAATAAATTTGCTATGAACCTGCTTAAAATGTGGCGTTAAATATCTAAACAAACATTTCTCGAAGTCTCCGCCCTTTTTAATAACATTTTGAGTAATGAGTATTTACGCCATTTTTGCTACCACTGTTTTTGAACAATAACATCTATCATATCTGATCACAACACATTACTATAAAAATACAGTAAAGATTTTTGTATAAAAATGGTGGTACCAAATAAGGCGGAAATTTTTCAACACTGAAAGTGTCCTGAAAAAGGCGGAGATTTCGAGCTATGAAACGAAATTATTACTGTTAACGTCCAGGTGGGTGCTTCCAAGTTCCTGCAAGTGACAATTCACCAAAAATAGTTAAAAACATGTATATATATATATAAGTAAAAATTGAAATTTCGTCTAAAAGAACACATAGGTTATATCTAGAAACAAGAAATAAACAAATGGGCCATTGCTAATTTTTGTTGGGAGACTAACCATACTTTTAACTTTAATTCAGCTAAAATAATCTGCAGGTCTAAATATTTACATGAACTCTATTTTCTTGTAATTTTCTATTTTTATAAAAATCATAAAAATGTAATTAATTGTGATTTTTGCGGTATTCCCTTTGTCTGATTATTGAAAAGATTGCATAAAATCGACATGCATTTTCTGTATTTTCAATTACCATTTCCATAGCCTCTTATATTCCAATATCCTATTGGCTAATAACTCATGAATATCTCAATTCTATTGACTGTTAATCCGACTCTAGAATCCGTTTCCCTGTTTATATATAAGAGGAATAATCCATCTTTTCATTCTGCACTGATAATGATATGTTTACTACAAAACTACATTAAGCTTATTCTGTACAGTTTTTATCTTAGCTCCACGTATAAACTTGGAGGGGAGGTAGCAAACATCAATAGGAATCCGAATCACATAAGAAAAGTGGGTCCTAAATGGATAGGTGTTGCTGTAAGCGAGCTTTTGAAGTCAACATCTGCGATGTAGCCGGTGAGTGTAAAATGAACGTGATTTAATTAATTCACTTACGCCGAGATTAGCGGATATGCCTCTCGTTTATGCTGAGCTAATGTAAATGGAGGTGTTGCTGTAAGGCTTAATGCAAAGATTTCCAACGAGGCGAATACTAAATCACCAAATGTTCACTCATGTGCATCAGAACCTGTACGAAAGCGGATCCTTCTGAGTTCTGCTGCTGGACACCGGCGGTTTCGATCAACCTGAATAACCGATTTGGAATGTTATTGAATGCTGTCGATCGAAATTTCGGGAATAGTGTACGTGTGCTTGCCACTGCAACAACTGTATCCGCATCAACTGTGTGGCGTGTTTTGCACAGCGAAGGGTTACATCCTTCTCGTCTTCAAAAAATCAGAGTACTGCAGGCTAACTATTAACCAGGGGCTGCGTTTGCTAATGGTTTTTTCAAACAACTGTGTACGGCTGGAACGTCTCATGTTGTATTTTGTTCACTGATGAAGCGTCCTTTATACATGAGGGCGTTTTCAATACTTGCAACGCACACATGTGGGCCGTAGACAATCCACACGGACCTAGATCAAATCCCGAACGTTACCGCTTTGCTGTTAATATATGAGCGGGAATCGTAGCTGATCGGTCGGACCATACAACTTACCACCTCGAATGAACACTCACACGTATCTAATCTTTTTTGAGAGGTCCTTCCGGAATTGCGATACTCCCACAAAAGTTCGGCACCAAATGTGTTTTCAAGACGATGCAGCTTTATCTCTCGCCATCTGAATGGAACATATGAAGGTAGATGGATTGGGTATGGTGGTCCCGTCGTATGATCTCCAAGAGCACTTTATTTAATCCCTCTCTATTTTTATTTGTGGGGTGCCATGAAAACCATTGTTTACGAAAAGCCAGATTATGAAATAGAACTTGTTACAAGAATCACCATCGCAGCTGCTAATCTGTGAATGGTGTCAGTCGTGCATGAATGCCGATGAGCAGAAATTTGAACTTCTGTGATACTTCTAACTATTGTATTATTTTTTAACCGACTTCGAAAAAGGAGGAGGTTCTCAATTCAAAGCGTACGTATTTTTTTTTTTTTGTTTGTTTGTTTGTTTGTTTGTTAGCTCATAACTTCTGATGATCCGATTTTGATGCTTTTTGTTTTATTGTAAAGGTCTTGGTCTGAAATAGGTCCCCTTGTAATATCTTTATAATCAAAAGAAAATACAGTGTGCCCAAAAAAATCAGTTCCAACACTTTTAACTGCTGAACGGCTGCAGGTATAGTTATAAAAATGGTATGTATAGGTATAGTAAAGTAGACATGTGCTACGCGATTCAACCGCCTACAGAGCCACCTGGTGGAAAACAGCGGAGTTAGCATTCCTATCTCGGAAACGGTTCAAGATAGGGGAAAAAAGTGAATTATAAAATTGCAAAGCATCGTCGATTTAGAACGAAAAGACAGTTTGTAGACATTAATGCTAAAAATAGAACGCTTAAAACGTGCATTGGTTTGTTCACAATTTCCTATTTTGTGCACACTTGAACGACACTGCATACGTTGTAGCGAAGCAGGTGACATTTATGCTATGCACAATTCAAAGTATGGTTATTGTAAGCGGTCACATCGATTAACACATAGACATTTTAAATCGGCTTCACGAAGGAAGAGGTTCTCAATACAAACCCTGTTTCTGATTGTTGTTGTTGTTGAAATTTGTTAGCTTATAACTTCGTAAGATATGCTTTAATTTTAATATATTTTTTTGTTGTCGTAAAGATCTTGACCTCATTATGATTTCATTAAGATATAAACAAATTACAGGATACTCACAAAAGTCCGTTCTTTGTCTAACTGCTGAACGCATGCAGCTAAACTGGTAAATTAGTATGCTAGCATCCGAAAGTGGCCATGCACTACGAGATGCGATCGCTTATAGCGTCACCTGGTGGGAACAGAGCGAAGTTAGTGTTTATATCTCGAAAACAGTACAAGGTACGAGAGAAAAAGTAAAATACAAAGTTATACATCCTCAATGATTTAGTACGGAAACATACCTTGTAGACATAAATGTTAAAAACAAGATATTTAAATGTTCATTCAAGATATTTAAATGTTTGCAGTTTTCTACACTGGAAACAAATCAAAAATCTTTATTTCGATGTTGAAACTTCTGTCCGTCAGCTGCAATGCAGATTTTGCGCTTTGTTTAAACTTTACGCTGCGCACATTCCAGCGTAGCGGGTGACACGTATTCATTATAAAGTTCAATATATGCCTAACCAAATTTTTTGTTACGAATACAGCGTATTTGTTCTTTACATTTCTAAAGCCTTTTTAATTTAACGTATGTTCATTCAATATATAGTTTTTTTTCTCATATCAGATAAAGGCAAGAAAGTGACGCAACTTCAAAATGCAGCATTTGAGAAAAATCAACTTAAAAATGATTAGAATAAAACTGACACAACTATATCTCTCGAGTGGATAATTTTCTAGATGGATATGTAACTTTTTTGTTCACATTGGGTGCATTTCATATATTTTTCAGTGACATAAGCCATTTTTTGAGTTTTGTCACTCTTCTTCGGGATTGTGATTTGTGAAACTGCCGTCGAAGTTCTTTTGATGTTCTGCTATACGAATAAATTTTCACTGAAAAGAAAAAAATAAAATCTTTTTCTAAAAAAATAGAACTGACTTCAAAAAACAACTACTATTCAAACAGCTTAAAAATTAAATAAAAATGAAAAAATAAGGTATAAAATGAAACTGTAAATTGCGCCTAAAAGTATAAAATAATTTCCTTCGCCAAACAACCTATAATACTACAATTAATCATAACTTTTGGAGTCGGCGCAAAATTAAATAAAAAATAAAAGTCAAATTTTATTCAAAATACACATCTCACATTGTCATCTGCAAAACGCAGCCGAAAACTACTTTGATTCAAAAAAATAAATAAGATTTCGTAAACTGCAAAAGTTGGCGAAGCTGCTGGTATCTGGCGGCCTTTGTGAAAGGAAAATCGCCAAATTATCTGGCAAATATATTTAATTTCTTTAAGAAATCATTGTTATTTTAATAAGGTATATTAAGAGAGCAACAAGAATATGAAACAATACTTCGTACAATATATATATATATATATATAATGATAATATACATCTTGAGTGTATGTTTTTGCCTTACGTTTTGATCGCCAAATCCAAAGGTCGCCAAGGACGATAGTTATCAAAGTTATACCAAGTTTCCAAAGGTTACTTTAACTTCGTAGAAACATAAATACCGAATTGCGAAGGATGTTCACTGTTCTATGTAGAGGTTTACTAATGGACCAGTTGTATACAATGATAAAATAATGTAGGAAACTTGAAAATGGATCATTCGAAACAACAGCATTTGTAGCTACCGATCTAAAAACAAATCTTTAAAAATGAATAAAATTTTATTTAATTTTGCGCCGACTTCAAAAGTTATTATTAATTGTAGTATTACAGGTTGTTTGGCGGAGGAAATTATTTTATACTTTTAGGCGCAATTTACAGTTTCATTTTATACCTTATTATTATTATTAGTTTTTTTAAGTTGTTTGAATAGTAGTTCCTTTTTGGAGTCGGTTCAATTTTTTTCAAAAAGATTTTAATGCGAAATAAAGTGCTTAATATTGCATAGGTGCCAAATCTCCCGTTTTTCAAGGAAGACTTAATGCCGGGAAATTTTTGAAATTGTTTTCATCTTATTCTATCGTTGAAAATATATGCAACATTTTCATAAAAAAAAATGTGGTGATAAATCTGATAAAAAAATTAGAAATGTTGGCAGCTATGATGCTGCTTTCTAAATTGTGACCTTATTTTGTCTTTATATCTCTCACTCACTTGAGAGCGAAATTTGGGACTCTGCTTACCTATGTGATTCTGATTCTGATTCTTCCCATACAGTACAGGAAGTTTCAGTTATGTTTTAAAATGCGTGCAAACTTTCAAAAACGTAACACATTTTAATATTCTCTCTGATACCTTTCTGAAACATTCGGCCTTTTCTATGTTCTCTCTGTTATGTGAATGAAACGTTTCTGTTACATATCCGATTTTTTTGTTATGATCGCGGACATTTCTACATCTATGTAAGTAATCGGGATCCAAACTGAACGTTTCTGTAATATTTATAATGTTTCCATGTTATGTGACTGTTACGTTTCTGAATCATTTTGTACTGTTAGGATATGCTACCTCCTCTCCAAATTTGTTCGTGGAGTTCAGAAGCACGCTCTATGTTTTACTTTTGGCGTTTTTAACGTTGATTGAAATTTACACTTCGATTTCTGTCCAGTGTTAAATCTGTTTTTATATACTATCTTTACTTCCACTGACAGGAATACACTTAAAACTTCTCGCTTTAATTTCTAACTCGAAGAACTATATATATTTCTTTTTCTCATGCTGAATAAATCAAAACTTCAGAATGAATCCAGTGAATTTTTTTTATCAAAAAGCATTAGAAAATATGTAGAAATACTGTTATAATTTTTTTTAAAACCCTTTGAGTACTGAATTATTTGAAGATTTTTATGCCCAAAGGACGGATTTAATTTGTCGCAATATGGAATGATTTTGAATTTTTGACAGTAAGGTCCGCCTGTGGGCGTTATTCTCCCATGTTACAATATTTCAGAACGAAATTTTCTGTATTCACATTTATATTACAAATGAATATACATTATAATTTTATTCCTTCTAATCAAAATATTTGTGTCCATAGTATATTTCATTATAAAATTGTGAATATTAATTATATATTTAAGAAAAAAATAGCACACAAATTGCAAAAGAAACGCCCACTGGTGGAGTTAAAGATTTTCAAATGGTTTGAATCTACGTCAGCTGTTGCGAAAGTGTTAATATGTAAAAGTAATACATTTTATTTGGAATGTACTTATATTGATTATATAAGTATGGTTGTAAGATATTGTAAAAAAGCGCCAGGAAAGTGTTTGCGATCAACGCCGACTGGCGGGGGTGCAGCAAACATTATCGCCTACTTCTTTAATTCAGATGACGAGTCAGACTCGTCCACCGTAACTTCGCCCAAGTATGCACATGACGAGTCTCACTCGTCAAATGTTCCCAAAGGGTTAAATAGGTTGTTGCGTACTCAAAGAATACAACTCAGAAACAATCAGTTCCTCCTTCTACCCATCTTCCCTGTAGAAAAAAAAATATATATATCGATTTTAGCAATCACGAATTACATTTCAAAAACGATTTTCTATTTTGTACTCGTTTTTCTGTATAATTCACAATATATATTATAAATGCAATAATAAACAAGGTATTAATTCCTATATCGCTCGATAACAAGTATCTCTTTCCGTTTCGTTTTGAAAGGTGGAATATGATATCTAATCCAATTTATTTGGAAATCATATCGTAAGGTATTGCGGTTTTGGTATTCGTATAAAAATACATAACAAATTTATTTTAAACTATTATTTACATGAAAATCAAATAAAAGGAAAGATTCGCGAATGCAGTTAAAGACAGACTAGGATTATGATAACAGGTACTTATGTTTTTCATGTAATTGAAATCTATTCAATATTCTTTTTTTACTCTAATTCGGATTTGGAAAAATATAATGTTTTCCGAATAAAATATATTTTAAAGAGAATAACTGATTGTTAAACTCGTACATATTAAAATGAGGAAAGGAGTATTTTAGCTCATAAAGTTTATGATTATAATTATCAATCTTGAGATTTTTACTTTCTCTTATCCATATATATGGTAGAGAAAGTATTGTTTTTGGGTCAAATTAACGAAATTGAGTTTTTTGGTATATTTACACGTTTTAAGGTTCCCTGAATCTAAAAATCATGTTTTTAGGGGTTGGTCTGTGTGTGTGTATGTCTGCTATCAGCATATCTCAAGAACAAACTATAGCAGAAAGTCCAAACTTGGTATTCTAAATGTGTATGATACACTAAACTTTTCATTGAGATGAAGCAAATGGTTTGTGTACAGGGATACCCAAGAGAATTCAAATACATTACGCCTATGGGAGAAATAGCGGGTAAGTAGAGTTTAAAAATCTCTAGACTGCACTAAACCAAATGAAACGAGTATATATTTTTTATAGGCGTAAAAACATGTTTCCTGTAGAATATGGTATAAAAATCGTTCACTGTTCGTTTACAGGGCTGCACAAAAGAACTAGATTATAGTACGACAATACTTGAAAATTCATGTAACTCTATGTCAGGTTGCACCGTGTGTTATTAATTTAGGATTATACTTATTTGCACCATGTGATACGTATATAATCTTCAGAAGATATACAGGGCTGGCAATATTTAAACCATAATATTCTTTTTTTTATTGTTAGTGGAAGTGTTTTATATAATATTTTACCATGTCCAGGAAAACTGTTTTGAAATTGAAGTTAATTCCTCATAGCCATATGGTAAATAATATATTTTTTAAAGCTAAATATTCATCGCTTGTTTTTTGTATATTTACACGTTTTGAGGTTTCCTGAATATCGAAGTCAAGTTTTTAACTTTTGATCTTTCTCTCTGTCTCTTAGAGTTATTTAAAAACAAATAATTTCAGGCGATCCAAATGTTGTATTTTGAAGTTAATGCATTCGTTACTAGAAAAGTTTGTTCAAGATTGATAAGTTTCAAGGAATGCTGCGTAAGAAAGTTTTCTAAATAATTTTAAATGAACTTTTGAATTTAATAACAGATTTGAATTCTATATAAATGTAGATACGATAATAAAACGGGGGGGGGGCTTGAAGGGGACAGTACCCCCCTCACATGGAATTATTTGTCAAATACAGCTGTTCCGAAGCCTAATTTGAATTGTTTTAACATAGGTATATATAATTGAACTAATTGTCGTATCCTTTAATCTTCAATCTGTATTTATAATATTAAATTTCAGGGTAAGAGAAAGTCGTGTGAGTGACACACCAGATTTTTTTTTTTTTTTTTTGTACTACTTCTATGCATTTTTTTAGTATATTCTTGCATACAATTTTAAGCTATTGCTGACAGTAGTTTAATCATTAGTCCTAAGAATATATACATATATTTATGTAGAAATATATTATATATATATATAAACGTTGAACTTAATAATAATAATAATAAAATGGAATCACATATTAGCATTTTAATTATATACAATTAATTTTTGATTCTATGTATATTTCATATTGCAAATTTATTTGAATTGAAGTATACTATAATAATTTTAATATTAATCATTAACTACACTATGTAACATTTATGGATTAATTAAACTATTTAAGCTTTATAATTCTATCGCCAGCTTCTGGAGCTAAGACGTACTTCCTCCCTATAATGGGCGCCCCTCTGTTAAACGGAATGACGCACCCCTTTGCCTTAATCCCGGTTAGTTCCACTACCGTGGCTCGGAATTTCCGAGTGGCATAAGTAACAACAACAACAACAAGCTTTATAATGGAGATTATAAATATAATTGATCATAAGAGAAGCTTAAATTAACATCACCGTAATTGTATTTTTTTAAAAAGAAAGTTTATTAATGAAGGTGTTTAAGATAATAGTTAAATTATTGTATTTAACTGAAATTAGTTTTAATAAGTGTCTTTAAATAGTATGAAATGTTGCCTTAAAAATTGTTTATACCCTTAAAATTACTAAACTCCTACATAGTCTCAAATCTCATTTTAAACCAAAAAGCCAACTTCTCTATTTTATAGTTATATAAATATTATGTTAATTTATTGAATCTTTTATGGTTTTCTTTTTAAATTTTAATGTTTTCTTGCTTAATTCTTTCTTTTTGCAGTAATTATAATCTTCATTTTAACTTTTTACTATGTTACTTCCACAGGATTTGGGGAAAATTGGGCGTCCGGCAAGCTTGTTTAACCCGCACCATCCGTCTTAAGCCGGGGTGGACTTAGTTTCTTCATCTTCTAGTTATTATTAGAAGAGTTATTCTAGTTATTATTACTTTTATAGAAAAGTAATTTTCTTCTTATTTAATCGTTATTTCATATTGGAGAAAATTTCTGTACAAAGAAAGAGGTGTGAAGAAAAGGCGGGTACAAAAAATGCCACTAAATAAATTGAAGAGGTTGCAGCTCTCGTAAGGTAAAGCTCAGAGAGTTTGCGCTCAATTCAACAGTACGTCATAAAAAATCCAAATAATAATTTTTTGCTAAACTATTTGTGCATAATTTTGCACTGATCCTTCTTCTATGCATTTCCATCACTATTTAAGTGTTCTCTTATAGTTTAAAATAAAAACTGTAATATAACCAAGAGAGCTAGTTGGCGCAATCTCTCCTTATAGGGTAGGAGTGATTGCACACAGAGGTAGGAGAGATTGTGATTAATTATAACTACATTAACATTGTTTATAATATTTGCACTTAACTGAAATTTTTGTAAGGTATTTGTATTTGTTTTTGCAGTCTCCAAAAAGATGTGCCATGTCGAATAAGTTGAATTTATCCAGTCACTTGTCGAAATTATTTCCTGGTACAGTTCCAGACATTCAGCAAACTCATGCTCATTGTCTTGTCATTACCAATAAGCTGTGAAACCTCTATTATTATAGAAGTTATTAAAGAATTAGTATAGAATTTTATAAAAATCAATCCGCAATCTCTCCTAAATAGCAAAAGCACAAACTCTCTAGATCTGCTAACTATGCTAGTTTAATCGTAATGGTATTAATCCCCACCTTTTTTTCATACCAGAATATTTGTAGAGCAATAGTTTTCTTATTTAATCATGAGAACATATTGCTAAATATTGCTCTACAGCTATTCTGGTGTGAAAAAAGGGCGGGGTCTAATACCATTACGGATAAACTAGCATAGTTCTCAAGTCTAACTCTCCCATTTTGGTAGGAGAGATTGCGCAGTCTTTTATTAAATAGTTATTCGCTTTTAGAGAAAATCGTGGTGTTCGTACATTTAGTCTAGGTTAGTAGCTTATGAGAAATTGTTTAAATTAAAAATATTTTGTATTATTATCATATTGCATTGAAATTCCTAGGAAGGGTTGTGAAAATTCAACCATTTAATTTTGAAAATGAGACAAAATAACCACGTTTTTTTCCCCTTAGACTTTTGAAGCAATCAACATGCGCATTCAACTCGGCACTTCATTATTTATGTTCTACAACCACCTGAAATCGCAACTCGCCCACTCTATTCTTTCCTGCCTATCCCCTATGTGCACGATCTCTCCTACCGCGCGATCTCTCCTAGTTTTACCTTATATATGTATATTGCGCTCGAGAAAATAAACATTTCGCTTCATGTAATTTATTGTATTTTTTATCAAAAGTGAGAAATGATTGATCTCCGAAGAATTTTTAATAAAAAAATTAAAAGTTTAAAAGTAAACATTAAATGTATGGAAAAACTGTGGAATGAAAAATGCTTGAGAGGAAAATTACCCCTCATCCTCCCACCGAAAATAAGCCACATATATATATATATATATATATATATATATATATATATATAATCCTGTTACCTAATTCAATGGGTTTCTAATCGTTTTTTAAAATCTGCTTTCGTATTTATGTTTTAATGGATGGGAAAATACGCTTGGGAAAATATGAGAATTATTTGATCTCTAACTGCTTATGCATAGAAACTTTACATTTGATTTTTGCAAACATCTATTCTTGCCCAGCCGATGAGATGAAGCGATGTTTACATTAGTTAAAAAAAAATTCTGTATTTTTGGTTTTCTTTCTTTCTGTAGCTTAAAATCTGATTTTAGGGATGGTTTTTAAAAATATATTCTCATATATCTTTTCATATTGGCAACACAGGCCCATTCACACGTTTTAGTATTGCACTTTGTTTATAATTATTTGTAGATTCTTTTGACATTTTTATTGAATTGATTATTTTACTTCCTGTCATATGTTAAAAAAATGTTTTCACACATATATACACATGCATATGTATATAAGTTCAAACTAGGGAATTTTATTTCCATTTTAAATTTTGAAACGGTGATGATAATTGATCAGATTTATCCTATCAAAACATTTTTTTTTCTTCTTTTTGGAATGTATACGGACTGTCCCTGTATACACACTGTACATTGTTGTTTAGAACAGTGTACTGTGTGTATGCTTTATTCGAAAAAATACCCAGAGAAAATCCACTTTTTTCTTCAGTAAATATTTCTTGAAATAATCGAACCCACAAGAATCTTTTACTTAAAATTAATGTAATTTCCTAAAAATAAATAAATAAATAAATAAATAAATAAATAAAATTAATTTAAAAAAAAGTATTTTGGTAAAATGAAGTGAATCGTTTTTTACTTTCTCTGGTACAACTATAGTATTTCCCCACAGCTGAATTTGGCGATTTTTCTTTGGCGCCGATTTGAATGATTACGATGTCGTTCAGAACTGTTTGCGATATAATATGGCAGCCTGCATGCTATTTATTTTGGATTTATGATTTTATGATTAATGATTTATAATGTAGCTTATGATTTTATCATTTATGCTATATGATTTATGATTTTTAGATTTATGATTTAGCCATAATCGCAGGGATGGAACACGGGCGCAGTATTCATACCGGAATCTGTTTAAGAAATTTTACTACCTATAATATCGGTGATTTAAGAGGTAGGAAATTTTCTTACATTGATAGTGGTATGAATACTGCGCCCGTGTTCCATCCCTGTAATCGCCAAAAATAAATCGCCAAATTCAGTTGTGGGGAAATACTATAGTTATTCCCTTTCTCTTACCCATAGGGTCCAGAAAGTATTGTTTTAGGGTCAAATTTTCGAACGTGAGTTTTTGTTATACTTACATGTTCTGAGGTTTCTTGAATACGAAAATCATGTTTTTAGCGAATGGTCTCTGTGTGTGTCTGTCTTTGTGGATGTCTGTGTGTCTGTTATCAGCATATCTCAAGAACAAATAGTAGCAGAAATTCCAAACTCGGTATTCTAAATGTGTATCATATAGGGATGCTACAGTAAGCTTTTCGTTAAGATGAAGTAAATGGTTCGTCTACAGGGACATTCAAAAGTATTCAAATACATTACGTCAATGGGGGAAATTGCAGGTAAGTAGAATTTAACATCTATAGACTGCACTAAACCAAATTAAACGAATATATATTTTTTGTAATAGAGATAGTCAACTGGGAAATTTTTTTTTGTGTATGTAGGAGTCTCGACCCCCCCCCCCTCCTCGAGGGGAGTAAATTTTCATGATGGGTATCCTTCAAAAGAGCTCGCCAATACCTTTAAAATGAATGGTTGAACCATCGATCTGCGATAATTTAAAATAATGTTATCAATTTTAAAGTTATCAAAAAAAAAAAAAAAAAAATCTTTAATATTGAGAATAAATTCAAATTTTTTTTGGATATTTAGTGTTATACTACTTCTCTAAAATGGAAATCGTCTGTACTATCATACAAGATAAATTTTAAATAATAATTTTAATAAATTATTTTTTAAAAACAGAATTATTTTTTAATAACCGAATTAAATTCTGTATAAATATAGGTGTATTAATGAAACTAGAGGTTGAGGGGAGCCAGAACTAATTATCATATACAACTCTTTCGAAGCCTAATTTGAATTGTTTAACATAGGTTTACATAACAGTACTCGTTATCTTACCTCTTAATCTCCAACCTGTACTTATAGTAGTAAATTTCAGGGCAAGAGAAAGTCGTGTGAGTAACACACCACATTATTCTTATTATGAGGACTTTAAATAGAGCACTTAACGGAACATTGGGATGTGTTGTTGCTGTTGTGTTGTCGGGCCTATATTTTTTGTCAACCAGCAGTTTTTTTTATTGTCATTCATATTTGTTGATCGGGTAGAATTTTTTTTTATTTCGGAACGAAAAAAAAATTGAAAAAACATTTGAATGATCACGTGGTAATCTTCATGATCTAAACATTTTTTTCAAGATTTATCGTTCACATTCCGTCATTTTTGACGGGGTTATATACTAGTCTATTTATATAATTTGCAAGAGAGATGACGATTCCTGTTCGTACTCATCTTTGTAGCAAGTTGCCTTTCGTACTTTAGTTAATCTTAAAAAAATCTAATTGTCCGATCGATAAGCTGTTTAGTATGACGGATTCAAAAAATTCGCTACTTTCATTTGATACCTTATTTGTAACGTAGTTTTCATTAGACTTTTTAAAATTAATTAAAATATGAAAATAATAACCTGGTAATAAATTCAAAATTGGACATTTAAATTTATAATTGTTGCCAAAAAAAAAAATACGAATTTCTTTTTCTCTTTTATTTATGTTTATAAAGCGACATAGAAAAGAGTTTTCTTTAAATATAATGACCAACGAAGCAGAGAAAGCCTTCGTTGATTCACTACCTTAAATAACTTCACATTCCGTCATTTTTGACGGGGTTACATACTGGTTAATAATAATAAATAAAATAAAATAAAATCCGAAATGTAACCATACGACTTTTATTATCCACTATCACACATATTACGAACTAATCATGAAGATAGTGTAGGCAAAAGAGAAAAAATTGGTTTAACCAATAAGACGCTTAACAGTTTTCTTGTAGTAACGTCGTAAAGACACGTAATACGGAGTTTGCATAGTGAAAAACAAAGAAAAACGTTGTGTAGGAAAACGTTTTATGAGATGCCAATTTTCGGAATCTAAAACTGACCTAGATAATCAGAACGTCTATTCTTACAGTAACTAACAAGGGAAGTATGAATCAGTAACATTCCTATTGAAACCATAGATATAGTATATATTACTATATCTATGATTGAAACTAAACCAAGCTTAGTCGAAAACATAGGGTAGAATACAAATTTTCTGCAACAATCGCCCAGGGAAGAAGAAAGCAGTGGTTAGAGTGTTCAGATTTAGCTAGGAAGGTCGAAACCCGATGACTGCTTAGTTTTTTTTTTTTTTTTTTTTTTTTTTTCTTTTAAGGACTGAGGACTATTAGACTCAATCTACGGATTTTTACGATACCAGTTTTACGATAGTTGGACATTTATCGAAATCGAAAATTGATCGAAAATTTAATTAAATAATTTGAAAGTGATGTTATAATTTGAAAAAATAAATAAATAAATAAATAAAGTTCTAGTATTTCTTCGTACTAAACTAAATTCTACTTGTGCCAGAATTTCATAAAAATCTTTTTTTTTTTCTTTTTTAAAGGAAAAAAAAAAAGAGAAAATTAATAAAAATATATTTAAAGGGGACTAATGTGCAAGTTGTACCTGACGGGACTAAAGTGAAAGTTGTACCTCAAGGGACTAATGTAAAAGTTGTACCTCAAGGGACTAATGTGAAAGTTGTGCCTCACTGGACTAATGTGCAAGTTGCACCGAACGAACAAACTATTTCTTTCAACAAAAATGCCTACTAACCGTGGACGATAGGTCTAATATGTCGTATCATATTATCTATCGTATTTATCGTAATATAACTCAATACTTATTTCGCTTCCTTCTTCGACTCGTTTTAATACTCATTTTTTATATGCATGAGCAGCCCCCGAAAAAAAAAAAAAACATTAAATCATTATCATCATTTTTTTACTTATTTTTATTTCATATTATTTCACGCGCACTTTTTATTTCCTAATTCAAAATTATTAAAAAAAACTTTTTCGATATCGCTTGTAACGATACTGATTATTATTAATTTTCTTTTCTTTTTCTTTCAATAATAATAATAATAATAATAATAAAAGATTTTGATGAAATTCTGGCAAAAGCAGAATTTAGTTTAGGACGGAGGACTGTTAGTTTTTTTTTTTTTTTTTTTTTCTTCTTTTTTCAAATTATAACATCGTTTTCAAATTATTCAATTACATTTTCGATAAATTTTAGATTTCGACAAATGTCCAATCGAAATCGACAACGCAAAAATCCCAGACTGAGATTAATAGGCCCTCAGTCCTAATAAAAATAAAGGTAAAATTTAAGAACTAATGTAAAATGTTGAGAATGTAAACAGAGATCGTACGGACCTATTATTTTGTAAGGGCTCTTCCACCACTTTTCTCTAACAATAAAATTTTCTTAAAGTGATAATCTTATTTTATTTATTTATTTATTTAAAGTGGCTATATAAAATTGGTGGTATAAAAATATAAGGATCGTATGCGCAATGTACTATGTAAAGAATACGACTTAATTACTTTTAGTGATTTGATTATTATTCTAAATGTTTATTTTTCGTAAGTAATTTTTTTTTTAAATGTAATGAGAAAACGGTATTTTTAAAAGATAAGAATTGAGAAATTAAAGAGATTTGTTAAGAATTAATATGTTTTTAGAATATGATTTATTTAAGTTTAATGATTCGATTATTATTCTAAGTGTATTTTTTTCAGAAGTAAAAATGTCTTGAAATGTAATCTTGAAAGATAAAGAATCTTCACTCTTAAGAATGGTCTGGAGACATGTCATCACACAATTTTTATCCTCTACGAAGTGGATGGATCCCCCATTCTCGGAAATGGATACTCAAATTTCACGAAAATTTCTTCATTTTGACGAAAGTGTTTCTCGGGATATGCTCCGAGCGAACATTTCGTCAAATTGACGAAATTTGTTTCGTTACCTATTTGAGAATACGAATTTCGTCAAAAATAAAAAAATATTTTCTCCTTCTTATTTCGTCAAATTGAGAAAATTACTTTCGTCTTTTGTTTGAACATACGAATTTCGTCAAAAGTAAAGATAAATTTTTTCATCCTAGTTTCATGATACAGAATAAAATACAAATAACAGAATTATAAAATTACTTGCAAGTTCGTTGCTTTAGGCATTAAATCCTAATTATATTTAATGAAAATATAAGTAAAACAGAGCAAACAAATAAAAATCATTTGGACATTAATTTGACAGCTTTGAGACTTACAGTTACAATGATTTTTGTGTCAATTGATCCATATTTTTACAGAAATAAGCGCACACAATATTTTGTAGACATAGGACATCACAAACATCCATGTCCGCTTCGCGATTCGAACCCGGGACGTGGGAATCCAGAAGGCAGCGCCCTACCGACCGAACCACCAGGCCTGCAAATAAAAGTCATTGTAACGTAAAGTCGAAAGAACACAGGAAAAAAACCAATATGGCGGTAATGAAAGCTAGCACATGCTATTGTGAGTAAACAGCTTCGTCAAATGTTTGAGAGTTCACGTTTCCTCAAAAATCACGTGATCGCTTGACGAAATGGTTGTCAAAAACAACGACATTAAGCCCGAGGAGTTCTGAATCGTCAAAATTGAGTATATTATTTCTGAGAGTGCCTGATTTTATTTATTTAATTATGGATCCCCAGAGAGAGATATACAGAATTGAATTGAGTATATTTAACGTCGCACTGCATCTACGGAGTGGATAATCTGTGGCGTTCTGGGATTCACTTTCAGGGATGGTCGAGATATATGCCATCACAATTCTGATTCTCTCCCGCTTCAGTAACACACAGAGGTATTAATTTAGGTACACGCAGGACATTGAAGAATAATTTTTCAAATTAGGAACTTGGTGCTCTACTAAGCAGGTAATTGAGGTCCCAACAATCCAGAGAATGTTGTATATATAATTTTTTAATTATTAAAGATATATAAATACAGAGACGTAAAAGCTAATGGAACTGTACTTTTATCAAAAATAAATTCAAAAACTGGCGTACAGACAATAGCAAGAAAAATAAAACTTCTTCACACACCATAAATAATATACAGAGTTGAATTAAGTATATTTAACGTCGCACTGCATCTATACGGAGTGGATAATCTGTGGCGTTCTGGGATTCACTTTCAGGGATGGTCGAGATATATGCCATCACAATTCTGATTCTCTCCCGCTTCAGTAACACACAGAGGTATTAATTTAGGTACACGCAGGACATTGAAGAATAATTTTTCAAATTAGGAACTTGGTGCTCTACTAAGCAGGTAATTGAGGTCCCAAAAATCCAGAGAATGTTGGGACCTATTTATGGTGTGTGAAGAAGTTTTATTTTTCTTGCTACTGTACTTTTATGCTATGTATTTGTACTGTATCTTTAATAGTATTGTAATTTTTCCTTTAACTATTCCTGCAATATTTTTCTCAATTTTTAAGAATATAGAAAAGTTTACACGGAATAGGAGACTTAACATATTTTAACAATAAATGATAAATTTTACGTCTCTATAGACTAAAATGAAAATTCAATGTAAAGGTTGATTAAAAAAAAAAAAAAAAAAATTCTAAAATACTTACAATGACCTTAAGTTTTTCAAACCGGTAAAAGCATCATCTTTTATTATCTCTAGATTTCTATTCCCTTTAAGACTTCTAAAATAAATAAATCAATAAATGATATATATCAGTATGTTATTATTAAACTTTAAACATAATACATAAAAATGAAGTATTAACTTTAATTAATATATAAATTAATTAACACCAATAAACAAAAAGAAAAATTAAAACAAGAATTAATGAGCACAAAAATGATATAAAAACGAGAAAATTTAATACAGCCTTCACCAAGACGTTTAGTAAACAATACATTAAAATTGATTTTGATAAAGTCAGTAAAATTGCTAACTACGAGGATTATTATTACGCGATGTTTCGCGAGTCAGTCGAAATTACAACCAATAGACAGGCATGCAACGACAGCGGCGCAGTGGCACCCGACCGTGTGTGGCTCCACCATTTGTGAAAGAAGATCATGAACATCAGTCAAGCTCAAGTCCTCCACAGAGTATGTCGTTCTGAGGAGAGCCGGGTGCCCGGTCGAAAAATTTAAACGACGATGCACGAAGTAACGACAAATGCTTTTTCTATATATATTAATTGGCGTGTTATTTTAATGAACTACTAAAAAATAAAATGCCTAAGTAAACAAATATTTATGAAAACGTAAGTCAAGGTGTAAATAAAGAACAATAGAGGTAACAAGGATGGAAGCTGTCTCTATTTTGATATTTATTACATTTTTTTTTTTTTTTTAAATAATATTTAGAAGTCGTTCGCAGTATTTTTTTTTTCTATTGAATAATACGAAAACTGATTCCCAACCTCCGAACAAAAAAGTTGTGAGTTTTAAATTTTAAGCCTTTGTCTTTCTCTCTAACTGTTTTTGTGAGTGGCTGATATTAACCCTAATAAGACCAACTTCAATGCAGTTATTTATTTATTATTAGTTCGCTGATTTAATCGATATGATTCTTATCTACGTTTGATGGAAATCTGCGTAGATCTTTTAAAATTAATTAAAATGTGTTTATTCAGCCATTTTGAATTGATAGTTAAAAATTTTCTAGCTGGAATTTCTCCAAATTCCGACTCATATTAAATGTAAGTCACTTTATTATTATTAATTATTATCAAAAGGAAAAAAAAAAAACTTTAAAAAAAAAATCGCGAAATTTTAACCTATTTTGACAAATATTAAAAAATGGCTAAAAACAGTGATTATGACTTCACTGTCCAAAAAACGTTGAATCAGGTTTAAAACTGGAGATTTTAAGGAAAAATAATTTTTACATAAATTCAGGGCCAAGCCTGTGTTGACCATTTTATATTTTGCTCGCTAGCGTTCTTGTAATTGAATACAAAAAAATAAAATAAAATAAAATAAAATAAAAATAAATAAATAAATAAAATAAAAAAATAAAAATAATAATAAAAAATAATAATTAAATTTAAACTACTATTGCAACTGTTGCAGTGGTATTGAAAATAGTGACTATTCCGATCCCTTATGTAAAAGCATCATTACTTACAAAACTTTCAATAAACACCACAAAATGCAATAAACTCGAATTTATTGCATTTTATGGTGATTATTCAAAATTTTGTAAGTAATTATTTAAAACGCCAGTTCTGTGGTGCTTTCTTATTAAAAGCATCATACTTTATTACCAGAAGATTTCTGTTCTCTATAAAGAGTAGAAAAATATATAAATATTTTGTGTTAACAGGATATTTTAATGGACTATTATTAAAAATAATACTTCAGAAAACAAATTTTTAATAAATTATAACTAATATGTAGTTTAAATATTCATTTTTATACTTGTTTAAATTTATACTCTTTACAAAGTAAAGAGTATAAATTTAGCTAAGTCAAGTTTCTATACTACATAAAATCGCGCCACTTTTTAAATATTTTTTTTTTCAAAAAGCATTTCTTAAAATTTTAAGGCTATTTTTTTTCGCACACACAAGCAGTAAATAAATATTTAAAGTAACAAAAGAAGAAAACAGCTTTTAAAAATTACCAATTTTACAAAAATGATACTTTTTTTTTCTTGAAAAGCCATTTGCAAATTGGAAAGAAGAGTGCAAATAAACACCATAAAAACATGTTTGTGCATTTTTACAGTATTTATTTATTTATTTTATTTTACTTTATTTTTTTTTTACATTTCATTATTAAAGACCAATTTTTAAGTACACATGCATTAAACATGTTTTTAAATTTTCATTCATTGTTTGTTAATTTTTTTTCATTAAAAAAGTATTATTTCTTGTACCATATTACTGTATGCATTTTTTTTTATATATATATATTTATTTTACTGAGTATATAGTACGTAAAAGTAAAGATTATCTTAGAATTAAAATAAAAAATAAAAATAAAACATTTATTAGATGTGTGAAAGTTTAAAAACTGTTTTGACTTTATTTTAAATAGTTTTGCTTTAAAAATTTCTATTACGTTAGTAATTTACAAAACACACATACACACAAAAAATAAAAATAAAAAAATAAATAAAATAAACATACATGCACGCACTCTCATATATACAGTCGAACCTCGTTAACTTGAACAAGCTTAACGTAAATTACTTTTAACATGAACTGTTTCCACAATCCTCGTCAAAAGGATGATTAGTTTGTGAGTTACTGATAGCATGAACAAATTTTTTATCCCCCTTGAGATTCAGATTAACGAGGTTCTACTGTATATACAGTGTCCCAATAAGATGTATACACTATTTGACAGTCAGACAGTTTATAACAACCACACTTATGTTCTTTTTTCAGTTGTGATTGCTTAAAATAATGGAACCTATTTGACGTAAGGGCCTATCTTGACGGCCACCTGCCAAACAGATCGGTAGCACGAAGAGGAAGTATCGAGTACCCTCCACGCTCAATGGATTTGACCTTTTCTGTGGGGATTTTTTTTTCTGCACACTCAAATTCCCTTACATTCTTCAAAGGTGACTGTCTGGTGTGGATTCCCGGCGACATTCATCCTTGGGCCATTTTTCTTTGAGGTAATAACTGCACGTGGTCCTGTCACATGTTCCTTTACGGACCGTCAGTATCATGACATGCTGCAGACATTTGTTGTGCCTCAACTACAACAAACATGGGTCCTTATATTGACTATTTTCATGCAGGATGGCGTGTCCCCACATATCCATGAGTCCGTGAAGGTGCTATTGCTCCAACATTTCACAGACGAACGTGTTATTAGTCGCTTCTTTCGTAATCCATGGCCACCACGTTCCCCGGGTCTGAATCCGTGCGATTTCTGGTTGTGGGGCCACTTAAAAAGTGTAGTGTATCGTGGAGGTATTGCGACGTTGAATAACTTAAAGAACTCCATAGCGCTTCATGTGCAAAGCATCACAACTTATTAGTTACGATCTGTTGTTGAACACACTGTCCATCGACTTGAAATTTTGCAGATGAATGAGGGTGGTCACATGGGCCCCTTTCCCTACATCGTCCTGGACACGATTAACAAGTGCTTTTCTTGTGCAATTTCGTCTTACTCTGTTCTTGTTTCTGCAAACTGAACTGATTTTTTTTCTTCTCTCGAACAGCGTACTGTTATTTTTTCCTTACCTTTACTTAATGTATTCGATGACAAGGGGATCAGAAACTAGTCAATAAATGTTAATATTGTTTCTGTATTCAGTTTTGGTCGTTTATTGTGTTAAATTCAATGTTTTTTCGGAAAAGGCGCCCTCTGGGTGACATTTCGGAACTATTTTTTTTTTTTCGAAATTTCGTGAGCGCCTCTTGTGTATAATCTATTACCAAATTTCGTTGCATTCCGTTCCCCCGTTTGCGCTGTATGATAGTATTTATTGGGGAAGATTAATTATAACCACCCTGTATATACAAATACACTTAGGCTAAAGAATGTTTCATAGCTGCCAACATTACTAATTTTTAAATCAGATTTATCCACCAGTATTTTTAAAAAGGTATTTGCCACATGTATTTTTGATGTATTAATAAAATTAAATAAACGGTAAGTATTTATAAAAGCTTTACGGTATGAAGTCTCCTTTGAAAATGAGGAGACCTTTTTCACCTATGGTATTTATTAAAGGACTATATATAATTATTGCATTTTACATATCGGTCACATATTCAAAAGGATATTTCTAATGACATGCTTTTTAAATCTGTTATCTATTTTCACTACAAAAAAGCGGGCAGATTTCAAATCAGCATTAAAAATTTATTACAGTTTGATACTACAAAAATTAATGATTTTAAATCTCATTCGAAATTGTTATGAGTAGCTTTCTAGCTTACCAAGTTCATTTCGGTTTGTATCATATCGAAAATAGTAGTAACTTCATAGATGATAAGGGTACTTCAACTTTCCAAGAAACGAAAGTCGAGGTCTACTTGAAACCAGACAATAAACTGCCTCGAGGAATATAATTTTATGTGATAGAATTTTGAGAGTTTCAACAATCTATCAATCGAAACGTACAAATTTCGAGTGTCCATAAAATCAAATGAACTTGCAACGTTTTAAAATTACAGAAAACACAAAATAATAGTGTTTTGATTAGTAAAACATTTTTTATGAAAGTGAAATACATCAGAAAAATTACATAGTGAAAAACATATGATTTTTGTAAAAAAAAGTTGTTTAGTAAAAATGTCTGTTTCATAGTAATTTGGAATGCAACAAACATTTAAAAGTAATTAAAATTAATTTATTATATAAATAAATATATTAAATGTTTGAATAAATAATATTATATGCCTGACTTGTGTTGTAATACTCGTACAGTTTTAACCCTAAAATATCGATCTGCATCGTATGTTTAAAATCTGATATGTTTTTATGTAGCAACCTTTGCACGGTTTATTTTTTAGGACTGAAGACTATTAGTCTCAATCTGCAGATTTTTACGATACCAGTTTTACGATAGTTGGACATTTATCGAAATCGAAAATTTATCAAAAATATAATTGAATAATTTGAAAGCGATTTTATAATTTGAAAAAAAAAAAAAAAAAAAACTAAATTCTGCTTTTGCCAGAATTTCATCAAAATCATTTATTATTATTATTATTTTTTTGAAAGAAAAAGAAAATTAATGATAAACCAGTATCGAAACAAACACTATCGAAAACTTTTTTTTTTAAAATAATTTTGAATTAGGAAATAAAAAGTGCGCGTTCAAAATGAAAAAAAAAAAAAAAAAAAAAAAAAAAAAAGAAACAAGATAATTAAGTTTGAGTTTGAGTTGGTAATTTAAGGATGACATTGGTATAGTAACATTTTTGTTGTAAATTGTTTTCAATAAATTAAAATGCGGGTATCATAATTGCGCTAGTAAAGACCTTTGCGAGACGTCCGAGTTACTTCGGTGCCAAATTTCAAATTAAGTCAAAGGAGTCCTATACAAAAGTTTATATATATATATATATATATATATATATATATATATATAATGGAGAAACAAATGGATAATAACATATTAACTTTTATCCATAGGCCTAATAATACGTGAACTTTTTTGGTATTTCGCGTTATTGGTAAGTATGTGTTTTATTTTATTTTTTTACTTTTAATTTTATTAAAACTATTTTATCATTTCCGAACGTAACTAGAATCGTTGATATTTTACTTAATTTTTTTTTATTTGTGACCATTTTCATTGTTGGCGCGCTATCTGAGTACAATTTCATTTCGGCGGGTGTTACGAATTGCGATTATTCATATAAAAAAGTAATAAAAACCTAGAGGAGAAATTGTTTTCGGATAGAAACAAGGTGAGAGTAACGAATAATATTTAGGTTTCTGTATATGCCGATAAATTTATGCAAGAAAAATATAGCTTTTTTGAGATATAAATACACCATTAAGTTTTTTTCCCCATTTCTAGGTTGATTTCCAATTTTATTTTTTAAAAATAAAAATTCGTTCATTTAAAAACTAAGAAAATACATTGCATAGAATATTAAATGATTCTTTTATCAGTTCAAAATTTATATTCTACTTTTTGCAGTTTTAAATAAGTTAAACATAAGTAAACAATGTAAGGTTTATTATAAATTTTTATCAAAGCAAGAGCATTCTTGAATTTTTAAAAAAATATATTTTCTATTATACAGTTGTTGCAAGATGTTAGGTGTATTTCTTAAAAACTACAAATTTCAGAAACAATTTAATTCACATTTTATGTAATGTTTTAGGTAGAGGTATAAATATTTATATTTAGAATAAACGTTAAATTGTGCGAAGGAAGCAAAAATATAACAGTAATAAAAAAAAACTGTGCTGGTAGATTTATTCAGAGATTTTTGTAAATTAAAATGCATTGCCTTTCCTTTCCTTTTTCTTTTTTACTATACTTTGAGTTATGCATATATAATTTATTCTAGAATGTATTTAAAATGCAAATTGTCTGGAAAACATTTGATAATGAGTTTGAAAATAATATTTTTCATTGTAAATAACATTTTAAATTACGATGTATATAAAATGGAATTGGACAATGAAAAACAAAAACGTGAAAATGAAATGTAAAAAAAAAAAAAAAAAAAAAAAAGCATAAGTTATAAACACACAACAATTATTCTAGATTACCAAAAATTTAAAGTCAATTATATTAAGATACAATTTTTATATTTATTGAAATTTTTTATTTTTCCGACTGAGTGAAAATAATGCCTGGACCGGGAGTCTAAAAGGTTGTCTGCCTAAAGGTAGTCTGAGTGAGTAATGCTGACCGGGGTGTCGGCAGAGCCTGATTAAGGGGGAAGCACACATTATCTCGCTCTCACCGGAATATTTTTACAATTATTTTTTACTTCATGTCACAGAAATTCCACGCTTTGACGAGGAAATATTTTTTATAAAAAATGAACGGTGTAAAACAATCCAATTTACTCACCGTTATTAGACACCAGAATTCTTTTAAAATAATTTTTAATGAGAATTTTCTGTTTATTACAGGAGGAAAGTATTTGTTAAAAAATAACGGTGTAAGTATAAATAATGTGTGCTTCCCCTTTAATCAGGCTCTGGGTGTCGGCCTGGATAGCTCAATTGGTAGAGCCTTGACCTTGTAAGTCAAAAATCCGGAGTTCGACTCCCGGTCCAGGCATTACTTTCACTCAGTCGGAAAAATAAAAAATTTCAATAAATGTATTAAGATAGATACTGTTAATATTAATATCTTAAATTCATTTAATTATTACAAATATTAGCTTAATTTAAGTTGAATAAATAAAAATATAAAAATAATTACAAATTTGCGATCTGGGAATCGTGGAACGACCAATCTTCTATAACTTCAATTTCATTGTGATCCAAAATTCTAGAAAAAAATATCAAAAGAGCAAATTAGAAATAATTAAAACGTAAATTACAAATGAACAGATTAATCAATAAAATAAATATTTCAAATATGAAACAATAATAAAAAACATTAAATAATAGCTGCCAAGTTTACATATTTTGGCTACCACTAATTTAAAATTGTTTTATTTATCTTGTTTAATGGAAGAATTTCAGTCTTTGAAATAATGCAAAAAAATTTCTACAAAAATAGGGGTATTCAATATGTTGAAATGTTGGTAACTGTGTTAAATTATAGAATTGTCATTTATACGTAAGTTCTAAAGATTTGCCG
Organism: Salticus scenicus; assembly: GCA_963930645.1. Taxonomy (NCBI): domain Eukaryota; kingdom Metazoa; phylum Arthropoda; class Arachnida; order Araneae; family Salticidae; genus Salticus; species Salticus scenicus. Next base: position 256,251,888 of record OZ005655.1, read on the forward strand.
ACATTTCTAAATTATTCCGTTACACTGCTAACCCCCCCCCCTTTTTTTTAACACCATTATTCTTTTAAAGAGTAATTTTCTAACTTACTTTCAAAAAAAAAAAAAAAAAAAAACAAATATTTGGGGTGATAAAAGATGTAACAGAGCTAGTGAAAAAATTAGAAAGGTTGAACGATCTGGTTCTATTTTATTTTATAATAACATGTTTTGCCCGCTTCGCTAATCACTATATTTAAATGACAAATATTGTGACATATATAAACTTAAAATGTCTCACTTAATATAAAAATCTAAAAAAAAAAAAAAAATTAAATTAGTCAAAAGTTCAGTGAAGATTCCTGCCGCTTTCGGCAGCAGCTTTCCCGCCCGCAAAATGCTTAATTCTGGTTCTTACTGTCTGCGATAATGCCTTAACCCGTTAACGCCCGAATTAATTTTGCAAAATATTATTAGCTAATTATTTTACTTCTAAATTAATGTAGACAACTGACAGTAAAATATATTAACTTAAAAAATTCTTCTAATAGTTTTAAATTTAAAGCTTATTCTCATTTATTGACGTTTAGTGTTCTAGGGAGAAAACTTCGAGATAGAAAAACTTTGAGATAACAGATTAATTTCCTATTACATGTTGACAAAGATCTCAAAGGAAAGTATTATAATATATATTATTATTCAACTTGGTTTAAGTTAGTATACCTGAGCAAAAAGCAAATATATGTGCGACGAATGAAAAATCACAAAATGACTATCCAAATTATGAAGTAATAATTAATAGTAGACACATAAAACTTTCAGGGATCATTTAGAGTGACGCTGTAAACTGTCACTAAAAAGCAGAAATCATCCCAAGAAAACACAAAAAATGTACCTGCCATTTTATTAGCTGTCCTCAAATAAGGACACTGGGCGCTAATGGGTTAATCAAACGCGCGCGTAGAAACAAACGCATTCACACACAAATCTCGAATGGATCCGAAATACCGTCGGGCCGCGGTAGCCCAGTCGGTAGAGCGCCGGCCTCGTAATTGGAAGATTGCGGGTTCGGTACTCGAGCCGGCCAAAGACCGTCGTGTACACTAATGGTGGCTGGTGCACGTAAAATCTGTCGTGGCCGCAAAGTCCTCCATGTTCCCATCAAAAATTATACCTCTGGGGGTCACCGAAGCGGGAGAGCCATCCCTTCCGCGGAGGATCAAAATTGTGATGGCATGTCTCCGGACCACCTCTAGGGGTGTGTCCCAGACCGTCGCCAATTGCCCATCTGCGCAGCACTAGTGCGACGTAAAACCCAACCAACAACCAACCGAAATACCGTCGGCAGAGTTTTCCCTGCCTGCACTATGTCGCGTTTTGGTTACCAATGCATGCGAAAACACCATATCTACAGAGTACACAACCCATCTTAGTTGTACAACCACAAAGCAAGAGCAATTAATTCCCGGACTCGAAAACCAACTCACACATCAAAAATCGCCTTCCTGTGGTACTTTGGAACAGAATAACACTTGAAATTACGTTTTCTATTTCCTCTTAAAAGGTGAAGTAGAGAAATTTGGAAAATCACGTCAAAGTGCTTATTGCGCACGCTTAATCAAACCTCACACGTCAAAAGTCGCCATAATGAGGTAATTTGGAATAGAATTACACCTGGAAATGTGTTTTTTTGTCCCCCCCCCCTAAAAAAAAAGAAATGGAAAAATTTCACAAAATTCCTTATAATGTGTGTTGGGATACACATGCACAGTTCCATTTATTTACGAAAATTGTAACTCATATTTTTCGATTTTTGCTGCGCCACCTATTGACTAAAATTATTATGTGGCGCTGCGCTCTGTGAAAATCGAGAAGAAAATGTGTTGCAATTTTCGTAAATAGGTGACGATTCACCAACATCTAAGGCAATTTTTGCAATTTTTTTTGTAAATAAATAAATAAATAAATAAATAAAACTAAAAAAATAAAAAATAAATAAATTTTGTTTGTTTAGTCTGGATGAACTAAAATTGATAGAATAAATCTGAAAAAATTACCAACTGCGAAATAAATTTCCCTTTACTTTTTTTTTTTTTTTTTTTTACAAAAAACCAGCAAAAATCGCTTTAGATATGGGCGCAACGCCACCTATTGACGAAACTTTTAACTATTTTTGTTTCCGGTTTTCGCAGAGAGCAACCCTTGTATTACATACCGGTGAAATAATGTTTTATTTGGAGTCACAAAATCCGCTCTAGACTCTTTTGAATAGGAGAACTTTAATTATAACAACCCTGCACACACATTTTTTTGTTGTATTTGAGACTAGCGGAAATTCACGAAACCTTCTCCCAGAATCAAACGTTACACCAAAATTCGTGTTCCAGTCTCCCATAAAACCATAAAATAGTCACTACCATGTTAAGTCAATGAGTAGAGAGGATGTATATTTAGATGAAAGAATCTGTAAAATTATGTTTTACCACCCCTTTCCTTGTGGCTCGAACTCATGAAATTTAATTTTAGGTATTGATGTTTGTTTCATTTCAAGTGAAAAATCTTACGGATATCTGTTTTATTTTTTTTTCTTTCTTTAAGGTATGAAGGATTATGCGAAATCATGTTTCGCCCCCCTACCTCTATTGTGGGTCAAATTCCAAAAGTTCTTGAAACTACATTTTTAATAGTGGTTTTTGTTGTATTTAAAAAAAAAAAAAAAAAATTAAGAATATGTTTTTTTTTAAATTCTATAAAATCGCTTTTTAGTGGGTGTCTATGTTTTCACCAAATTTCATGCTCTTTCGTGCAGAGGTTTTAGGTGGTGGTGAATTAGTCACATACTCATTCAAGACAAATGATTTTAAATATAAAGATAAAATATGTTTTAAATACAAATCTTGATATTTGACAAAATATTAAATGAGATTCTAATCATATTTAAAATCTAACGGTGATTGAATTTCGATTATTTAAATTCTTAATTTAAATAAATAACGGTTAAATAAAATTCTTGTTTTATTAAAAAATTGTCTGAATTTTAAATAAATTTCCTTTAAAAAAAAATTCTGGTGTGTCACTCACACGACTTTCTCTTACCCTGAAATTTAACACTATAAATACAGGTTGCAGATTAAAAGGTAAGATAACGAGTACTGTTATGTAAACCTGTGTTAAACAATTCATATTAGGCTTCTGAAGAGTTTTATATGATAATTAGTTCTGTGTGAGGGGGGCTACCGCCCCCCTCAACCCCCCGTTTCATTAATGCACCTACATTTACATAGAATTTAATTCGGTTTAAAAAAATAATTCTGTTTTTAAAAAATAATTTATTAAAATTATTATTTAAAAAAAATATCTCTTATGATAATGCAGACGATTTCCATATTAGAGAAGTGGTATAACACCAAATATCCAAAAAAAGTCCATTTTGTTCTCATCATTAAAAAGAAGGGGAAAAAAAAAACGATTTTTTTTTCTAAGTTTTTTTTTTTTTTTTCATTAAAAGTAAAAAAAATCGATAACTTTGTTTTAAATTATCGCAGATCGATGGTTCAACCATTCGTTTTAAAGGTATTGGCGAGCTCTTTTGAAAGATACCCATCATGAAAATTTACTCCCCTCGAGGGGGGACTTCCCCCCCAGGGGGGAGGCGAGGCTCCTACATACACACAATTTTTTTCCCAGTTGACTATCTCTATTACAAAAAATATATATTCGTTTCTTTTGGTTTAGTTCAGTCTATAGACGTTAAACTCTACTTTCCTGCAATTTCCCCCATAGACGTAATGTATTAGAGTTCTCTTGATTGTCCCTGTACACGAACCATTTCCTTGATCTTAACGAAAAGCTTACTGTAGCATCCCTATATGATGCACATTTAGAATATCAAGTTTGAACTTTCTGCCATAATTTGTTTTTGAGATATGCTGATAACAGACACACACACAGACATACACACAGACCATTTGCTAAAAACATGATTTTCGTATTCAGGGGACCTCAAAACGTGTAAATATAACAAAATCTCGCGTTCGAAAATTTGACCCAAAAACAATACTTTCTCTACTTTATGGGTAAGAGAAAGTAAAAATGTAAATATTACTAAATATTTTTTACGAATTCTTTCTTTTGCTGTAAATTCAGGAGACACCATATGTGGCTATTTTCTCTACTGTCTTCTGATAATAAAAGTTCGCTTATAGCAGATGTTTTCGGCATCACTTTTTATTGTGCGTAAATAATAAGCGTATTTTATCGTTTTCTGGCAAAGCTTTCACATTCTTATTTTATTTCAGAAACGGTTTCAGTTAGACGGACTATTCTATTTCTATTTCTTTTTTAAAACTAAATATTATATCGTTTTAATCCTTCTTTTCATTTGGAATATTTTTGAAATGACAACAATTTTAAAATTCTTTATTGACCAAATTGTATTTCTGTTTTATAAATGTACTTTCTTTCTTAAGACATAAATTTTCTTACGGTGATCAAAACAATTGGAACATTGACGTTTAGGACATTCTACTGATGTTTAAGATTATGTTCTGTTTTTTGTTTATTCAGAAGGTTTTCAAGAAAGGAAGAATTTTTCTCAATATATATTGTTTGCTTTAAGAGATAAGGATTTTTAGCCTTTAAGAAAATTTAAATCCGCCCCCTTCATGTTACGAAAAGTTGTATTAAAATTGTAGTCGTATTAAATGAAAAATAATATATTCATATATATATATATATATATGTAGATACTTTACCTAATATGTGTATATATGTTATGAAAATCTTTTAAAATATTTCACAAATGAAATTATAAATATCACATGATGTAGAGGAAAAAGAAATTGAAAAACATATACTGAAAATCCAAATGTTGAAAGCATAATATATCAAAACTTTATCAAGTGCTTTTATTAAATATTGTATGCAAAATTGGTGTATTCCTGTAAATCTATAGGCATATTTTAAAAATTTATTGAGTCCTAAGACTTATAACACATACAGTGGTGGTCAGAATTTTAAGGACAACTGAAAATTGCACAGTTTATTTCTAAAATAAATAAGGTGAAATGTTTACATAAAATGCTTTTCTATGCTAGAAATCGTCGTGGAATGCAAAATATTCGTATATGCAAAATATGAATGTTTTGCCGTAACTAACAAAAAATGTCATTTTTAAAACTGGACAAAATTATGAGGACAGTGGAATTTTTGACCTGAAATACGCTAATAATTAATAATCTTCTCCATTCTTCACAATCATTTTCATCAGTCTCGACGCCATGGAGTTTGGCAGTTCCTTCAGAACATTTTTGGAAATTTTTATCGAGGTTTTTTTTGGTGGAGGACGTGTGTTCTTGCTTGTTTTGATATTGCATACTATTTTAGTAATCTTTCTGTGCCAGAATACTCCATACATTTTCCAGTGGATTTAGATCGGGGTTTCTGGCTAGCCGGTCAAATAGTTTCACGAAATTAACATCAGACTATGATTTCGAAGTCTGAGAAACATGTACAGAGGCATTGTGTTGCTGGAACAAGTTATCTCCACTCGTAATTAATGGCACTTCTGGTAAAAGATTATCTTCCAATATACCAACATATCACTCAGAATTCATTCTGTCTAGCACAAAACTTATATTGGAGTAGTTCTGTTATTTGCGAAACTTCCCCAGACCATTACGGAGCCCCCTGCAAATGTACTCTTTGATTAAATTTCTTTTTCTTTACGGAAATAACACCAAAAGTAGCGAATGTAACCTAGTACATTCATATTAAATCTTTTCTCATTGGAGAAGATAATGTCTTTCCACTTTTTTTCCCACATTAAGGCATGTTTTTGAAAACTCCGCCTGAGTCTTTTATAAAGTAAGAGGTCGGTTGTGACATAGATTTTCCGTAACGAACCTTTTTTACATTTAGTAAAACACGTCTAACTTTTCGAGCACTGCATCGTCAGCTTAATTCCCGTTTAATTTCCATCGATTTTATTTATTTATTTATTTTTTTTACGATGTTTGTTTTTTAAGTCCTTTATCCCTCTTTTTCACGTACAGAAGCAGAAGTTGGCGTACTTGTATGTCATTGCCAATTATATTTGCGAGGATTTTAAAGAAAAATGTAAATGACGTTCTCGATTTATTACGATTTGTCAAAATTTGACGTGCAGTAAGTTCTGAATTTCTAAAAGCTTCAGAGAAAGTGGTTACTTTCTCTGTCTCAAACTAAGAAAGTTTTGTGCCTAGTGGCATGTCTGCAAAAATAAAATACGACGTTTCCAATCGCTTACTAAGCATTTATAACAATTGGGAATGCCGTGCGCAAAACAAAAAACATGCAGATTTTGCTTTTTAAAGCACACAAATGCAGTTGTTCTTATAATTTTGTCCATATCACATGGCCATCTGAATCAAAAATTCATTTCATTAACATGAATTTCCCAAGTATTTCAATAAAAACTAATTAAAAAAAAAAAAAAGGCTTCATTTATAATTTGTTTCCAGTAATAAAATTTGCATAATTTTCCGGACAACTGTAACCAAGATTTGGCAATTTTTCCTTTGTCCTCATAATTTTGACCACCACTGTATCTCAGAGAAGTGCAACACTAAATGCCGAAAGGTAAATTTTGTGCCGGTATTAGAAGAAATGATATGTTTTTCATTAAAAATTTAAAAAAAAAAAAAAATCGATTACTTTGTTTTAAATTATCACAGATCTATGGTTTAACCGTTTGTTTTAAAGATATCGACGAGTTCTTTTGAAATATACTCGTATTAAAGTTTATACCGCTCCGGGGGCTGATTTCCCACAAGAGGGCAGCGATTCTGGAACATGTGCGGGATTCTTTTTCTAATTTACTACTACTGTTATCAATAGTTCATATTAATTTATAATCATTCGTTAAAAATAACTCTCATTATGTAATTTATACGAAATTTTGTAATATTCTGCTATATTAAAAATCACGAAAAATTGGTATGACAGCGCTACCTGTTGAGCGATTGGTCTCTAAATGATATCAGCACCAATTAAAAATACAACTAAATACCAAGCGTAGTTAAATTTCGTTCATTAGTTCGTCATACAATTTTTTTTATATACACACAGACCGACATTTTCTAAAAATAGTCAAATCGTGTTCAGGACATCTTATAAACTGCGTAAAACTTTCGAAAACCGGAAATAAAAAATTTCACGAATCGAATAATATCTTCTTACGTACATATAAAGAAGAAAATAATAATAAATGATGCTAAAATAAATATTTTTTATAATTAGACCAATTTACAAAAGTAATACTTGAGTCTTTCTTAAATTGGGGTTTGTTATAGTTTTCCATGATATAACTTTATTTCAGATTGACCTAATTATCATCCTGATATAAAGTTGGATACGTATCATATTTTTTGGATATATATTACAGTAGATTTTTCGATATTCTAAAATATATTCGCCCTGAGAGATCTTCTAGGAATATTTAAAAGATTTTAGGATTTGAAAAAGTGTAGTTTATAAGTAAAAATATTTTACTGAATACTTGAGTATAAAATTTTAAAATATTGATATACCTTGATCTATATTTAATTTCTACACTAGTTTTTCAGGTCCTTACAAAATACCCATTTTGTAAGCTCTGTTTAAGTTGATTCTGATAAAGTAAATGAAAAGTTTGTTTGGATAGAATTTCAACGAATTCACAGCTGCCAACATTGCTAATTTTTAAATCAGATTTATCACCTATATTTTTGATAAAGCATATGCATTATATTTTCCCGACGAATAGTAAAATAAACTGAAATTATTTATAAAAACTTTCCGGTATGAAGTTTTTGTTGAAAATAATGGAAACTTGGAAACTATGCGAATTTAACGTGTTTGAAAAATTGAACCCTTTAAGGGACGGTGGTTGCATAGTGTAACCACAAATTTTAATTCAAAATTGCAAAAACTGTCCCCGGAAATTTTTTATAAAATTTGTAAAATAACTTTATATATTTCTTGTCTTTTAATATTGTTGGTGATTTCTGGTGACTGTTGATTTTAAATGAGTAAAATTTGCTTGCCCCTGAAAGAGTTAATGTATCTGAAAGTCTGCAAAAAAAAGTGAGGAGCTAAGATTTAAAAACAGCTTACGTTAAGCGTTTACATGGGTTAAAAAGACATTTTTTTACTTGTTTTTTATATGATAAATAAAACTTTTTATTTAAAATTTTGAGCATTTAAAAAAGCAATTAAACAATATTTTATAAAATTTTCATTAAATTTTTTTCAAAAATTCACCCGGTGAGTATTGGTTTACGGAGGCTCTTCAGAGAAATAGATACCATTCCTCAGTAACTAATGGACCGATTTTATTGAAATTTTACACACTTTTACAAAGTAGAATTGACCAGTGTTTGAAAGAAGGATAAAAAAACTGGAATTTAGTTTTTGACAGAGTTTTATGGCAAAAACAGTACACCATTCCGGTACATTTTATCCCATGTGTAGTCTTATTAAAATTAGTTGTAATCAGAAAAAGAAAAAAAAATTCTTCGTTTAAACATTAGTGAATTCTATTTTGAAGAAGTATGCAAAATTTCTATAAAATTGTTGCATTGGTTTCTGAGATATTGCGTTCCTTGCTTTCCTGAAGAGTTTTCGAAAGCAAGACTCACTGGCTTTGCTGCTTTATGTGCTTCAAATTTTTTTTTTTTAATTAAAAAAATTTGTTTATTTTATTAAAAAAAAAATAGGGACGATGAGCTTTTATTTTTTTATTTTAATTTTTTTATTTTTGGCCTGTGAAACACATGTAATCAGAGTTCCCAATTTTTATAATTTATTCCAAAGCATTGTTAGCTCCGCCTTCTTTTCATACCACTATAATTTTAGAGTAATTTTCTTTTTATTCAATCGCAGTTACATACCGTAGTTACCAAGTTTTTAATTTATTCCGGAATGTTGTTAGCCCCGCCCTTTTTTCAAACCGTTATCTTTTTAGAGTAATTTTCTTCATATTTAATCATAGTTGTATATTGGAGAAAATTTTTCTAAAAATATTACGATATGAAAAAAGGGCGGGGCTAACAAAATTTCGGAATAAATTAAAAAATTTGGCAGCTATGCATACCTGCTAATTAGAGATGCCAACATTTTAATTTATTTCGGAACATATTTAGCTTCGCCTTTATACCATACCACTTTCCTCTTAAAAGTAATTTTTCTTATTTTATCGTAGTTATATATTTGAAAAAAAAAAAAAAATCTATAAATAAAGTGGTGTGAATTAAACGCGGGTTAAAAATGCTCCGGAATAAATTAAAATGTTGGCAACTATGCGGCTAACATCCTTATTATGAATCGAAAGATTTTTAGTACTCGCCCCTTTTTTCACACTATTTTAATTTTAGAGTAATTATTTCCAAATGCAGTTACGATTAAATAAATAAAATTACTCTAAAAAAAAAAAAAAAAAAAAAAAAAAAAACTGGTTGTAAAGAAAAAGGCAGTTACCAAATATCTTCTGATTATTAATGAAATTGTTTTCAGATAGGGTAGTTACATATTCATGAAAATCGGTCTAAAAAATATATGGTGTTGAAAAAAGGGCGGTGATAAAAATGCTCCGGAATAAATTATAAAAGTTGGCAACTCTGCATGTAACACCTTAATAAGTACACATGGTTATACTGAAAATATGCATTATACTATTAATATTATTTTAGTAAACCCTTAACAACATTGAAATTCGAGCTCAGAAATGAAAAGACATTTTTCACAATAAGGCTGTATTATTAAGAAAATATTGTGACATATTAATGCTTATCGTAAAATAGATTACAATCAATAAAATTCTTTACTTTTTTATAAAGTTTATTAAGTAGTTAGAAAACTGTTACATAACACCCCTTTATTTTACTTTTGCAGTCAAACTAATATATGACTCTAAGTAACTTTTTCCCCTCCATTAACAAAACAAGTTAGGAAAAACTTCTTTTTTCTTTTGGGAGGGTGAGAGAAGGGTTATAAATTAATGACATTATTTTTAAACAAAAAGTAATGGGTGTTTCTTAACGTGAAGTTGGCATTTATTAGTATTAAAAGTACTTTTTTGGTGTTAGAGAATGAATTTAATAAGAGATGTGCATTACGTTTTACTAAATTTCTTCATTTATATCTTCTTTAACTAAAATAAAATGAAACAGATAAAAGCAATTTTACTTCCAAATAACGAGTTTTCATGGTAAGTATATTTTTTATTGTTAAAGAAATAATCTTTTTTTGATAAATGATAGTTTAACAACTTGGCGTGAAAGAAGTCATTTCGATTGGGTCCTTTCTCGTGCTTAAAATGTCTTTAAAAGATATAAATGTCTTCATTTTTTACTTTTAAGATAAATGGTTTATCTTTTAATTAAGTAAAAGTTTAGGACAATAAATGCACCTAAAGCACATTATTTTGAAAGTAATTGTTTGATAAATGCTATCAAGATGAAGTAGAAAAAATCTATTGTTTATATTTTTTAAGGTTATTGTTTTTAGATATTTGATAATTTCTGATAACAAAATCAACATAAGATTGTAGTTTGACAATATGGATTGTTATTATTGTTATTATATAGGTCGATGATATGAAAATATCTGTATTATTTGTTGAATTTTGACAGTTTTAAAACATTTCACCAGTTCAATCTTTCCTTTTTATAAATAAAATAGAATATAGAAATATTTCTATCGAAATATTTTTTATCTTCTTTTATATTTGTAAAACGGAAGATTTTCGTCAGCCACTTTTAAACGTATTTAAACGTTTTAACGTTTTAGAAAATGTCTGTGTATGTGGTATACAAATTTTTAAAAAACTGTTATTAAAGTGCTCATGCACCTAGTTATTCGAAATCTTATATTTAATTTGTAATAAATAATACATTGTTGGAGTATAAATTATTGGTAATTCGATTTTGTCGTAGTATACGAAGAAAAAAAAAAAAAAAAAAAAAAAAAAAAAGCTGTTATAACGCAATTTTTACGATCTTCCTGATATCTGTATCATACTGTCGGGGAAAAGAAAAAGGAAATTCTGTTATTTTTTATGGAAAATTCTTTTTTAAAGAACAAAACCCGTCGTACATTAATACTTTTTAAAAATTTATTTAACGAAAATGTTTCTATAAATTTATGGGAAGCTCCCTTTTTATCGAAAGAATGAGTGTAATTTTACGAAAGTTTTTTAAATTTGTACTACCAAAGAAATCCTGTAATTTGAAGGAAGTTTTTAAGCAACATTTCCATTTCTTTTGGCTGTAAACACATGCATTAAATTAAAAGTGAATTTTAATTTTCGCCTCTACTCATTAAATTGCCTTTTTCCTTAGCATTAATTCACCGAAAAGACAAATCGAATTACCAGGGATTTACTTCCCTAATACGAGGGTTAGTCTGTAATTTTTGAGATATAGCTAAACGGTCCATGATAAACTTACCAAAATTAAAGGGTGTTCAAAATAATCCCCTCCCACATCAGTTCACTTTTGTAGGCAAATTTTCTAATGATTAAAGGCCATCCATTCCTTAGAATCGATGAAAAATATGTTTGTATAGCCACATGAGTCTCATCTTCTGACTGAAAACGACGACTGCGTAATATTTTTCTATATTACAATATAGTCAAAAGTCACACATAGCAAGATCAGGGGAGTAGGGTGGATATCTTATCACTCTGATATGTTTTTTTTTTTCAAGAAATTCGACTGTCATTCTTGTCGTAAGAAAAGATGCATTACCTTGGTGAGGCATGAATTCTTTTACATTCATTTCTTGAAGATTTTCTGGAAGATATGTAGTTATGTATCAGTTAGCTGTAACTCTCTTCTGTCCCTCCAGCTGGGTGACCTTGACCAGTACTGTACTTCTGAAGAAACACAGCAAATAAATTTTTCCGTTTATCCTTGTCTTTTTCATACATGCCAACTATTTAATTTATTCTGGAGTAACTTTAGCCCCACCTTTATTTCGTGCCCCTTATTTTTTTAAAGTAGATTTTTCCTATTTTATCGAAGTTATGTATTGGAGAAAAATTTTCGATAAATAATCGGACTAAAAGTACTCCGGAATGAATTAAAATGTTGGCATCTATGCTTTTTACCATTGTTGGATTGAGGTCATATTCAAAGACCCATACTTTACTTTCTTGACGTGTTACACCATAGCCTCCTAAACTAGATGCCTGTCGCGTGGCTCGGAAACTTGGTAACAGTTCAAAAGGTAGATAGTGCCACCTGGTACAGATTTCGCGACTTTTTTATTCAACTGTCACCAATAATTTTAGAAGTGATATATGATATAAATAATATACTTTTCTTCGATTCTGTTCGCCTTTTATGTATATTAAATCCCACTTTTAAAAATGTTTGTGACTGTTGAATAAAAAAGTCTCGCAATCTGTACTAGGTGGCGTTGTTTACCGCTTCAACTGTTGCCAAGATTCCCAGCCATGCGACAGGTATCTAGTTTAGGAGGTTATGGTTAAACGTCAAAAAACGGCACATACGTTTCATCAGAAATTATGAGTTTAGAAATAAGGCGGTGTTTACCGTCATTAAGAAAGTTTAAGATTTCTTTGCAGATTCTGATACGGTTCACTTTTTGGTGTTCTGTCAAATTCTTGGGTACCCAGTAACAAGCTAATTTTTTCCTATACAGTTCTTCATGAATGAATTTATGTATAGCTTTTGGATCCAATGTTACAATCCTTCTATTTCTTTTTAATTTGGTAAGTGCAGCAATTATAATAGATTAACTTTTTTCGTGTAGACGACACATTTTCTGGGACCAAAGCTGACAAAGGTATTTCTGTGTATCCTTCATCCAAAAGAGAAGTTCATCTTCTGCGAAATTCTGTAAACCACCTTTCCTATCATATTTCCAATACAACTGTTTCATACAATTGTTGCGTATTTGTTACTATTTATAATGTTTGTTTGCTAAATGCTTATTCTTCTTTGTAGACGCAGAGCTGCCAACCTAATCCGGCAAATTGTTAGTACCGCCCCTTTTTCTACACCACTTAATTTTTAGAGTATTTGTTTTCTTCATTCATCGTAAACATATTTGAAGAGAATTACTCTAAAAATTTATTGGTGTAGGAAAAGAGGCGGTACTAACAATTTGCCGGATTTGGTTGGCAGCTCTGCAGACGTTATTGTAAGTCGTAGAGAGGAGTGACGAGATTAAGAGTTATTTTGCATTGTTAGACCTGCTAACTATTCTAGTTTATCCGTAATGGTATTAGGCCCTACCTTTTTTTCACACCAGAATAGTTGTTGAGTAATATTCAGCAATATGTTCTCATGATTAAATAAGAAGACTATTGCTCTACAAATAATCTGGTATGAAAAAAAGGCGGGGCTTAATACCATTACGGATAAACTAGAATAGTTAGCAAGTCTACATTGTAAAAAAAAAAAAAATGCATTTTATGTATTGTGCACAGTTGTGTAATATTTTCCATTTCAGAGGAATAAAGCAAAGTATAAGCGTTTGCTTTAAATATTTTATTTATTTATTTACTTATTTATTTTTATCTGAAAATATTCAGCTAATTTTCTAGAAACGCTGAATACCTTTGGAAATTTAGAATACTCAACCAAATACATAATGCATATATTATAAATATTTTTCCCCCCTAAAAATAATTACCTGTCCATTTTTCAATACTGAAATCGTAGCATTTAATTTAATAAAAATATTGTATAAAACATGTTGTGCACAGTATTTCTAATTATTATTTATTTTAAAATTCTACTGATTCATTTGAAAGATAAATGACATTTCTTTTCTCAAATTTACAATATTGTTTCCGTAACTGTTTAACTTTTTCGTTTTGTTTAAAGTAGTATTTATTAAAGAAATTTTTACATAAACAAAATAATAATAAGAATATTAATGATAGATAACTAATTATTTCTTATATGTGAAAAAGTTCATATATTTCCCAATATTGAATTGGGATCTTAACTCATTAAATCTACTTTAAATACTGTCTGAATTTAATCTAATTTAATAAATTTCGAAATATATACTACATATTTATAAAAGAACTATTTGAAATTGAGAATATTTTAGAATTTTTAAAATAATTTATTTAATATTAATTGTTAAATTTAGAATAAATTCCTCATTTGTGCATGTCAATAAATTTAATTCTCTTTATTTTGAGTTACAGTCATTTGTAATCAGATTTATTAAAATAACAATACCGTATATTAGATTCTCTCCCTTAGTTCTTGCATTATTTATGATCCAACTTAACAGTGAAGTATACTTAAGGGGTTCTTAAGTGAATAATGCTTCACGAGAGAGAGAAGACAATTGAGATCTCGTCTCTAGTAAACTTGTTTTATCACAGAAATACAATAAAGTATTGTTTGTCACTATCTTAGAGTTAAAATTCCGAACGGAATTTATATTAACTAGTACCACATGAACTATATGCATTATAATCACTATAAAAACTATATCCATCAAAAACTATACAGCTAATTTCGGGTAAATTATGATTATTGTACCAGATTTAAAATCGATTAGGCGAATACCTATGCAACAATTTTAAATTTCGTCAAAAATTTCTAGGAAGTAGACGAACATTTTTTATTTTCGAATATGTATATATGTCCGACATACATGTAAATTACTCTTTCTAACAGGGAATAACAACCGTTGAGATCGTTGAGATTCTAAAAATCGTTTTAGTCATTCAGTTTGCTTGATAACAGTATAAAGAGAAACCTGACCCATTTCAATGATTTAATTAGAGTTTACTGGAATTATAGATGAAGTTATATGTCTTAGTCTGTTCAGATGTGCTAGGATTTATTTCATTTTTTTTTCACTGTATTGTGAAGCTAATAAGTCTCTAGAGACGTTCATTTCGAGCTCACTTGCGTTACTGTTGTAATAATTTGTTTGTTTGACTACAATGTGTTGCGATTCATCCAAAACATTTTAGGCATGTGCTTTATAATGTCTTTTCAAACATTTCAGTTACATTATAGTATTTTATGAGCAGGAGAAGATTTATGATTAAGCCATAACTAGGATATGACGAGGCGTTTCATTTTAAACACATAAAATTTAATAGATGACTATGACAATTACAGAGGAAATACACGAGTAACATAAACGACTACATTTTTAAGACTGATCTGTTCTAGCAGAGATAAAAGCAAAAAGGAATGAACAGATCATTGATTGGACGTGACGTCACTTACCAACAGTCCAATAGATTGAATCAGGAATACAATGACGAAATGCACCACATTTCTCCTCCCCTTAATTCTGTATACCATACCTGATGGGAGGTTTTCTTACTCTAGATGATCTTCTTACAACCTGTTCAGAAAAAGACAATTTAGTATTTTTAAGTTTTGAATGTTCAGATTTTAGTTCATTTTTATTTAGAGTACTGTTGATATTTTTATCACAGTCAATTTCTCCAGGCTTTGTAGACACTAATCTACTGTCGGTTGGCACTGGATCTGGTGTAATGGAAGGCTCGGTTGGCACTGGATCTGGTGTAATGGAAGGCTCGGTTGGCACTGGATCTGGTGTAATGGAAGGATCTGTTGGCACTGGATCTGGTGTAATGGCAGGCCTCCTACCAGACTTAAATTCTCCATTGCTTTTTAGGTGTGGACTCTTGCTATCGGGAACCATGGAAATATTTTCCCCAGGACTTGTAGTTTCCTCCAGTTGTACTCTGGAACCTACACTTTTCAGTTGATCAACGTGTCTTTTCCATACACATGAACCTACTTGAATTTTATAATGTAGTTTACCTAGTCTGGCAATTACTTTACCTATTTTCCATTTATCTCCTGATGTGTAATTGCGTACTGCAACTTTTTCATTTATTTGGAATTCTCTTATCTTTTTCTTGTTAAAAACATTTTTATGTTGTTTGTTTTCAACATAATTTTTAACATTTGGTACAAGTAAATCCAGTTTTGATCTGATATTTCTCTTGAGAAATAATGATGCGGGACTCTCCCCTGTTGTAATATGAGGCATTATTCGGTATTGGAATAGAAATTCGTTTAACTTAAATTGGAGATTTCCGGGTTCTGAACTTAAGGATTTCAATCCTTTTTTAATTATTTGGACATATCTTTCGGCTTGACCATTTGTAGAGGGATGATATGGTGCAGTTAAACTATGTTTTATGCCTTTACTTTGTTGAAAATGTTCGAATTGTTCTGAAATGAATTGTGGCCCATTATCAGACACAAGGGACACAGGATAGCCATATCTGGCAGAAAGCGAAGAAAGACAGTTTATAGTGTTCTCAGCCGTAGTATTAGGAACAATGAACACTTCTGTACATTTACTGTGGGCATCTACTACGATTAAAAACATTTTCCCCATTATTGAACCAAAAAAGTCTACATGTATTCTGTTCCAAGGTGTTGTAGGCCATTCCCAGTGATGGTTGTCCATTTTGGGAGGATTATGTTTTAATTTAATACATACAGAACAGTTATTTGCTAAATTCTCAATATCTTTATCAATACCTGGCCACCATACAAAACTACGTGCCAGTGCTTTCATTTTAACTATGCCAAAATGGCCAAAATGTAAATCTTCTAACACTTTTTGTCTATGAACAGTAGGAATTACAACACGATTCCCTTGTAGTATGCAATTATTTAGTATAGAAAAATCTTGTTGTTTATGTCCGAAAAGTAAGTAATTTGGCATCTGTGTGCCTGATATTAAATGTCGGTACATTTCTTTCAATGTTGGATCTCGCTTAGAACTTGCACATAATATCTTTGTAGTTAACGGTAACGAAGTGATTTGATGAATAAATAAACAATCGGTTTCATCAGGGTTGCCAAATAAATATGGTGACAAAGTTGGTGACATTTTTTCTGGTTGTAGCGAATCGGACGACGGCAGCAGTAAGTCTTCACTACGTAATGGAAGACGTGATAGAGCATCGGCATTTCCGTGCTCTGCAGATTTTTTATATTTAATATCATAATTAAATGTTTGTAAGTATAATGCATATCTTTGCATTCTAGCTGACGAAAGTGTAGTGTTGAAATCCATCACCGACAAATGATTTGTTTGAATCAATTCATCTTGTTGTTGCTTGGAGTGTTGTGCCGCTAAACAAAAATTTACAAGTCTTGAAAATTTAACACATTTTTATTATATTTGTTAAAAGGACTGACATCATTAATCAATACAGGTTCGTATTTAAAAATATTGTTCAGGAATCAAGCTCCAGATAAATTCCGAGGAACAAGGGAGAGAGAGAGGGCAGCGAAAAAAACTTACGTCTTTACTAACAAGTGAAAAAGCAAAAACTCAGGGTCTGCTCTTTTCGATCGTACGGGAGAACCATCTGGAAGGGAAGTCACATGACTGCATTATCATTATTTTCGCCAAAATGAAAGCCAACTTCAATTCTTTGTTTTAGATATTATACTAATGTTAATTTTTGAATTTGTAATGACGGTTTATAATTGTATTAACCTTTTAATCGCCAATTTTTATGCCAAGCGACCTTTCGACTAGAGAAAATGACCGTTATGAACTGAAATCATTAATATTGGGTAATTTAAAATAAATTATATCCGGTGTTGCAATAATATAAATTCTGACAATGAGTTTTCTTTTTTTTTATGACTATTTGAGAACACTTTTTTTTTATAATTACGTTTAATGTCAGAATTTCCGTTAGATATTATTTCTTTTATTTTCTTTTTAATCCCATAAAATAAAGTACTTTTCTATTTAAAAAGATAAACATTTATTTATGATTTAGATATAAAAGATATACAATTTAGATTTCTGAATGATGTGTGTTATTGTTTTATGTTAATAAATAGTGTAGGTCGTATGTATAATTAAAATTGTGTAATTTTTAACGACATTTAAAAATAATTCTTTTTTTTAAATGCTTAAGAACAAATTACGTAAATATAATATTTCACTTAAAAATTTAATCATTCATTTATCATTAGATTTTATTTTATTTAAAAATTCAATTAAAATTTAACCAAATATATGTGAACACCTTCACATATTTCTCCCGGCGACCCAGAAAATAAAAAATAATCTCTCTCACTCCCTAGTATGTCACATAATCACAATGAAAAACAAATAATACAAGAAACCTGCATAAGTCCAAAAAAAAATGTATATCAATGCAATATTCAATTGTAAATATACGTATGCACATTATAAATTTGTTTCATCATGAAACATATTGGCATATGACGAATTTGCATTATTCTAAATATCATTGTGGGCACCACATTTGAAGAGTTCTGTTTTCTTTTAGAGTCTGGATCCAGATTTAATCGTCAAGAAAGCTTTCAAAATAATACTGTTCATTTTTATTTTTTTATAAAAAAAAATTTTCTTTTCAATGTTCTTATATGTGTATAGAAATATGATGTTATACTTTAAAGTTATTTCATATTACACTGTAAACAATACTGAATGTGCATATAATACTGCAACATATCAAATAACATCAATGTTAAACATAGAAAAAAAAAAAAAACAACACATGAGTACAAGTAAATTAAAAAAAATGAACATAAAATGAGAGGGAAAAAAAATATATAAATGTATATACAAATAATAGAAAATATCACAAAAGTGAGAAAAAAATTTGTTCGTGCAATTCCACACAGGAGAGATTCAAAAACGACGCCCATTGGACAGTCAAAAAAAAAAAAAAAAAAAAAATCTCCCCTTAATCTTGTATGTAGCAACAAGTATATCGACTTTGGCTTATGGCCATTGTCCTAGCGGGATAGGGCTTGTAGAAAGACCTGACCTGTTAGGGACAGGCCTCCGTCCCCCATCAAAGTCAAAGACTTCTGTAGGGACACCTCGCAAAACTGGGTATATATATGTCAATTGAATTGTATTAAACAATTTTCAAAAGAAGTGTGGGGGGTCTCATCACAATGAAATGCTACTCTCCCGGGTAAATTTTGAACGAGTTAGCATTATCATATAGGGTAAAATTAAAAATGAAAAAAAAATATATTTAATTAAAATTCTTAGTACTAACAAAATTTAGTGTGATGAGATAAAGACCACCAAAACAACTCACCAAACCCAATGAAGCATTTAAAAATAATATAGCATAATAACAATAATAATAAGGTAATTACCACATATTCGAATTTTGAGATTTTAACTTTAAGTCATTGCACTATTGAAAAGTTTTGTGTATAGTATGTCAATAAACAGTATTGTAATTATCTGTTAAACTTATGATATATTAATATCTATCAAAATGTAAATATTGTTACACAAGATTTTTTTTTTTTTAAACTGAATTATAATAAATTTTATTAAATTTGTTGTTAAGAGAACTGTAATAATAATTACTAGAAAAGAGAAAAAAAATTATGTAATATTTCACATAGTGGTGTGTCATCCATTGTAATTAAAAAAAGAAAGAGGAAAAAAAAAAAAAAATGCAGAGTATATTGGTCCAGCCAATTGCCTGCATACAATGAATGACATAACAAAAAAATAAATAAACATAAAAAGAAACCTATGCATCAGGATCCTTTCATATAATGCACAAGCCCTTGCAAAACACTACATAATATGATATTAAAATTTAATTCCTGTTTCTTAAATTATAATTGTGGCTTTGTCTTGAATTATAATTAACATTTCTATTATGACTTGCTTCATCAAGTAAGTGGCTGTATCTAGGTGGTGCAAGAACAAGTCTGTCAATATGGACTCTAAATGACAATCTATCAGGCGCTTGTAGTCTTTTAATTGTAAATGAAACCGGTGAGTGTTTTTGTAGAACGACAAAAGGTCCTGTATATTTTGGTTTAAACTTATCAACGGATTTTAAATAAACAATGTCATGTACAGCAACAGGTCTTAATTTAGCATGTCTGTGAAAGTGTTGATATCTCTTATTTTGATTATCTTTTATGTTAGAGTAAGCTTTAAGGTAAATTTTATTTAAATCTTCTAATAATTTGTGTGTATCAACATTTTTGTCGAGAAAAGGTTGATTCATCTGTTGCTCAAAAGTGTCAAAAATTAATGAAATTTCTCTTCCAAAATGTAATAAGTTAGGTGAGTACAAAGTAGATGAATGTTTAGAGCCATTATACAATGATTTATGTATAAACAAAGAGTTTTCAAATGTATGGCCTTCAGACATTAAAATGTTTACTGAATATTTAATGGATTTATTAATCCTTTCGGACAAAGCGTTTGATTGTGGATGTGCTACAGAAGAATGTGTAATTTTTATACCAAGAGTATCATTAAAAGTGTTGTAAACATTGGATGTAAATTGAGGACCAAGATCCGAGAGGATAACTGAAGGTCTACCAAAGGTGGTAATATAACTAAACAAACATTTAACTATTTTTTCTGCTGATGTATCCTTTAATGGATAAAGTTCCATATGGCGTGAGAAAATGTCCAACACTGTGAGTACTGAGTGACCATTATTAAATGGTCCTACTAAATCAACACTGATGGTATGTCCAGGATGTGTGGGTGTGTATGTAGGTTGCAATGGAGCTGGAAGAGTGTTATGATGTTTAGCCTGTAGGCATCGTGTACATGAAGCGACAAAGTTTAATGTATCTGTGTAGATTCCTTTCCAAAAGTATTTGTTTGATAGGAAATTATATGTTTTATTTAATCCAAAATGAGATAAATGTGAAATTGTTAATGTCTTAGCTTTTAGTGAATTAGGAACAATAATAAGATATGAGAATGTTGAGCTATTGGGACATTGCTTTTTATACATCAGTACCTTTGTGTCTGGATGAATAAAATAGTTTGGGTATTTTCTTGAAAAACCTTTCTTTAGAATTTCTGTGTAAATTTTTGACAATACAGGATCCTTTATTTGTTCATTTACAAAAGTATTATTAGAGATTTCTAAAAGTGGGTCTTTATTGTTCGAATCTCCAGAAATTAAGCAATTAGTGTATTGTTGTTTGATTTTGTTACAATTGTTATCATTAAAATGATTAACAACATTACAATTATCATGTACTACAGGTAGAGGTTGTTTTTCAAAAATTAATTCAGGATTAGAGTTCAAATCTTGTTGATTGTGAGTGAAGTCACATCTCGAAAAATAGTCTGCTAAAATATTTGATGAACCAGGGATGTGTTCAAAATCAAACGAATATTCTGAAATTTCCATTAACCATTTTGTGGTAAGGTCTGTAGGATTAGTTGTTTTTTTGTATCTTTTTAATGGAGCACTGTCAGATAAAATTGTGAATTTTCTGTTGTACAAATAGTATTTAAATGCAATTATTGATTTGTAGATAGCCATTAATTCCAGTTTTAGTGCAGGGTAGCGTTTTTCAGATGGCTTCAATGATTTAGAAAAGAAGGCTATTGGAAGTAATTTATTATCATGTTTCTGCATTAGTACCCCAGCAATGGAAATATTTGAAGCATCTGTATTAAGGTAGAAATCTCTATCCCAATCCGGTAGCCTGACCACTGGTGATTCAAAGAAAATTTTTTGAATTTTGTGAAAAATCTGTTGATGTTCAGTAGTCCAATGAAATTTTGATTTTGGTTTAGTCAGATCAATTAAAGGTTGTATTAGTTTAGAAAAGTTGGGTACAAGGGATTTATAAAATGTTACAACACCAATAAATTTTTTTAATTGCCTTTTAGTTGACGGTGTAGGAAAAGAATTAATTTTGACAATATTTGATTGTATTGGGGAAATACAATGATTTTGAATATGAAATCCAAGATAATTTACATCAGTTTTGTGAAAAGTGCACTTGTTAGGTGCAAGGGTTAAGTTGTACTTTATCAAAATTTCTAAAATTCTACTTAATTTAGTGCATGTTTCCTCAAAGCTATTCGAGCCAAAAATGAGGTCATCTTGATAGGCATGTATTCCCTCTAAATCAATTTCATCAATAATTGTGTCCATTAAAGCTTGATATTGAGAAGCAGCATTTTTCAATCCAAAGCATAGTCTTTTGTATTTAAAACTACCAAACATAGAAGTAAATGTTAATTTATCTTGTAAATCTTCAGGAAGTGCAATCTGGTGGTAAGCCTGTTGAAAATCTAAACATGTGAAGTACTTGTAGGCTGATAAGTCAGCAATAATTGTTTGTATTTTGGGTAAAGGGTATGAAGATCCTTGAATTATTGAATTAAGCATTCTAAGGTCCATTGCAATTCTATATTTTTGTTTACCTTCTGCGTCAAGTTTTTTTTTAACCAAAAGAATGGGGCAAGCCCATTCTGAACAATTTCTTTCAATAATTCCAGCTTCTACAAGTTGATTTATTTGACTTTTAGCTTCTTGTTGTAATGATTGTGGTATTGGAAAAGGTAATGTTTTAATTGGGAATTCAGTGATGAATTTTAAATTTGGTATAACTTTGTCTGTATGCCCTAAAGTTTTCATAGATTTAGAAAAGGCTGCAAAATTTGTTAACAAAATATTCTTTAATTTCTTTTCTTGGTCTCCTTGGAGATGTTTGACATCAAAATCCAAAGGAGAGAGTTCCTTTCTTCTTAAATTTAATATTTCATCAGAAGCTTGAATGTAATTCAAAATTTGTGTAGTTGAATCAGTAACAATTTTATTGTTATTATCAATTTCTGTTTCCTGTGGAATAATTTCATCAATTTCTGTTAGGGTGCCCATTTTTGTACCTTTATTTATGTGAATACTTTCTTTAGTTAAATTTTTAACATAAATTTGAAATTGGCCTTTATTACAATTATTATCATTATCCAGTATTTTTGAAGCACTACTATTTATTACTGAATCAATACACAATATATTTGCATTATTTTCTGTATTTTCAAACAAATAGTCCCTGTCAGACAAAAAAATTGTATTCACATCTATAAATGTTTCCTCTTCAGGTTCTAAAAATATTTTCTGAGAAGCCCTAACTATCATTTGTTTACATTTTTGGGAAAGATTTTGGTTTTTTTTCTGAGTTTCAGTATTTTTCGCAACACTACAATTGTTTAAGTTTTCATCTTCTACAAGTGTATTTGCAATGGGAATAATTATATCTTTAAGTTTGATACTGTTTTTATACAAGTCTATTATTACATTATTTTGTTGAATAAAGTCCCATCCAAGTATGGCCTGAAACGTTGATTCATTAGGGATGTCAACTATAAAAAACTTCTGTGAGAAAAATGTGTTATTTATTTTGAAAGAAGTTTGAATACATGAAGAGAATTGTACGTTCGAATTTACAGTCTTAATCGTTACTGGTGAAGACAAGTGTTTATAAGTTAATTTCTCTTTTAAAGATTTAAAAGTGCTTTCAGAAAGCAATGATATCGAACTCCCTGTGTCGATTAAACCGGTGATAGCATTTTTAGCTAAGTTAATTTCAATTAACGGTAGTGTAGGTGAAATTTTATTTACATTAAAAATATATTCATTTTGAATTTCTGTAGTTTGTGTGTATTTGTTATCAGCAATATTTATTTTATTCACAGTTTGTGAGGCAATTGAATTTACTTTTCTTGTACTAGATAGTTTCATAGTGTCACTTAGATTTGACAAATCAAAATTAGGATTAGGTGCTGATGCTGTCTGGTGTAGTTGAGATGCAAGGCCATCAGCTATTCTACATCTCGATTGTAGTTTAAATGCCTATTGTCATTTCTCTTGAAAAATCTTCCTCTCGAAAAATTATTGTTTTGGGTTTGGCTTCTTTGCCATTTATAACATTTATTAGCTACATGGCCTTTACGGTTGCAAAGCTGACAAATAACACTATGAAAACCCTGTTGTTGTGATCCCCTCGCCTTATGTGTTTTAAAATTTTTTTTATAATCATTGTGTCGACTTCGTGCAACATGAGCATTTTGTGAATCTGATAAACTGTTTACTTCCTCTTTTTTTTCTTTTTGTCCAAACGACAAAGCATCTACTTTTTCCGTTAGTTCAATTAATTTTTCCGATAAAGTGTTGACAAATACACTATCATTTTGTTTGAGGAGAATACTTTCATTCATGTTAATCTCTTGTAATTTTTGAGCGCGATTTACAGCTAATTTATAATCCGAAATTCCTTCTTCCATTATTTTTATACGTATGTTAGATGGAATGGAGGAGATAAACCTTGTAAATTTAATATTATCAAGTGCGCTAGTGTCCGTGATCTTTTCGTAAATAATGTTTGCGAGAATGTTCAATCTGTGTGCGAAATTTTTTATGGATTCTTGAGGGAGCAAATTCAGGTTGTTAAATTCTACAAGTGCTTGAGTGGAACTCATGGGAGTAAAAAAAGTTTTAAATTCTTCCTTAAGGAAGTCTAAATCGTTTGATTTATATAACTGGGGGGATTGTGTTAAATACTTTAATGCCGCCCCAGATAATTTTCCTTTCATAACGGCAACTGCTTCTTCAGCTGATAGCCTATTAATTTTGGCATATGTGGACACTTGGTCGAAAAAAAAATCTACTAAAGATGGTTCCCCATCAAAATTCATTAACTGAATATTGACTGTTTTGGCTTTCGCCATAATTAATACTTTTGCCTAACCAACTTAAAATATTGTAAATAAATTATATAATAAATATTGTATGTGACACAAAACAAAAATTGTTAATGCCAAGTATTCTTGTTTTTTTTTTTTTTTTTAATTATTATTTACTTTGTTAATTAATTACTTTGGCATACAATTTTATACTATTGTATGCCATTTTTAAAACAAGAATACTTAGTTTTATATGCTCATATATTATTATCCAAAAAGAAAAGTATATGAGCATACATATGATAAATATAGTGTAAAAATATAAAAAATATTGTGAACTCAAATAAAATGTATTGAAAATGAAATATTATGAATGAAATAAACCAATATTATGAATGAAAAATGTTAGAATTTGTACCAAGCATTTCTGCTGCTCTGATTTATTTATTTATTTGTTTTAATTAAATTTTTAGTTGATATTAAAAGCAATAAAAATATTGCATGACAAATCTCAGCAAAAATACTTAGTCTCTCTATATATATGCAATAATAAAATAAATATTTGTGTTCATGCCATGAATTATAAAATAAATATTTGTGTAAAAATGTAGTGATAATTATGCACTATAAATGAGAAAAATTGTGTTTATGAAAAATAAACATATGAATAAATAAAGTTTCAAACATAGCAAGCAGTTTTGCCCAATTTATTTCAACTTACAATTAATATCATAATTATTGTTATTATTTTCAATTGATATACTCAAACTATTACTTAAAATAATCGGCAAAACTACTTAGCTAAATGTATATTTAAATATATATATAAAGTATTATGCAGTTAAAAAAATGAAGTATTAAAATTGAAATTACTTCATAAATATTTATTTATTGAATAACTAATTTATCAGTCTCCAAATTATGAAACTTTCAAATAAAAAGATTACTTACTGTTTCTCTTTTGTTTTATTATTATTTCACTTTTTAAAAAAAAAATATATCTATTAAAAATAATAACTTGAGCAGCAAAGTTTATACCGTTTATCAATAGTTCGAAGACTACGATTTTATCGCAATAAACTATTTACGTGCCTGGTTTTTTTGTATGAAATTAAAAAAAACTTCATAAAGAATTCACACACGCACGGTTTCTCTCCTGTATGAGTGCGTATATCTGTCACGCGCTGTGCACAAAATCTTGAAAATACACTATCACTTTAAAAAAATTTCGAAGATTTGAACTAAATGCACGTTTATATGGCTTTTCTCCTGTATGAGTGCACGTAAATTTATTCATTGTGCACAAAATTTTCCTTTAATTTTATCATGATGAACCATCAATTATCACAAGATGAAATGCATTATCGGTAAGAACTCCGCAGCCGAGGACGATTTTAGTCATGCAGGTATGAGATATCCGGAATTTTATAAACATAAAACCTATTTATATGTTCCGGAAAAGTACGCTCGAAGATTTGTCTCCTTGTCATGTTATGGAATGAGATGTCTTCAGGGACAGGGAGATGAAGCATTCCTGGCCAGTGAGTGATCCGCTGATTACACTACACAGAGAAGGGTTCCGCCTTGGGAGCAGGGACCTTGTAACACCGATACGATCTCAATGAGCATTCTATATCAGCACTCCATTCAGCATGGACGAGATCAGGAGAGGCGAATCCGTGCTTTGCAAAAAAAAAAAAAAAAAAAAAAACGAACCTCCCATGATTCTAACAAAAGTTCGCTTTAGTTGTTATCCGAAAGCCATGTTGCGCCGTTCCATGACTGCACAATCCAATCAGCCTCTTTCTAAAAAGTTCTGTTTATAAGCAGAAGAGCAGAGTATATATATTTTTTTTCAAATGCTGTCTTGCAGAAATTAAAAAAATGTTTGTCCATTATCATATAGCAGGAGAGGTGTATTACAAGACGTTCTATAGTTCTGAGAAAATTAATTCAGTCTGCCTCTCTCTACAAAAATTCGAGAGTTCCGATAAAACAAACTTGATTCAGTGCACCCCTCTCTCTCTCCATCGATGCATTCTCGGAAACCGGCCTTGAGCACCAAGTTCTGTAGTGTTGAAATCCATCACCGACAAATGATTTGTTTGAATCAATTCATCTTGTTGTTGCTTGGAGTGTTGTGCCGCTAAACAAAAATTTACAAGTCTTGAAAATTTAACACATTTTTATTATATTTGTTAAAAGGACTGACATCATTAATCAATACAGGTTCGTATTTAAAAATATTGTTCAGGAATCAAGCTCCAGATAAATTCCGAGGAACAAGGGAGAGAGAGAGGGCAGCGAAAAAAACTTACGTCTTTACTAACAAGTGAAAAAGCAAAAACTCAGGGTCTGCTCTTTTCGATCGTACGGGAGAACCATCTGGAAGGGAAGTCACATGACTGCATTATCATTATTTTCGCCAAAATGAAAGCCAACTTCAATTCTTTGTTTTAGATATTATACTAATGTTAATTTTTGAATTTGTAATGACGGTTTATAATTGTATTAACCTTTTAATCGCCAATTTTTATGCCAAGCGACCTTTCGACTAGAGAAAATGACCGTTATGAACTGAAATCATTAATATTGGGTAATTTAAAATAAATTATATCCGGTGTTGCAATAATATAAATTCTGACAATGAGTTTTCTTTTTTTTTATGACTATTTGAGAACACTTTTTTTTTATAATTACGTTTAATGTCAGAATTTCCGTTAGATATTATTTCTTTTATTTTCTTTTTAATCCCATAAAATAAAGTACTTTTCTATTTAAAAAGATAAACATTTATTTATGATTTAGATATAAAAGATATACAATTTAGATTTCTGAATGATGTGTGTTATTGTTTTATGTTAATAAATAGTGTAGGTCGTATGTATAATTAAAATTGTGTAATTTTTAACGACATTTAAAAATAATTCTTTTTTTTAAATGCTTAAGAACAAATTACGTAAATATAATATTTCACTTAAAAATTTAATCATTCATTTATCATTAGATTTTATTTTATTTAAAAATTCAATTAAAATTTAACCAAATATATGTGAACACCTTCACAGAAAGTACCGGAATACTTTTTACGGGTGAAAATATGGAAACTAGGGGTTTACTATCAGTATACAGAGTAAATCTCCTACCATATAAAAATTGAAAAAATTTCTTTACAACAAAAATTATTGATAACGCTTCTTTATCTACCTGACTATACCGCTTTTCTGCAGAAGACAAAGTTCTAGAAGCAAAAGCTATGGGTTTTTCGGAGTTATCTGGCATTGTATGCGAAAGTACTGCCGAAATTCCATAAGGAGAAGCATCAGTGGCTAAAATTAAGGGTAATTTAGGATTAAAGTGGGTGAGAATCCTTTCGGAAGTAATTTCCTGTTTAATTGCATTAAATGAATTTTCACATTTTTTAGTCCACTGAAAATTTACATTTTTACGTAATAATTCATTTAGAGGATAAGCAATCGTAGATAATTTAGGAACAAATCTAGAATAGTAAGATACTAAGCCTAAGAATGCTTTTACCTGAGTTACGTTTGTAGGTATTGGAGCATTTAAAATAGCAGAAATTTTTTCTTGCGTTTTGTGTATGCCATTTTTATCAATTTTGTAACCGCAGTATGTAATTTCATCATTCATGAAAAAAGATTTTTCTTTATTTATTTTAAGATTATATTCACGTAACCTTTCTAGCACTTGTTTTAATCGCTCTAAATGTATTTCACCCGCTTCCCCTGAGATACATATATCATCAATAAAAACTGAAATACCCTCTATACCTTTTAAAATTTGTTCTATAGTTCTCTGCCATATTGCTGGCGAACTGGCAATTCCGTATGGTAATCGCGTAAATTGAAATAAGCCTTTAGGAGTGTTAATAGTAAGTAATTCTTGTGAATTTTCCTCTACCGGTAAATGCAAGTATGCTTGATTTAAGTCAATCTTTGTAAAATGTAATCCACCCCCTAAAGTTGCTAATATATCCTCAATTTTTGGTAGCGGGTATTTGTCAACCTTTAAAAATTTATTTACCGTGACTTTAAAATCGCCGCATAAACGAATTTTCCCATTAGGTTTTACCACCGGAACAATAGGTGTTGCCCATTTACTAATACTAACAGCTTTTATTATCCCTTTATTTTCTAATCTTTCCAATTCTTCATTTACTGCATTCCTTAATGCATTCGTAACTGTTCGCGATTTACAAAATATTGGTGATGAGTCTTTCTCTAAATGTAATTCAGCTTTAACATTTTTAATTTCACCTACGTTATTTGTAAATAAATCCGGAAATTCATTCAGTAAATTATTTAAATTATCCGAGATTTGTACTTTGTTTACCGGAACAGTTTGTAAATTGTTTGGGAATATATTAAATGCAGTTATCCAATCCCTACCTAGCAATAAAGGAAAATTGTCTTTTTTAACTAAATATAACTTAACATTCCTAGTTTTGTTTTCGTAAGTTACATTTATTCTAACAAATCCCTTGGGCTGGAAAATTTCTCCCGTAGCTGTTTTTAATTGTATATCAGCAGGAAACATTTTATGTTCTGGAAATAATCTCCGAAAACGATTTATCGGTACGGCGGAAATCGCCGATCCTGTATCAAGCTCCATTTCTGCTTTAGCACTATTTTCTATCAAAACCCAAATTTTTATAGGTTTAGTGCCTTCAGATTGTAATGACAAAATGTCTACAGTATCAAGAACATTTACATTTTTCTTTTGTGTAACATTGTTTTGTGCGTTCCGACACACCTTACTCAAATGACCGCGTTTTTTACAAAAATTGCAAACTGCATTAATAAATTTACAAACATTTGCTAAATGAGAGCTATTTCCACAACGATAACAATGAGTTTTACTTTTATTTGCACTCGCAGTTTTGTTCACGTTTTGTTTACTTAAGTTATTTTGAGAATAATTTTTTTTTGGTTTCCTAACACTAACAGAAACTTTATTCAAATTGAAATTCTTATTGTGTAATTCACTCATGTCATTTTCAGTACTTTGCATAGTTACGGCTTGTTCTACTGCTTTTTCAAAAGTCAAATCTTCAACCTGAGACATTAATTTAGTTTGGATTGTTTCATTTTTTAATCCGCGTAAAAATTGTTCTAACAAATTTTCTGACAGTGAATCGCCCGTAAACGCGCAATGTGTTGTAAATTTCTTTAAACGAACACTAAAATCCTGCACCGATTCAGAATCTCCTTGACAACATTTTCTAAATTTAATGCGTTCAGTTATTTTGTTAGGAATTTTACATAGATGTTTTGTTAAGACATCTACTAATTCAGTGTAAGTTTTTGATTCAGGGAGATCTGGGAACAATAAATTTGTAAGTAAATTATATAATTTCGGTCCGATAAAAGTTATTAAAGCACTAACTTTTTTTCATCCTTAATATCAAACAATATAAAGTTCTGTTCCAATCTCCTGACATAAATCTCAAAAGACTCAACCGAATCATTGAATTCTTTAAAATTTTGAAACATTTTTAATGAAAATATGCTAGTTCTAACAATAAAAACATGCAATCTAATAAAAGAACAGAAAGAAAAAAAATAAAATAAATGTGTAAATACCTTTTTTTTTTCTCTTTCCCGAAAAAATAAAAAATCGTAGACAAGTAATTATCGATGGCGCCTATGCATTTCCTCCGCGACAGTAGACAAAAACTCACCAACTGTCCGTCTCCGATCGCTTTACGGGGCCGCGGTAGCCCAGTCGGTAGAGCGCCGGCCTCGTAATTGGAAGATTGCGGGTTCGGTACTCGAGCCGACCAAAGACCGTCGTGTACACTAATGGTGGCTGGTGCACGTAAAATCTGTCGTGGCCGCAATGTCCTCCATGTTCCCATCAAAAATTATACCTCTGGGGGTCACCGAAGCGGGAGAGCCATCCCTTCCGTGGAGGATCAAAATTGTGATGGCATGTCTCCGGACCACCTCTAGGGGTGTGTCCCAGACCGTCGCCAATTGCCCATCTGCGCAGCACTAGTGTAAAACCCAACCAACCAACCAACCAACCGATCGCTTTACGTTACTTTCGAAATATCAATTTTCTTTATGAAGAACTGCAGATTGCATTTTTAATCACCTTGAAGTAGATATTATTAAAATGTTGAAGAGCAAAACTTTTTTTTGCTTTTTTCTTTTTCGTTACTCCTTGTCGCCATTATAGTATTTTATGAGCAGGAGAAGATTTATGATTAAGCCATAACTAGGATATGACGAGGCGTTTCATTTTAAACACATAAAATTTAATAGATGACTATGACAATTACAGATGAAATACACAAGTAACATAAACGACTACATTTTTAAGACTGATCTGTTCTAGCAGAGATAAAAGTAAAAAGGAATGAACAGATCATTGATTGGACGTGACGTCACTTACCAACAGTCCAATAGATTGAATCAGGAATACAATGACGAAATACACCACATACATATCAGTGCGATTGAGTAGGGGAGAAGGGGGCTATTGTGATCACTTTATATATATATATATATAAAGGTAACTATTGTAACGAATTAATGAGTTTAAAGATAAGAAAAACAAAAAAGGTAAATTGCAAACCAATGCGCAGAATTGCTGCAAAAGGAAATGCAAAACTTAAATATAGGAATAGATTATAAATGAATAAAACAAATAAATAATCAATGAATAAAATGAAATAAAACCCCCCAAAAACACTGAGGTCTTCATCAGGGAGGCCCCTCAGTGTAGGGGTGAAAGAGAAGTTTCTGAAAGGACAGTAGCAATTAGCTAATAACTATCCTTAGCCCCCAACTTCTCACCAAACAGCAAACCACCATTAACTGAGAAGAAATCCGACATACATATAATTTAAGAATTCCAAAAACAATTATAAAATTACCAAAATTACAAAAGTAGTACAATTACAACAAATTGATATATATGAAATATACTAGAATACAAGAAATTACAAAATACAATAAAATGAAATACTGTAAAATGAAACCCCCCACCTGATAAACTAACCCTCCTCGGCCGACGGGGCTACTCGTCGGTACTTAAGTATTGCTCTTTATTTAGGAACTAGAACAAACCGAAAGGGGAAAAAACTGGAAACACTCGGTTAAAAATTGAAACGGGTAACAGTTAACTTGCAAAGTTTTTCTTAAATCTTCAAGAGCGTATTTTAAATCATCATCATTATTGCAAATAGTGCGAATTCTTTTTAACTGTGCGAACATGATATTTTTCAAAACATGAAGTTGGGGGCTAAGGATAGTTATTAGCTAATTGCTACTCTCCTTTCTTTCACCCCTACACAGAGGTGCCTCCCTGATGAAGACCTCAGTGTTTTTGGGGTTTTATTTCATTTTATTCATTGATTATTTATTTATTTATTTTATTCATTAATAATCTATTCCTATATATATATATATATATATATATATTATCAGGTAGGTTGGCGAGCGGTTTAAAACTTTAAGAACAATACTAATTCTTTTATTTACTTAACTTTTAATAAAGAATTAAAGTATTTACATATTTACATAGAAGTTAAGCATTTAAAATCAATCATCAAAGTAAGTTCAGTAGTCAATAGATCGTCAATCATAATTTATAAAAATAGGAAATCGTCCGGCATTTCACTAACATCGTCGATCGTGAAAACCAAATTAAATAAAATACAGTCATCAGCGGCACGTCTAATGAGCACACAGCTCCGTCCAGGACTCGTAGCAAAACTAAACGTCGTTCCTTCAGCGGCGCTTCTAGCTGCGCCAAAACAGGAAGTGACACCATCCACGTCAGCAGTAGGCACTTCCCTCAATATTCCGCTACTGTCAGGTGATCATCCGCTTGGACTCTGCGTTGCGGGAAAGCCAGGCAATGGGGAAAAGGATACTTCACTCGGCCATCCTTCCTCGACTGGACCTCCAGGCGATCACACTGAAAAGATACAAAAAAAAAGAAAAAAGAAAAAAAAAAAAAACAACACAAAATAATAACAAAATATTTACAAAACATTTCAATTTTTTGCTTTTAAACTAAGTGATCCTATGTCCGAGGATCTTAGCATTAGTGGGTGTGCAATAGGAGCCTTCATGGCATCCATTTCTAACTTTTTCATCAATATTATCATTTTTAATTTTTACAGTCGTACAGTTACAAAAGTACATCAGTTTTGGCTTTACGGCAACTTGGTCGCTTAGTTCACCAGTTTTTGGTGGTTGTTTACTCAATTTATTTTTTGCTTTATTTTTCTTTTTAACTTTAACACATAGTTCTTTAGCAGGTTTACGCAAATCTTCACTTTGGGACTCAAAGTTATCTTGGGACTCGAACTCGAGACCCTCCAATCGATCATTTTCAGTCTTAATGCCTTTTAAGGCGTCTGTTGCATCAAGTTCAGTTGAAAAGTCTATAATGGCAGTCTTATATGTAGGGAAAACTTCTAATTTTATTTGTACAGCTTTGGGAAATAATATGGCTATTTCACCAATCGTGGTCGTCAATGGAAGTGATGGAATCAACACTTTTCTCGGATCTATACCGGCAGTCTCTTCTTCTGGGAAATTCTGTCTTATACACTCAGTGGAATCTATCGTCGATGGCTTTTTTCTTGATTTCTTTCTTTTAAGGAGTTCGGAATTATCGTCAACTTTTTCTTTTAACTTTTCCAACTCTTCGGCTAACTGTGAAATTTTCTTAACTAGGACTTGTTTTTCATCTTTCTTCGAATAAGTGTTTTCAAGGTTTAGCGACTTCATTCTGGAAACATTCGTCTGACTTCGTCCCTTTTGGCGCGGCTCCTCCTCTTCATCACCATCATCATCTGTCTGGAAAATACTCGTTTGACTCTGTTTCTGTCGTCGAGGCTCCTCTTTTTCATCACTGTCATCATTTACACTAATATCGTCCTTCAAAAGCCTCTTATCGTCATCACTCTCGTCGTTTTCGTCTTTATCGTCATTTTCACTTATGGCCTTTTCGGGAGATTCTAATGATTTTTTGACAGCATAACAAGGTTGGGGAGTTTTAATTTCACACTTTTCAACACTATTCACTGTTTCATTCATTTCTAGGGATTTTTCAAAATTTTTGTTCTTAAAGTTCATAGGGGCATCAACAACAACATTCGTTTTAATTTCGCTTAGATATTTATCTACAGGGAGTACTGTTACTAAATTTACCTCTAGAGAATTACACTTATTTTTTACAAAAATACCTTTTTCGTTAATCGTTGTTTCACTTAACATTAATACATTCATACCGAGGATTACATCATAGGGAATCACGTTATCATGTACAACATAAACATCAGTTCTGGTTTCAAAATCATCAACTTTAAGATCGATATTCAATGAACCTAACGGCTTTATCGAACTCTTCCCGATACCCTTCAAAATAGTACTCATAGTATTTAATTTTTTTACACTTAATTTGTCAAAAACACTTTTACGCAACAGTGTTGCTTCACTTCCTGTATCAATGATTCTAATAAAATTTATATCATTTACTTGTATAATTTTACTCATATTTTGATTTATGGTAATACATAATGTTTCAACTTCTTGTTTCGAACCTGGACACTCCGAACTTTTATGCCCGTACTGCTTGCACGTAAAACACTTTAGGCCTTTGGTCTTATGGGGACAATCTCTAGATAAGTGGTTTTTTTCAGCACAATTATAACACAATTTATTATTTACTTCATTTTTAGGACTAAATTTTTCATATACATTATGGTTATATGCTTCGGTTTTGTGCTATATTCTACTCTATCAAATTTATGTTTAATTTTTTCAGTGTCTCTTTTGTACACTTCATATAATTTCAATTTTTCTTTAAATTCACGAATATTTTTTGCACCATAAAGTATGATCTTATTTTCATTCTTGTCATTTATTCCTTGGATCACGTAATGCATTAACGCGGCATCTTCAATGTGCCCGTTTTTTGCCAATTCGCGCATTTTAAAGAAATATTCTATAACTGTTTCATTTGGCTTCATTTTCTTTTTACACAAAATTTCGTGTAATGAGGCAGAATTAATTTCGATTCTAAATTCCTCGATTAATGCATTTTTTATCTTTTTATAATTTAGTAATCCTTTTTCGGATTTTACAAATAACAGAGCATTTCCGCTCAAAGACCTTTTACAGAAAATTATTTTTTGTAACTCGTTTAAATTAAACATTACTGATAACTCTTCAAATTCGTTAAAAAACTCAATAATATTTTCATGCGGTTCGCCGCCAAATTTAGAAATATTGTTTTCAAAGTCACTAAAAGAGACAGTTGCACCAAGTGATCCAGAATTCACATTATTACTGTAATTTATACTTTTTTTACCCTTATTATAATCATCAATAACATTATCATTATCATTATCACTATCATTATCATAATCATAACACTTATTTTTGCTGATATGGCACTTATTTTTGCCCATATGGCATTGCACAGAGGAGTCAAGTTTTTCGACGTCATTATCACTACTTTCGTTTTCCGAATCTTCCTCATCCGAATTATTTTCAGAATTTTCCTGTTTTAACAATTCTATATCGCACAGATTCAACAACAATCTATCTCTTAACTCATCTTTACTCCCATCAAAAGGGACATTTAATACATTACAAATAATAGTCAATTCATTCAATGAAAAATTTTCGTCGATAAATTTTTGTTTCTTTATATAATTTTCATCATCTACGACAAAGTTAAAGCCGGAAATTTTTTTTATTCTGCATCGGCTTTTACGATCTCCTTCGTAATTAAAGAGAAACCGATGTAGAATTTTAATTTTACTGTACATTTCTTTTCCTAGTGCAATACCAATTTTGGGAATATCTCCCAGAGATACCATTTTATAAGAAGATAAAATGTACGTACCTTAGAAGAGCAGAAATAGCTGTTGTTCTAAATTTCCAATTAGTCGACTTGCTGTTTCTAATCCTTAAGAAACTTGAAGAACAATTTTCACACTTTAACACTCCTTAAGCCACAGATCACACTTTACGCATTGTATCATCCACTACAAATTGCAGAACAGAAAAAGCACTCCGCACAAAAGCTTCAGTGTGATTCAACACCGTAGACACACAGTTCAATCACAGTTTTAAAATCAATAAAAGTTCAGTCTATAAAAGTTTATATAAAGTTTGTTTTTTAAAGTTCGTGTTTCTCGAAAATTCACGTTAAAATCAAAATTCACTTTAAAATTAAAATTCGCGTTCTAACCAAAATTTAAATTAAAATTAAAATAATCGATTTATCATTTATCCAGTAGATTTTATTCTTTATCTTTATCTTAAAATTCGCGTTCCATCCCACTTCTGATATAGTATCAGGTGGGTTGGCGAGCGGTTTAAAACTTTAAGAACAATACTAATTCTATTATTTACTTAACTTTTAATAAATAATTAAAGTATTTACATATTTACATAGAAGTTAAGCATTTAAAATCAATCATCAAAGTAAGTTCAGTAGTCAATAGATCGTCAATCATAATTTATAAAAATAGGAAATCGTCCGGCATTTCACTAACATCGTCGATCGTGAAAACCAAATTAAATAAAATACAGTCATCAGCGGCACGTCTAATGAGCACACAGCTCCGTCCAGGACTCGTAGCAAAACTAAACGTCGTTCCTTCAGCGGCGCTTCTAGCTGCGCCAAAACAGGAAGTGACACCATCCACGTCAGCAGTAGGCACTTCCCTCAATATTCCGCTACTGCCAGGTGATCATCCGCTTGGACTCTGCGTTGCGGGAAAGCCAGGCAATGGGGAAAAGGATACTTCATATATATATATATATAAGTATAATTTAATTTACTAGCAGTATTTAATTTGGTTATTAAATCAAACTATTTGGCAATATAATGTTTTAAATATGATAAAAAAAATCTTTTTGTCCACTAAAAACACGTAAAATTAAACTTTATTTAAAATATTTTAAAACATTATCCGAAGCTTTTCGCTTTAAAATACCAAAGCATCATCAGGGATTTTTATTGATGCTTTGGTATTTCAAAGCGAAAAGCTTCGGATAATGTTTCAAAATCTTTTAAATAAAGTTTAATTTTACGTGTTTTTAAAGGGTTTTTAATCTAAATAACAGATGACACGTGTTTATGACACTTAACTCTTTTTTAGAGGTAATTTTTAACATACCTATTAGTCTTATTCTCTGGGAAAAAAAAAAAAAAAAAACAATATGTATGTCAAAGTTTAGTCGCACCAGCTACTTTTATTTCTACTACTACAGTAAAGAAATAGACTTAAGGGCCCGCTTCACTCAAGCTGAAGCTAATGTTATTCTATGGGAAATTTTCTTTACTTATAACTCATTAACTAATACATATTTTTAAATTCTGTTTTCACATTCAGAAAATTTCTAACTATTAAATTTACGCATATTTTTTAAAAACTTATGTTTTTAATATTTAATATTTTATTTTGAAGCTGTAAAATACGAATTTTCAATTTGTAAAATTTTTCATTTTGCAAAAAAAAAAAAAAAAAAAAAAAAAAAAATAAATAAAAATAAAAGTTTTTAAAAAAGGTGCGTCAGTTTAACAGTTAGGAATATTCTGAATGTGAAAACATAATTTAAAAATACGTATTAGTTAATATGTTATAAGAAAAGGAAATTTCCCATAGAATAACATTGGCTCGGGCTTCCGGCGACAGTGAGTGAAGAGGGCGTTAAATAAAACATCTCATTGACGTTTACTTTTTTTTTTTTTTTTTTTTTTTTTTATTAACAATAATAATGTTTTTCTTAAATGACATTTAAGTTTAATAAGAATGCAGTAATATCAAAAACAACCTTCATTTTCTGTTTCGCTTCTAAATATATCCGATCGAAATTTATTAAATAAACTACTGTATCTTTAAAAATATTTACTTAACTCTTTTCTTGTACTGAAAACATAAAATTAATGGACATCACATGTGAAAGCTAAATTTTTATTCTTATCTTAAAACAAATTCAAATATATTTCACATTTTAAGGAGGTATTTAAGATATAAAACAAAAGTGGAATACATTTATATGATCTTTTCACACACATTGAATGCGTTTTATTTCCTTATTGTCTATGTTTTATTGTTTTTCTTCCCATTAAACAGATGAAATACCAACGAACGGTAGTTCAAACGAAAATAAATTTTTGGTAATGTAATTTATTCTTAAAGAAGTACCATAATTTTTGAGATGAAAGTTATTTTACTTAAGTACGCGAAGCTATTTTTGAAAATGGCGCTTTTCAAAACTCGTAACTTAAATAAGACATAATTTACTTAGCCGATGATTGTTTTCAGAGCAACTAATTTTAAAAACAGTGTCTAATATTCTTCCCGAATTTGACCTAAAATACTTAAATAAATATGTATATAAATGGTATATATATATATTTATATTCAAGGATTGAAAATAAAAGTTTATACTAAATAATGTATGTATGCCCATCTTATAGCGTGTATTGTATTCATTCACATATTTACCTTTTACCAACATTTAAAAATAATCTCTTAATACACCAAAATTTGATTGCATATTCATACATTTGATATGTATTTTAATATACAGGGTGCTTATAATTAAACTTCCTCTATAAACAGCATCCTACAGCGCAAACAGGTGAACGGAATGCAACGAAATTTGGTATATAGACACGAGATGCGCTCACGGAAAAAAAAAGTTCCAAAATGTTCACTAGAGGCCGCCCGCCTTTTCCGGAAAAACATTAAATATAACACAATAAACAACCAAAACGGATGACAAGGTGATCCGAAACTAGCCAATAAATGTTAATATTGTTTCTATATTCCGTTTTGGTCGTACAATGGTGCCCTCTGGTGCATATTTTGGAACTAAAATTTTGTTTTCGAAATTCCGTGAGCGCATCTCGTGTATAGTTTATATACCAAATTTCGTTGTATTCCGTTCACCCGTTTGCGCTGTAGGATGCTGTTTATAGGAGAAGTTTAGTTATAACCACCCTGTATATTTATGCATTGTTCGACAAAAAATGTTCTAATTTTACTATATCTTTTACTTTATTTATTTATTTTTTTTTTTTTATACTTTCCAACAAAGTTGAGAAAGTAATAACAGGAGACTTGGCGTTGGAATATTAAAACCCGAATAAACTACTACGTCAGAAACGCCAAAGAAAAATATTGGAAAAGCATTAAAATTATGATTTTCCTCCCAACAATGTTTAGAAATAGCCGATTTATTGGTTTCTTGTATACGGACGTAATTCATATGTTCTTTTACACGAAATTTAAGACTGCGTTTAGTTTAATATATAATAAACCACACTGACAGGAAATACTATAAATGCCCCAAGAATTATGCAAATCAATGGGATCTTTTAATTGAGAAAAGGTGAGTTTATTGGAAGGCGAAAATATTATTTTAAAATCATATTGTTTGAGAATTTTAGCTATGGTTTGACTGGATTTAGGAAAATAGGGTAAGACAATACTGATATTAGAAGAGACTGATTTAGTAGACGAAATACGAGGGAGTTGTAATTTTTGGATAGCTAAAATTCTCAATGCTTTTCCAATATTTTTCTTTGGCGTTTCTGACGTAGTAGTTTATTCGGGTTTTAAAGTTCAGAAAGGTATATGACTTCTGTTTGTCTATCTGTCTGTCAGTCTGTCTCTCCGCGCTCTAACTCTCGTAAGTATTCACGGAAATTCTTGAAACTGAAAGTGTGCATATATACGTAATCTACGCGAAACCACATAATTTTTCATATTTGTTCTTTTTCTCTTTCTTCTATATTCATGAAATAAAGCATTGAATTTGTAAAAATTTTCGATTTCCGGATTTTGATGTACTTAAATGTATTGAAAATTCCTGAATACAATTTCACCATATTTAGAAAATATCGTCTGTATGCGACAAAAATTTTCCAGCTGCACTAATTCAAGAACTAATGCCCAGAATTTCATTTAAAAAAGTTAGTTGCACCTTGACATTAATTGGTGTCTAACTATTTTTGGTGAAAATTGCGCCAGATGAAAATGCTATGATGCATTTTTTTCTAGAAGGTTATATATCAGTTAAATGTCTAATTCCACAAAATTTGTTACGTTATAGAGCTCTTACATAAAACTATGCTGATTCATATATTAAAACACTTTAAACACATGTAAATTTAAATTTTTATTTAAAAGATGTTAAATTTTTTTTAATCCAAAGCTTTTTTCTTTAATAGTAAAGCATCATCAGGGATTTTTTAATTGTTCGTTTCCAATGAGCAGTTTTAAATATGTTTTCTTTTCACAGTCAACAGTTAAGTCTTTTAATAACGTGAATAACAAAGGCAATTTGAAGTCCGGTAGAGGTTGGACCAAGGAGCTGAGAAAAATAAGAGAATCTGGAACTATTGAAAAACCACACGAGGCTATTGTAGGAGAAAAACCATCATCAATTAGCAGAAAGAAACTATTAACTATTTTATAATATTGTGCCAAATTATTGGCAAAATTGCAGCATCTTTGGAATTTATTGCATTTTTGCATTTAATTATATTAATAGTTTCGGAAATGTAAAGTTCTTGGATAGTAGATGGTGCTGCAAAAATGCAATAAATTCCAAAGATGCTGCAATTTTGCCAATAATTTGGCACAGCATTATAAAATAGTTAATAGTTTCTTTCTGCTAATTCATGATGGTTTTTCTCCTACAATAGCCTCGTGTGATTTTTCAATAGTTCCAGCTTCTCTTATTTTTCTTAGCTCCTTGGTCCAACCTCTACCGGACTTCAAATTGCCTTTGTTATTCACGTTATTAAAAGACTTAACTGTTGACTGTGAAAAGAAAACATATTTAAAACTGCTCATTGGAAACGAACAATTAAAAAATCCCTGATGATGCTTTACTATTAAAGCAAAAAGCTTTGGATTAAAAAATTTTTAACATCTTTTCAATAAAAATTTAAATTTACATGTGTTTAAAGTGTTTTAATATATTTAACAAATGACACGTGTTCAATTTAACTCTCTTTTTTTCTTAGAGATTATTTATGCTGATTCAATTTGGCAATTTCTTATCGGTCGGAAGGTAGCGTTTATTGTTTACGTTCTGTTATTTTGCATATGGCTACATCTCAGTATCTGTTCAATAAAAATGCACCAAATAGCATATATAAAATACTTATTGCTAATAGCTGGACTTTTATATTTGTTCATATTAACCGATACTTGAAGCTGTTATTCCGAATGATGTAGAATAAATTTTTTTGAGGGCCCAATTTACTAATTTTATATATATTTGTGAAAATGCATATAAAGCACAGTTATATTTTATGATAATAATACATTAGATGTATAGTTTTTCATATAAATAGTAATAAGAAATAAACTTATAAATTTACAAATTAACATTTTTATATATACATTAATATTAACGAATCAAAATTGTTTCATTAAATTAAATTTACATAGTTTAATTTAATTACTTTTAAAGTTCTTCCTTATGCCTGAATTTTATTTTTATTTTTATTTTTATTTTAAGATGAAAATTATTTTACAATGCTTTAGATAATAATAAAGAATACGTAAGAAATATATTTACAAAGAAAATCTAAAACGGAGATGAAATTCTCGCGTTACAAGTAAATTTGCTGTTATCTTGGTTACATAAGTGACAACTGTGTCAATATGAGTTACATGTCAAAGAAGTAGAGGCAGAAAAAAAGTATGCGAGTGATGAGGTAATATAGCCTGTTTAACAAAAAACATTAATTTTTCTTTTTCAATTTATATTTTTTAAAAGGAAATATACAGTATCAGCTTATAATGTTGTTCGAAAAATAGTCTGAATACCGATTTTGATG
Source organism: Salticus scenicus (assembly GCA_963930645.1). Taxonomy (NCBI): domain Eukaryota; kingdom Metazoa; phylum Arthropoda; class Arachnida; order Araneae; family Salticidae; genus Salticus; species Salticus scenicus. Next base: position 256,293,225 of record OZ005655.1, read on the forward strand.
CTCAGTTATTTCATTTGTCCTAGATAGAAATAAAAAGTAAGACTATTATCTTTTACGTACTCTTAATTATATGTGGTAGAGAAAGTGTTATGTGGGATAAAGAAAGTCAGGAATGGAACTCGGGCGCAGAATTCATACCACTATCAATGTAAGAAAATTTTCTACTTCTTAAATCAGCGACCATACTTTCCAACTTTTGTAATTTATTCACGAGCATTTTTAGACCCGCCTATTTTTCATACCAGAAATTTCGAAAAATGATTTTCTTCTTATTTAATCGTTGTCACATATTAAAGAGAAATATAAATTATTAATTTATATTTCCCCATTAATTTCATGCAGATATATTTCTGGTTTCATTTTTGTAATATGTCGTGATTATACAGGGTAGAGGTTATTTTATAAAAGTAGTGGTAGCAATATATTTAAAAATTTCTCATCCATGAGATTGTCTTGAAGAAAGGGCGGAGAGTACAGTCTGTAACAAAAGTATCAGAACACTAGCAAAAATTCCTACATTAAAAAAGTAGAATTAATACTATTTTGTTAAATAAATCCTTGTCGAGTCATGTTCTTAGTCAGTCTAAGAACACGGTTCGACAAGGATTTATTTAACAAAACAGTATTAACTCTACCTTTTTTATATAGGAATTTTTGCTAGTGTTCGGATACTTTTGTTTCCGACTGTACGACCCCTGGTACATTGTTCGTGGGTAAAATTTTTTTAATTGCATTTTATCTATATTTACATATTTTAAAACTTCACGAACCTGAAAATAAAAGATTTTTTTAACGGTTAATTTAAATTTGTGTGAAAGTAATATCAGCATAATTTAAGAACATGTAATGGGCGTAGTCAGAGGTGCCAAGTTACTACTAACGAAAAATCAATTTCATACCATAATAAATAAAAAGTAAAACTTGTCCTATTAAATGTCAGATAATTATTACAAAAGAATACATTAAAAAATTTCCGGTATTAAGATTACGGACAGTCCGTAATAACTTGGCCCTTCTGCGTAGTAATAATTTTAAAGTATGTTTCAGAGATATTAATACGTAATTGAGAGTTTTTAAAAATAATATTTTTAATTATTAAATATTATCCATCATTATCTAACACTTTCACGTAACGGTCGGGCAATTGACGGATGCCATTCGTATAATACGATTCGTATTATAACACGAAGAATTCGTGTAACCATTTTCGTACTGTCCACTGTCTGAAAGTGTACAGATGACGATTCACTGCTTATCGTTGGAAACAAACGGCAGTTCTCTAAGTCGAAGTAGCGGGGTTTCACGTCGGGTGTATCACAACTACCCAACAAAAGGCCGGTTTCCACTGCGAGTTCTAGACCAAGGTTCAAAAAGTCATTAATCACGCTTCCGACACAAAGAGCCAGATGTCTTGTTATCAGTTGTAGCCCTTTTTATCAGATCGCGCAGTTACTTCAAAGGAAAGCATGCAAAATCGACAAAGATATGTATGTGCCTCTGGCCCCTCAATTATCTCAGGAGGGGGTTACGACCAGGGACTTTTCTGGCCTTCCAACTACGTCCAACCGTTTGACCACATGAAAAGATCCGCTTGACCACATCAATAGTGCCGATCGAACCAACAGCAGTGGAAACTGCACTTAAGCGTTGATAAAGTGTCCTTGACAATTTTTTTAACATGAGACTTTGCATTATCAAGGAGCAATTTCACAGTGCACAAACATTTGTTAATAAAAACACATTTTCGTCGGATTTACTGGTTCAATCGAAAAATTGTTGCGTGCTAGTTTCAGCAGCTAGACTTACTTTAGTTATTGACAGTTCGTAATGGAACACATCGATCATATCACACTGACTGCATAGAAGAACTTTTTGCCATGAATGATTCGTTTTGGCGTTGCTATTGTTATTTCACCAGGATTCACCTAATTTTTTTGCGTTTAGGATTACCACAATATATCCCTTTCCGACCCAGGCCGAACGATCGTGCGGGTTAGACATCCACGACATCCACTTACATTTTTGCATCTGGAACAGCCGTATGTAATAAAATCAAGAAATGAACGATCTAGCTAATTGGCAGAAAGTGTAGTAAAGTACAATTTTCAATCAACAAATGTCGGTTATAGTCCATATTTTTCTTTTAATTTGCAAAAACAGAAAAATGTAATGTTTTAAGGTAAAAATGGTTCAGCTCGGAAACGGATAACATTACGATTTTCTACAAGAAGATATTTTGTGTTGACTGTTTAGCATATTCGTGTACCTCAAGACACACTCATAGTTCTCAATAGTTCTTTTGGGTTCATGGTGCATAAGGGTTCATGGTGCATCCATCTTCTTGCATTCTGAATCTTTTCTACTGCATGTAAACGATTAAAAATCATTGTATAAGGTACTTTTAATTGCTCTGCAAGTTTTTTTTGGTGTTTGAGATGTATATTCATAAAAAAAGGCTTGTTAACCCTTATGCCTAGCGTTCAGTCTAATGCTGCGATGTTCTATATCTAACATCAAAATCGCTACCGTTAAAACATGTAATGCGTTTTTCTTACTACGTTAAGTTTAAGAATATATTTTGGTATGTATATAACTTATAGACAACACACAAGGCTATCCTAAATTAAGTGAATACATTCTTTCCCATCGCATCGAATGTAATTGATAGAAGTACTTTGCTAAATTTTATCACGTCCAAGAAATTTGCTTAGAAATGATAATTGACTTTGCGATACGAATAAAAAATACAATTTTTATCGATGATTTTTTGCTATAATGTTTCGTTTTGAGGTTCTCCGAATACAAAAATTAAGTTTGTAGCGTTTGTCGGCATTTTGAAGATTATACGAAGTTACTGCTTGGAAAGTTTGATGAAGTTTGGGCAATTTTAAGGTGTTTTTTGTGTGTATGATTTGACTGAGTATTTTGGAAGGTATTTTCCCCAGTGGCACAGCAATATTGATCGAATGACACCCATTATCGCCTGAAATCGACGAGTAGGTTTTTAATTTAAATTTAATTTTAATATTCGAAACATAGGGAACAGAAAGCAATTTTCTACTTTCCGGAACGCATTTTGTATGAAATTTGATTTTCTGAATGTAGATATACATGGTTTCGCACTAAACGAAAATTTCCCAGCATTAATCGAAGAAACGTCTGGAAAATATTTATTGCACTAACTTAACCCCCCCCCCCAAAAAAAAAAAAAAAAAAAAAAAAAAAAAAGAACGCTCATGATAAAAAAGAAAAAAAAAAAACCCGCAAAATTATCAAAAATAAATAAATAAATAAAAATAAAATAAAATCAGCATATATAGTTACGCTCACCAATGACTGACTCTGTCACGCTTAAAAAGGCTGAGATTTCCTTGGACTCTGTCTGTGTGTGAACGCAAGTAAAGTTGCCACCTAATTTTCATAGTTAATTTAAAAAAAATCTAATTGTCCGATTGATAAGCTGTTTAATCCGGCGGATTCAGAAAATTCGCCTCTTTCATTTGGTAGTTATTTGTAATGAATTTGTGATTAGATTTTTTAAAATTAATTAAAATATGAAAATAACAGCTTTAAAAATAGACATTCAAATTTTTAATTGTTGCCTATTTTTTTTTTTTTTTTTTTTTTTTTTTTTAAGCGTAAAATCCAATATACTTTCACGTGGAATATATATATATATATAAAATATAATATTAAATTTGCGTCTATATGACGTCGTGATGATCTAAAAAATGACGTCTATAAAATAATAATAATAATTTTAAATTTTAAAGGTAACGAAGAGATAAATAAAGTGGGAAAATTTCGCACGGGCTTGCTAGCAAATGAATTATTTGAAGTGAGAAATAAATAAAATGAAACGATAATTTTTCAACGGGCGCCTTAGTCGCCCTACAACTACCTAGTAAATGAATAAATAAATAAAAATAAATAAATGAATAAATAACGCTTTAATATAGGGTTATCTCTATTTGAATGCTCAGAATTTCATAGACGTATAAGCATTCAAAAACTGAATGTTAATTAGATAAGTTTAGATTGAAATGTAAAATTAATAGAAAATTCAATAAATACGCAGAGTTTGGAAAAGAAAAGAAATTAAATTTTATTCTTTGCAATTTCAAAGCACTAGGTCAATCACACATTTTCTAAAAATATTCTCATATGGTGAAATCTAATTATATTTAACTTACAAAATAAGATAGATCTTTAGAAAAAAAAGCTACTCTTTTAAAAATATACATAATACCGTTTTAAATAACTTTCCTTTGGCATTTAGATTACTTAATATCAGAAATGGAATAATGAAAAATTTTCAAAGAAACTAAATATACACTCACAGAAGGAAACGAGATTAAATAAATTTTCAAACCGCTTCATATTTTTGTTCAAGTGTACTCGGAAGGAAAATATTTGAGCAGATTTATCGAGGATTTTAGACAGGAAAAGATAAATGAAGAAAATCATTTTCCAATATTTATTGGTCTAAACAGAAGTAAAATATGTATAAGGTGTCTTATCTGTAATTTTTGAAAGATTTAATCTAAAATTAGCAAAGTTCTAACATTAAAACAAATCCCTCTAGATATAAATGGCTAAGAGAGTTTTTTTTTTTCTCTTTGTCCGTTGCTGGACGCAAGTTGATTGGCTAAGAGAGATTTTCTTCAGTTTGTCTGTGTGTTGTTGCCACCAGCTTTTCATACTTTAGTTAATTAAAAAAAATGGTCACCAGCTTTTCATACTTTAGTTAATTTTAAAAAATCTAATTATCCGATCGAAAAGTTAATTAAACCGACGGATTCAGAATAAAATGCCTTTTTCATTTGGTGCCTTATTTGTAACGAAATTTTGATTAGATTTTTTAAAATTAATTAAAATGTGAAAATAATAACCTGGTAAAAGCTTTAAAAACATAGAATAATACTAAGGAAGAAGGAGCATGCCAATACTCTAATGCTTACAAACCCCTTCTAGTGAAATGCCAGCGAAAGCTACTTTTGCTCCTCTCAAATTTGAAGTAGGGCACCCATCCTCAGTGCATTTATCGCTGTTTGTTGTGGGTGCGGCCTCGCAGACTGATTGACAGAGAGACGAGACGATTCAAAAATCTTGCCAACAAGTCGCCAACCAATCAGATGGAAGCACTGTTACAACCCTATACCCGGCATTACTGGATTTTACAAACCGAAACCAAAACACGTACGCTCCTTCTTCCTTTATTATTATTCTATGTTTAAAAATAGATTTAAATTTTCAATTGTTGCCAATTTTTTTTCCAACATAAAATGAAATATGCTTTCACACGAAATATATATATAGATATATTAAATATTAAATTTGCTTCTGCACATGAAGAAATGAAAATGGAGTAAATAAATAAATAAATAAATATATATATACACACACCTCAATTTTAGATTTTTTTCCCCTTTTGTTTAAATAGTATGTTTTTGGCACGGTAGACGTAGCCGATCATAGCACATTGTAATATTATATTTGGTGTGAAATTGTTGTCATTTTATGGTTGATCGAATAATTCAAATAAATATAGAAAATAACGTGAAAGAAAATATTATACGTGAAAGTAAATATATTAGTACACCACGTATAGTGTTGTTCATATGTAACTGGGATTCAAATATAAAATGGTTACTTTAATTTTTTCGATAATGTCCGTTTCGAAACTGTCATCTGATAAGCACCCAAATGGAAGCCCACTGGTAAGCTATTGTCACAGGCAATAGGGACAGACACCCGAGAGTCTACGAATGAGTGGGTCGCTCCAAAGCGGGCTTTAAAGCAATTTTATTTTTGTTTGTAAAGCGATAGAGTTTCCTTTAAATATTGTGACCAGCGAAGCGAGAAAAGCCTTCGTTGATTCACTACCTTCATTGATTTCATGAATTAAAAAGTGGTTTCGTTAGCAAACTTTGATCTATTGACACGTAGGTAGCATCAGGCCGAGTTTTGTACATTTCGAGTTTGATTTTGAAATTTTTCCGGCATTCGGAATTCGGTTCGTTCCCGAACCCGAGCTTTGCTAGTTCCAAAATAAATAAATAAAGTTAAATTTTAAATTTTGCTGCTTTAATATATTTAAATTTTATTGCTCATGCATGCGAAAATTATTATTTTTAAAACAATAATTTACAAAAAAGTTTTATAATATGCGCCATTTCCTTAAAGATTCCTACATTTCATCACTTTTTAAATAAAAGTAAGGGAAAATGTCTTTGGAATTTTTGCACTAAAGCTTAAAAATGCAGAAAAATTTCAATTTTAAATTCGGGCTGGTTGATTTCGGAAATTTTAAGAATCTTGCATTTTGAACTAACATGGTGGTTAAAACCTATACTTGCCAACAATTTGTATTTTTAAATCAGATTTATCACCAGTAATTTTCAATACAAATCATTTTTCTAGAATTAAGTAAAGTGAAAATTACTCTAGAAAATTTCTGGTATGAAGTCCCTCACTGAAATCGGGAGACTTGGTAACTATGCAAACTGATCATTATAGATCTTCATATGCCTTATACCTTCAATGGCCAAATTTCATACAAATCTCTTAATCCATACGGAAGCTTTTACAAGACAAAAAATTCGAATGCATTATATATGGTAAATCAACATTCAGATAATAGGCCATGATTGGTAACTTTACAGAAAGCTACATAAAACTCTTTCACTCTACTTGAACTCCCAATATTCGATTTATATATATATGCAATATTAAAAAATGCTGGGATACTGTGGGTGGTTTAGGAGTCCTTCACCCGATTCTAGAGTCATTAAATTGCACACTTGCAGTCTAGTCATAATAATCACTCAGCAGTTAGCTTTAATTGACTTTATTTAATTCCAAGGCATGACTGAAGGCATGGCTGAAAGCAATGGAGTTCGGAGTTTCGCTGGACATTATTACCAAAAATCGCCGTAAGCCTTTGCTGACCTCAGGGCCGGGTCCTGAGACCGGCTTGCTCGGTAGTTAAAATCTTTCTAGCCGATGATAGTTCAAATATCTCTAATCGCTCTCTAATCTCTAATTTTTGTGAGTTTTCTATTTTATACCCGTAATTTTTGGTGTATTTCTAATTTCCCTCCTTATTTCCTTTATTGGCTATTCCATTTACTACCCCGCCTCTCCATTGGTTCTTATTGGTTGTACTTACGTTTTTCCCAGGCATCGCGACGCCGTTTGGCTCTCCACTTTGCCAATTCGCCAAGACATTAAAACAATTATTTATTGCTTTATTCTTGACATAAGTAGTCAAACCTTAATTTAGAATAATAAATCTTCTATTTCTTTTAACATCGCTAATTTAATTCTTGTATTGAATCTTTCTGGCGCCAGATGCCTTTGTTGCTCATTAAACTTAATTTATAGACTATTTCCTGGCATCAAAATGCTTAATGATTAACTTGGTCATTTATTTTTGAATGATGATCGCGATTGTAAATTCCCATTCGTTATTTTTTTTATGCTTTTAGTCTTACAGCCTAATATGAAATCTCCTTTAATTTATTTTGCAATATTACTTTGAAATATAAAAATAATACCCTGAAAATATGAAAATAATAATTTAAAATATAAAAATATTATTTCTTACCTCTTTTTTATCCATTATCTTTCATATATATATATATATATATATATATATAATATGCATATCAATAAAGTCGCTTGATTAATCTAAAATTTAATATGGAATTACAAAAATATTTTAATAAATTAAAATAGGTAAAGACTAAATTCATTTAATCTCAATTTGAAAATACTAAATTATCCATTTTCTTAAAAAAAAAGAAAAAAACAAATCATTTTATTTAATTTTAAAGCGCTATACCATTTATTTATTTTCTAAAAATATTTTCATATTGTAAAATTCAAATTATATTTAACTTTCAAAAGAAGACAGTTCTTTAAAAGCAAATGATCCTTTCAAAAAAGTACATAATATCATATTAAACGATTTTGATTTCTTATTTCGATGACAAATGGAGGGATGAAAATTTTTGATTGAAACTAAATATCCTATTCAGAAAAGGAAATGGGACTAAATAAATTCAAACCGTTTCATATTTATGTTCAAGGATACTCGGAATAAAAGTGTTTGGGCTCATATAGTGAGGATTTGAGAGAGGAAAAATTAAAAAATGAAAATCATTTCCTGACACTTATTGATTTAATGAGAAATAAGTTACTTATCGGTACATCACAGGAAAAATTAAATAATAAAAGAGAAAAGAAATATTTTATAAATTTAAATCTTGTATTCAATTAACCCATTAACGCCCAAATTAATTTTGCAAAATATTATTATCTGATTATTTCACTTCTAAATTAATATAGACAATTGTTAGCAAAATATATTAACTTAAACAATTCTTATGATAGTTTTAAATTTAAAGCCTATCCTCATTTATTGACGTTTAGTGTTCTAGCGAAAAAATTTCGAGATAGAAAAACTTCGAGATAACAGATTAATTTCCTATTATATGTTGACCAATATCTCGAAAGTAAAGTGTTATAATATATATTATTATTCAACTTGATTTAAGTTAGTATACCTGCGCAAAAAGCAAATATATGTGCATGGAAGGAAAAATCATGAAAGGACTATCCAAATTATGAAATAATAATTAATAGTAGGCACATAAAACTTTCAGGGATCATTTAGAGTGACGCTATAAACTGTCACTAAAAAGTAGAAATCATCCAAGAAAAAACAAAAAACATACGTGTCATTTTATTAGCTGTCCTCAAATAAGAACACTGGGCGCCGACGGGTTAACGAAAAAGAGTACAACGTATGGTTATCATATTTTATTTTATTTTATTTATTTATTTTTATGGTTAAAATAAAAATTTAAACAAGAATGTAAACCACTTTCCAATTGCACTTACCAGTTGCGCATTATTTAACTTTTAATGCATTTTGCCTCACGCTTTAAAAAAAATAGTTTGTTTTTAATTTGGAAGAAAGAAAATTTCCAAGAATTATTCTTACACTTTTTCTTTATTAAAAAAATAAAATAAAATAAATAAATAAATAAATAAGAAATTCTTTTTTTGTTGTTCCCACGTGGTGATTATTTTCGTAGTATATTGCCTAAGAAACAGAAAGCCTATAAAAAATATTTTGATTTAAACTATGCGGTAAAGAGTCTCAGTCTTAATAGCTTAATTTCTAAAGAGAATGCATAAAAAGATTGGTTTTATGTAGCTCTATATATCGTCTAAACATTGCATACGCATCATATATGACGTTAATCTATACAATACAGAAAAATTACCCTGAATAATTTTTCCTTATATCACATAATCGGAACAACTTTATGTGGCTCTGTAAATCTATCAATTATGCTAATCATACTCTTTTTTTTTTTTTTTTTTTTTTTTAAAGAAAAAAGAGTTCTCTATGTCTTAAAAATGTATAATAATGTCGTCATATTGTATTTTGAATACATATATTAAAAGATGGTTTAAAAATTTACCTCCCACAGACCATAATGCATCAAAAACCTTTTACGAGTCCCGGTACACAAACAATTTATACTATTTTTAATACAGAGCATTTTATAGCGACTTTGAAAAACATAGATTAATTTCAAGGGATATTATAAATATTAAATATGCCTGTCTGATTTTATAAAAATTAGAGCGCGAACAGATTGACGGACAGAAAGACTAATAAAAGTCATAAAAGTCATCATTGGAAAGCGTTAAAGTTTTTAAAAAGTTTAGCATAACTAAAAATGCAGTTTATAATAATAGAACTTAATATATCTAAATAATTTTGGCCTTGAATATCTGTGGCCTGAAAACTTTTATGCTAATCATACATAGTCTATAGAAAATATGTTTTTGTCTATGAGTAATAAATGTCAATTTGATTTCAGCTTGTGCAGTACAAAAAATAAGTAGGTATGAATTACAAAAATGCATTCCATAGAATGCGTTACATGTGAACTCTTTTTGGTGCCCCTGTACACAAAACAATCATGTTTGTTGTGCCATTTTCAATAGGGAACATACCATAATGAACTTGAATAACATATATCAGTGTGAAGAAATTCTGAAAAAAAAATTATGGAAGTTAAAGCGCGGACAGACAAATGAACAGACAAACCGAAGTCATAAGCAATTCTCAACTTTGTTCGAAAATATCATAAAGTGTACTACTAACAGAGTCATGTGCTATAAAAAAGATAGTACAACAAAAGATCGTGCACAATTTATATTTTTCTGTAATTCACGACCCTTAAGTTACTATATAGTGCACTAACAATGAAACAACAAAATTTCCCATTTTAAATGTTTTATTTTGATGATATTATAAAATTAATGTCCGTATAGGTAGATTTAAATTTTAATTAATCGATAAAATTGTTAGAAACATTTAATATGAATTGAAGATTTCCCTATTTTAAAAGAAAAAATAAAAACAATGTTAAAAAGCACAAATGAAAGAAAAATTGCAAAACGGCCGTTTCGGAAATTTATAAGTTCTTTCCTCAGTAATAATGACGAAAGAATTTGAACGTGATAAAACAGTAAACAGAATAACGAAACGGAAATTGAAACCCCGAAGCTTCCCATGCAAGCGTGGTCCAAGACCTGGGCCAGAAAAGCCCAAGTCTTGACCGTGGATGCTTTCTGATACAGATACTGGACCTTGCTTGCCTGGCAAGCTTTGAGGTTTTAATTTTCGTTTTTTTTATTCTTCTTACTTTTTATCATGCTCAAATTCTTTCGTCATTATTGCTGTGGAAGGTACATTCCACAGTATATTGCATAATTATTACTTCGAACTCCTTAAAGAAATTCCGAAACAGTCCTAGAGTTTACAATTTTTTTGTCATTTGCGGTTTTTAATGTTATTTTTACTTTTTCTTTTAATATTCAATCATAAAGTATCTCCACTTACATTTAATTTCGCTATTTTGCTTAGTTATCGGTTTGTGGAAATTTTGTTTGATATAGAATATGACGTACAATAAAAAATCTGGAGTGACTCCACTCGACTTTCCGAACATTGAGTAATTAACAGTTTTGTAGATAAAGTAAAGAAAGAGGAGTTGTTAAACAAACAAAAGGGAGAAAACCATAATAGAGTGTTTGAGTATTTTTCTCCATATATTACACGATGTTTTATTTAACGCTATTGATCTTTGAGCCCATAGATAATAATGATAAAGAATTTTTCGTTGTGTCCCTGTAAAACCCTATAAATGCTAGATTCACCAAAATGCTTATAGTTAGTGCAACAGTGATTTATAATATTCATATAAACTTTCAGCTCAATTGAATAAGGCGTTTAGATGCTATCGCACTTTTAAAAATTTGGTCCCATAGGCCATAATGATAAAGATTGTTTCTTTGTATCCCTGTAAAAAAACTGTAAGTGCTAGATTCACCAAAATCTATACAGTGTGTGCAACTGGGACCTATAGCATGTGTACAAATTTTTTGTTTATATTAATAAGGCGTTTAGACGCTATCACACTTTTAAAAATTTGGCCCCATTGGCCATAATGATAAAGAATGTTTCTTTATGTCCCTGTAAGAAAACTATAGGTCCTAGATTCTCCAAAATCTATACAAATTGAGTATCTGTGACCTATAATATGTGTATAAATTTTTTGCTGAATTGAATAAGGCGTTTAGATGCTATCGCACTATTAAAATTTTGGTTCCATAGGCCGTAATGATAAAGAATTTTTCTTTGTGTCCCTGTAAAAAAACTATAAGTGCTAGATTCACCAAAATCTATAGGGTTCGTACTATGGTGATTTTACAATATACGTACCAACTTTCAGCTTATTCGAACAAAGCGTTTAGACGCTAGCGTGTTCACTCACAGACATACACACATACATACACACATACATACACACATACATACACACACACATACATACATCATGGCAAAAATAGTGAAAACGGACTCATTGGACCTTGAAACGTATAGAAACATCAAAATCTCAAATTCGGATTTTTGACATGATTACAATACTTTCCTCACTATAGTGTTCGGCAAGTAAAAATAGTACCTATTAGACTTTTATGAGAAATAGTATTAAATTCAGCAATATTTGAATAGTTGCATAAAAAAAAAAAAAAAAAAAACCTATTTTCATATGTGTAAATTTGACAAGTATGAGGAACTTCCAAAAAATAATGCATCAGAAAAGAGTCTGTATCATTCGATTAAAATTAATGCTAATCTGTAGGATCTTGGCTATTATAAGTTATTATATTGGCTTCTTACTCTATATGCTTGCTAAGTGTTTAATAATACATTGTTCAACAATTCGTTGTTGTTATAAATGTTGATTTTCTGTCTATGAACATATTCGAGTAGATTAATGTCTAATTAGAGCTGGACAATGTGCTATTGGTTACCTCAAATTTTGTCCCTCGATGGAGGAGGAACCTAGATGATGCCTGATTTTTTTAGCGCTCTAGTCTTCTGTTCTAAGGTGCCAAGTTCCAGTTCCAGTTTAGACATAAATGTTCGTATTGATTTGTAATTTACTTTAAGTCTGTGTCGTGGTCTAATTTGGCCTCATGCTAAAAAAAATACTGTACAACGACAACTCAAACCAAGCCAACGTCCACAGAGTGTTGCCAGCTCAAATTTTGCTATGTTCTCACTGAAAACTCATTATCCCAACAGTGATGATAAAATCCTCTATTTTAGAGGAAAATATGGAAAATCCTTACAAAAATCTTCCCCCAAATCAAATTATTCATGATCTTCAAATCAAATGAGGGCAAATTAAAAATACGTTTCTACATCCTGAAAAAACTGTTAAATGTCTCTACACGTAGCGGCAAGTCTATTCAGTATGCAATTGGCAACAGTCACAGAGGGAAAGGTAGCTTGCTTTGGTGGACTGGCGTCCCTGTGGACACATGCAAGTAGTTGACGTTGCTGCGCAGATAAACCAAATACCGTCACATCTCGATACTTCCATAGATTATTCAAGAGACATATAACAATACTTGCCAACATACTAATTAATATTCCGTAGTATTGTTAGCCCCGCCTTCTTTTTCACATCATTATCTTTCTAGAGTATTTTTCTTCTTATTTAATTATAATTGCATTTGAAGAATATTACTCTAAAAATTTAGTGGTGTGAAAAAAGGGCAGGACTAATAACACTACGGAATGTTAATTAAGATGTTGGCAAGTATGCATATAACATTCCCAAGTTTATAGCGCAATAAATTCTTCTTGAGATTCGATGTTCTATTACGGATGCTGCTCAATCAACCAATAAATCTATTATAATATTAACATATTCAAAGATATAAGCAAGGATTATCGGTTTTATTAATCTTCCTAGAGTGCCATCTGTCAAACATTATTAGTTACAATCTTACTTACTGTAGCAGTATAATAAGAAAGCACCACAAGACTGGCGTTTGAAAATATTACGCACAAAACTTTGAATAAACACCCTAAAATGCAATAATCTCGTTGCCGCTTTGACTGCAGCACTCGTGCCTACTTAGTTCGCCTGACGAAGGGTCGTGTGCTGTTTCGACCCGAAATAATTGTTGCGAGATTATTGCATTTTATGGTGTTTACTCAAAGTTTTGTATGTAATAGTATGTTTACTGAAAACTTTCGATTTCTGTATTAACAATGAATTTTTTTTACATTTTATAATTAACAATTTGCTTTTCACCTTATATAAAATAAGAACAACTATAAAATATTTTAATAATTTTTTTTTTTTTTTTTTTTACAATTCAGTACTTTGTCCACTAAAATCAAAGTAAAGTATCTGTAAAATCGCTTCTTTCGAAAAGTGTTTGCTATAAGAATTTATTTTTTATCCTTATCCTCGAATTTATTTATATAACGTCAAAGTATATTAGAATTTAGAGTATCAGAAGTAAAGTTTAAGACGTTCTATTTTTCCAGAGAGGAAATTTAAAGATACAAAAAACTAACATAGAATATAAGATTTAAGGATCGACCTCATCCAAAGCTCTAGAGCATTTCATCACAATATAAATATATTAATTCCTTTTTAGAAAAGAAAAAGTATTTAGGTATTTGCTTCAGTAAATCTAATGTAATTTACATCTGAAAAATACTGTGTTTGCTTTGAATAAGTTTTTATAGACTGATTTAGAAAATTATTCAGCTAAAGTAAAAATATTAGAAAGGAAAACTTGAAGTCTTAATCACATTATGATAATTAGTGGTCCCACCGGTAACCGTACAATTACTAAAAAAAAAAAAAAAGGATCACTAAGAAAGAAATTAAACTGTTATAAATCTATTCAGAATAATTAGTACTTCTGTCAAATGTTTAAAGATTTTTCTTGATGGTCAATCTACATAATAAAATGTAATTACTTTTAACATTTTCAATAAAAATTCTATATTTGACATTTAGGTAAGTGAAGTTAAAAATTTCTCGACATGTTTTATTAGTAAATTAAAAGCTTTTTACCAATTTATAAAAAGTCGATAATAGGGGTTAACTAAAAATTGAAATCCTGTAGATACATAGAATAATGGACTTCGTAATGTAAAAGAGTTTTCCTTAATGTCATTTCCGATCCATCGTATTATAACGTTTCATTAAGTATTAAAATTTAGTAACTATTTATAAGGAAAAAGTTAGAATTTTTGTTGAGCTTATATCAAGTATTTCTGAGGCGAATAAAATAGGACTTTTTTTTTGACTGATTGTAATTAATAATGTTTTTATATAAATTTTATAATTAATTTTCCACATAAAATTTTGAAAATTACAAGACAAATATAGTTCTAGCAAAGTTTTTAAGATGTATATTCATACTAAGTTTCAGCAAGATGATTCTTTTACTTTTAGAAATATGAATAAAATATGTATATAATTATAATTTAAAGTTAAAAAACGTAAAAGTTTAGCTTTAATGAATTGAAAGTTGGTATGAATCCAAAATAGGAATGTTATGAAAAAATTAGATATCTTTCGAAAATTTAAAAGGTAGGTCAAAGTTTAATTTATAGATCACTTTTCCAATAGCATTATATATCCATATCCTTAGGAATTGACGTTATTACTAATCAACTTATTATTAGTATAACTTTTATGTTCTGATTTAACACATAATTAGTGGAAGTACTTTATCCTCGTAACTATATATCATAACTCTGAAAGAAAAGTGACACAAATGAAAAAATGGCAATTCGGTGTTTGTGTCATTAAAAATGTGTATGAAATGCACCAGTGTGCACAAAAAGTATCACATCTCTTCATCTCAATTTATCTACATGAAAGGCCGTTGTGATAATTTTATTGTAGGCTAGTTAATGCATTACTATTGCATTCTTTAAATTAATTTTTCCCAAATACAGCATTTTGGGGCTGTGTTACTTTTCATGGTGGGGTGATATATAAGCGATATGAAATATCTGTGCGCAAGAAAAGCATACTAGTAATAATAATAATAATAATAATAATAACATACATTACATTTTGGTTTGTCACTAAATGGTCTTTTCTTACATATTAAGGCTTAATAGATCGGGATCTGCCGTTAAATGTTCATTCCGAACCTCTCCAAAAATAGATGCCTTAACTAGAACTCAAATCCAGAGCTTGGGAACTGAAGGCCAGAGACTATTTCGCCACCAGATAGCAACAGAAGATATAAAATGATACACATGTGTGCTTGCGACATATTTTAGTTTTATCAACAATTACAACTGAACTACAACACTAATATATATATTTTTTTGCATTTATTAAAAAATAAAATTACTACAAAATTCTCAGATACACCATTATTTTCATTTCAATATGTACTGTGTGTTTAAAAGTGTTCTGATACAGGTATATTTGAAAATCTACGTATGATGCACGATTTCTCCCCTTTTTACTTCCTCTTACGGATATTGTAAAGAAAATATTGTTTTTGGGTCAAATTTTCGAAAGTAAGATTTTGTTATATTTATACGTTTCGAGGTCCTCTGAATCTGAAAATCATATTTTTAGAGGTTGGTCTGTGTGCCTCTCTGTGTGTGCATGTGTATCTGTCTGTTATCAGCATATCTCAAGATCAAATAACAGCAGAAAGTCCAAACTTTGTATTCTAAATGCGTATCATATAGGGATGCCACACTAAACTTTTCGTTGAGATCAAGCAAACGGTTCGTGTACAGAGATACCCAAGAGAATTGGAATACATTACGTCTATGGGGGAAATTCTAGGTAACTAGAGTTTGACATTGAGAGACACAAAACCAAATGAAACGAATACATTTTATGTGCGTAAAAACATGTTTCACGTAGAATATGGTATAAAAATTCTCCACTGTTCGTTTACAGGGCTATACAAAAGAATTAGACTATATTGGGACAATACTTGAAAATTGATGGAAGTGTATTTCAGGTTGTGCTGCGTGTCGTTAATATAGGATTATATTTATGGGCACCATAATCTTCAGAAGATATACAGACCTGCCAATATTTAAGCAATAACATTCTTTTTTATTGTTTGTGAAAGTGCTTTACCAAAATATTTTAACATGTCGAAAGCTGATCAGGAACTGAAATTAATTCTTCATTGCCATATGGTAAATAATGTATTATTTTATGCTAAATATTAATCGCTTGGTGTTTTGTATACTTGCACGTTTTGAGGCTTCCTGAATACCGAAGTCAAGTTTTAACGCTTGATTTTTGTCTGTGTCTGTTAGAGCAAATTAAAAACAATTAGTTTCAGGCTATCCAAATGTTGTATTTTGAAGTTAATACTTTTGTTACGAGAAAAGTTTGATCCAGATTGATAAGTTTCAAGGAATGTTATACGGGAAAGTTGTCTGAATAATTTAAAATGAACTTTTGATTATAATAACAGATTTGAATTCTATTTAAATGTAGGTACAGTAATGAAATGGAGAGTTGAGAGGGTTGCTAGACCCCCTCACATAACTATTATTTGTCAAATAAAGCTGTTCCGAAGCCTAATTTGAATTGTTTTAACATAGGTTTACACGAAAGTACTCGTTATCTTACCCCTTAATCTTCAAACTGTATTTATAGTATTAAATTTCAGGGCAAGAGGAAGCACTATAAGTGACACTCAAGATTATTTTCCTTATTAATTTTACTCTAAAATACCAAGTTATATATTAAAAAAAATCCTTATTTAAATCTTTTTTTGCGTTTCAATTTTAGTATTTAGCTATTTCAATTGAAAGTACATCTACTGTTGGGTAAGCTTATTGTTAAGTTATTTTCAAAAATTGCTTTTTCCAGACTGAAAGCCATTGAAATTTACTATTGTTAACATATAATTACGTAATATAAATTCATTCATTAAATGTACCCGAAATAATTAATTATTAGTTTGATAGGTATTAAATGAGGGGCAGTGCAAATATGCAACATGAATTAACTTTAGTATTATACATAGTTATGTAGTATTATACATAGTTATTTAGTATTATACATAGTCAGAAATAAATTGCTATTTAACAGATGATATAACTTATTAAATGTTAGTGGAATTGCTTTAAATATGAATAACTTTGAACAAATGTGTTTTCAACTTTTGAAGCATTTCCGGAGAAAAGCAAAATTATGGCTTTTCTATTGACCAATATTACTATCAAATTTTTATAAAATTTTCTAGTTAACACAACTCTGATTTTCTCGATTAAATTCAGGTTTGAATTTACCGATGGACAATGAGAAATTTTCACACATGGGGGATTTGAACAAAATCCTGTTTTTCTGGTTGTTTTACACCCATAGATTTCAAAAAGTTTATTAAAAATGCAAAAAAAGTTCTCATTAATTTAAAAAATAACTTTAAAATTAACCAAAAATCACGTGACTTCAAAACGCTGCCTGACGTCACACTTTATGATGCTTCAATGTTTACATTTTGTTAGCCTGGTTAGTAAGCAGCAATTCCTTTTAACTGTCGTAATTATCAATTGTTTATGTGATTTCTGAGCATTTCTTTTTATCATATAATCATTTTACATCATTATTACCATTTTCCATTATCATTATTTTAAAATGTTTTCTTTTCATGGTGGAGATCCAGTGTTTTCATTTAATAGGATCCTGTGGAACGTTAAAGAATACCTTTTCAGAAGCGTTAGCCGTTATATTAGTGCAAAAAGGTACAATACAATATTTATATTACGAATTTTTAATATCCGTCTTTATTATAACATACAAAACCTATTTCACTGATTCAAGAAGCAAAGCAAAGCACGAAAACGAATGTAAATAACGATTACTTCCGTTTGTTGTCATAAAGAGTGGCGTCACGATATATTACACTGCGTTTTCTCGATAGAGTAAATAGTGCGACGTTAAAATTGTTATAAATCAGTAATTAGATTTCAAATAAAGAAAATGTATGTATTTATTTTCTTACCTTTTCATTTTCTATTACATAAGAATAAAATCAGAAAACGTGCAAATTGTCTATTAAAAAAAAAAAAAAAAAAAAAAGGTGTGAAAAGTAGTTTAAAGTAAAAACAGATGCATTATAGTAATAGAAATTTCTATTGAACTTTTCCCCACTCGCAACAATATTATAAAATGGAATTATTATTTAGCAATTTTTGATCGTTCTTGAATATTTGTTTATTTTCAAGGAAGACTAGGGAGGTTTGCCCAGTGAATCTGAAAGTACCCAAGCATTAATCTATAGAATTTGTCGTCTTACTCTGTCTGTTGAAAGTATAAATTTTAATTGAAAATATACGATTAAAAAAAAAAAAAAACTTTTTTTTTTTTTATCATAGAAAAAAAGAAGAAAATCGAGAAAAAATTTTCTTCTGAATTTTAATTTTTCAATGTTTTCACCAGTTATAAAACTTGTACTTGCAGTAACTGCAGTTAAAGATTTTATTAAATAACTCAAAATCTGAAAAACAATTTAAAGAACGTTTAAAAATACTTACACATTCTCAGCTTTTACTTTTAGAGAACTAGAAGTAATCTTCTGTATTTTATTGCTGTCGAAATCTCTGTAAAAAAATAAAATAAATAAATAAATAAAAAAAAATTTCATATAATGAAGAATTATTTAAACAAACAGGCACTTTTATGTAATAATGAGTCATGTAATTGTAATGTAATAAGGAATCGTGTAGTTGTAATTTATATTTTTCATCTAAACAACAATAACTTTTATTTTAAAATATATGGGCAAGTTAAGATAAAAATGATTGTGATGATCTATAATAATATATTAAATATATGTTTTAACATTTCTTTGCATACTGAGAAAATATATACCGCCTTCATCTAGAATGAATATGTGATCATTTTCTAAATCCCTAAACTAGAAATATAGATCTCCGAGCTATGCGCATAAGGCCCGCCAATAAACTGAATCGACGAAATGATCGAGAATTTCTAGTCTGCACATTTCTAGAAGGTAAAACAATAGTCTGTATATTCTGAATATTCTGATTTTTTTGTATTGCAAGAAATTCTCGCTTGATTTTCTAGAGTTGGGTCATAAACCAAGGTTATAGTTGTTTAAACCCGCTTCTTGTATTCAAATTTATTGCAGAGATTTTTAAATAACTTTGCCCTCGATAATATAGGCAAACGCTCTAAAATTCTAATAGGGGTTTCTAGAACTAGCTTTCAAAGGGGACTAGAATTTATAAAGATGACATGAAACTATTTTTTCTAGAGCCACAATTTAGATTCTAGTTGTCAGTTACAGAATTTTTATCAGTGTATATATATATGCATAATATACCTATATACAATATAAATTACCCTAAAATACATGTAAAAATTCAAGAACAATTAATCAAGTCTTCGTCATAAAATAAAATACAGTCAGAAAAAAAAGTCCCCCTCTTTCTTCCCCGACTAATTTCGCTGTAAATTATCGTAGGAACATGCGGCAGGTACTAATCGCTTTTTAATAACGTCTAGTTTATAACAGCATAGTTAGATTTTTCTTAAGGGATCGTATACATATTAAAACTGGAATCAGCTTCATTTTTATCAATGGAAACCCCCAATTTTTTTTTATAATTTTTTTTTTTTTTTTTAATTATTTGGATTAAATTATCGCGGAAAATGGTATAATTTATATATTTCCCTTAATTTTTCATAGAGTTATAAGCTATCAAAGTATGGGAAAGCTAATGTTAAATGAATGTGAGAAACATTAATTCATATCTTTCCGAAACATATTCAAGTTTTATTCTTTTAAGCTTTAGAATAAAGTGACACAAACATATTTCATGCATATTTTTGGTTAAAAGACATTTTTTGAATTACGAAAATTATTAATAAATTCATAATCGAAAAAAAATGTGAATTATGACGTATATTAATTTTGCATGAATAGAACAGGCATCATCAAAAATATGGGTTTCCAAATTTATAGCTTATTCCTAACATTATTTTTCGAATTACAGCAATATCTCATTTTTTATTTCTGTTAGGGGGCTATCACATTTTACCATTTGTATTACCTATAAGTAAATATCTGCATATAATCTCGCAGAAAACTATTTTAATTTACTTTTATGTTATTCTTATTGTTTTCTAACAAGTGATGCAGCAAAATCTGGACTGTGCTGCACTCTTTGACAGTTAATGCTAAGTATTAGGTACAAAATTATTATATGTAATATGTAGAGTTTTTCAACTAGTGTTAATACGTTTTTTTTTTTTGTGTCTTCAACAGAAACCAATAACTAGAACAATGGCCTCAAGCGAAGACACCCGAGTGTACACGTTCTACTCCGCCAGCATAAAGTCCGGAAAATGGTCCACTATAACAAACTTTATTGTTGAAGAAGTGCACAGAAGTACTATCTATGATATTTATAAACGTTTTTGTGACAACACACCAGCGTCTTGTCGACCTTGCTCAGATGGATCGAACATCAAAATCACTGGAAGAAAATTGACCACCTTTAAGCTTTTGTTCGATCACAAGGACGGGATTTCGCAGCAGCAAGTAGCTCAGTGGCTCCAATGTCATCAAAGCACGATCTGTCAGAATCTACAGAAGGTGAATGTGAAAGCATACAGGAAGAAACGTATCTCACAACGTACTGACAGGCAGAAATCCGAGGTTAAAAGGTCGTGTGGTCCCCCTGGATCATCGATGACGAATCCTATTTCACGCTATCCCACTTCATCATTAACGCCAACAACACCTTCTACACCTCGAACGTAGACGATACGCCACCTAGAGTGAAATTCTATCCCAAAACTAAGTTTGAGAAGCAGGTTCTGGTCTGTCTTGCCATCGGACCAAACGGATGGTCAGAACATCTGATCAAGGAGTCTAATTTCGCCATCTATGGCAAGATGTACCTGGATGAATGCATTCAGAAACGTCTGATTATCCATGTCTGATTACACATGGTACATGTCTGTCCATACATTAAAGCCCACTACGACGATAACTACGTGTTCTGGCCGTACAAAGCCGGTGCGCATTACGCTAAAATGGTAGTGGAGCACTTGGAACAAGAAAGCATCCATTTCATCGTCAAGGAAGACAAGCCTGCCAACCTCTTGGAGGGCAGATGCATTGAGTACTTTTGGGCTCTGTTGAAAGCCCGAGTCTATGCAAATGACTGGAGAGCCGAAAACACTCGCCAGCTCGCGAATCGCATCAAGTTACGCGGGCGGCTCGTGAACCGAAAATAGGTGAAGAGCTCAAAAATAATATTTAAGTATTTTTAATCATAATTTTTATTAAGCATGGTCATAACTTAAATTAACTAAAAATACTTATTTAAATCTAAATTTATATTCTATAAATGAATACAGCGTAAAATACAGTGTGCCTCTTCACAAATGTTCGGTGCACGAGCCGTAACTTACGCCTGAGACAAATGGACGTCGGACTTGTACAGCGCCTGGCGGAGAGTACTAAGAACAGGATCCACCAGATTAGGCGTAATGGTGTAGTTGAAAGTCGAATAAATGTGTGCTTCGTAGAACTTGTGTTTCCTTTTCTATTGTTCTTTCCATTTTGTTTCATGCTAACGAATTGCTACTTTTATGTTTAGTTGCGGGCAGTCCAAATTTTTCAACATCATCCGTTAAGAAATATTTCAATGTTTATTATACAAATTAACTTATTTTTGTAAAATTACGGCAGTGCATGCGAGGGATTGTGAAAGAAATCCAAAAGAAAACAAGCCCCGCCTGCTGTGTTGCTGAAACAATTTTAAAATAAAACTATTTTGTGTATTCGTATTTGTTTCTATATGTGATGCTGGTATGAGTAAACATCGATGGAATTTACTATAGTTTATTCAGCGAAAGAAGAGAACGAAACTAAATAAAAGTGTTGCACAAAAATAGCCAAGAAGGTTCACTTTCAGCCGAAATCCCCAATTTGGAGAATTTAATTTTTTTTCCTTACTCAAATGTTTTTTTTTTAATTCTCTTCTTCACTGGACTCAAAGAACTTTTCTCACTCTCTATTATGGTAAAATACGAAATCACACGAAAAAATTATCAAATTTAACAATCAGACAATAGCACGAGCAAAACAGTGCAAATAAAGAAAAAAAAGAAATTCACACTTTCTGTTTGGCACTCCTGGCAGAATGCCAGGTTTTTCACCGCAGCCAAACCGCACGTGCTTTTATTTAGTTTCGTTCTCTCGATAGAATGAATGGACTATACATCGATTGCTGAAGATAAAATTTAAATGATTTAATCGCGAATATGTGAAATAATTTTATCTTTTAATGTGAAGCTTTCGAGAAATATTTAAAGGCTTGGCTTACTTTACAAGATAGAAACATATCCGATCTTGATACATTGAGTCTGTCTTCTTAAATATTAAATACCGTATTTTCCAGTGTATAAAGTGCATGTTTGTTAAATGAGTTATACACCGGAAATTTACATTTACAGTGAAAGCTATTGTTTAACAAGCTTTTGTTTCTTACAAATATAGCTTTATTTGCAAATTAAATTTTCCGGTGTGTAACTCGTTTATGTGACCTGCGTGTTATATGCCGGAAAATATGGTAACTTTTCATACTTTTTCGACGCTAAATTTTTGTTTTAACCCTGTCGTCTCTCTCTCTCTCTCTCTCTCTCTCTCTCTTTTTTTTTTTTTTTTTTTTTGTATTTGAATATTGTAGGGTTCGTACTCCTTAAGTTAAATGAGATGTTTTAGAAAACGCGGTAAGGCGAGGCTTATTGTTTGAAACAGCAACATACGTTCGAAAATATTTATTTTTTAATTAATATTTAATAAGTTTTATAAAATTTTTTCCGCGAATTTTCTGTTTTAATCTTGTTGTCATATTTTTTACTGTACGGTTTGTAAGCTTTATGATATTTAAATTTTATTGCATGATGTAACATGATAAAATATGTCATATTTATTTAATGTTTTTTAATATAGAATGAAATGGTGGATGTTTTTTTTTTTTTAAGTATCTTATAAAATCTATTATTAATACAAATGCGCAATATTATTTATACTCGATTAAATCTAATCACAGCGTAAAACTCACATATATTATAGAAAAAGAATTTTAAACGAAGTAATATGGCTTATCACTTTTAAAAATATAGATATCGATCTTACACCAAAGAATTTTTACTACGATAAGAAGGCCTGCTGCAGCTAAAACATAACTAATGCCCCCTGGCGGAGTTTATGGTGTGCTTGTACAAGAAACTAAATTACAGGCTGAGCTAGCGGATAACGAGGAGCATGCAAAGAATTTCGAAAAGAGATTCGCGTATATGCGCATGCGTTGTAGTGACATGTGATCACAGGACGCCGTATTTGAATTGTAAACAAGTTCGTTGTTCGTCGACTTCTGTTGTCTTCAGCGGTCGTGCAGGATTTTGAATTTTTTACGCTTTATTCATTAATTACATTTCATCATCAACTTTTCATCCTCATTCGGTATTTATCATTAATCATTTTTAACCATTATTAATCATAGTTAATACTTTAATTAATAATTTATTTTTAAGATTATTATTTGTTCCGTTGCGTAGAATTTAGAGCAGCAACTATTCATTTATGCATTAATATTTAATTGCCGAAAACTTTAAAAATATTTTCTAATTAATTGTAAATAAGTGTAGGAAAAAATTAAAATATACATTTAAATACTGAAGCAGTTTTTTTATTGATAATTTATAATAAAAATAATAATTGTTTTATTAAGTGTTATCAAATAGTAATAATTGTAATAATGCTATTCATTTACCTGACACATTTTTTTTTTTAAATATCTGTAATTTACATATTTTATTTATAAAACGATATTAAAAAAAAAATCTTAAAAATCTTAAATAAGAATAATTTTATCAGTACATATTGATATATATATATATGTGTAAATGTCTGAAACAAATAATGATTTATAATACATTTCCTAAATATTCTACCTATTTAAAATATTTTTAAATACAAATACAAACATAATAC
The DNA here is from genome assembly GCA_963930645.1 of Salticus scenicus. Lineage (NCBI taxonomy): Eukaryota > Metazoa > Arthropoda > Arachnida > Araneae > Salticidae > Salticus > Salticus scenicus. The sequence continues at coordinate 256,317,672 of OZ005655.1, forward strand.
ATAATATATATATATATATATATATAGCCAACAAAAAGAAAAAAGAAAGAAAGAAAAGAAGAAGAAAATGAAAAAGACTTTTCAATGTACAATAAATAAGGCTAAGAGCTGTAATTATTGGGAAAGTAATGCAAAGAACTTATACTATAGGATAGTATAAGTTCTTTGTTCACAGCGACCGTACGCCATTCGACTGTGCCGTTTCCCTGTAAAGTTGCTTTTGGTGTAAGGTTATTCTATCAAGTCACGTGATTAGACGCGTTTACATTATCGCTACGGAAGCAAACCTTCATTCCGATAGTACAAGTTCTTTGCTTATTTTTTTCATAATTAGGAATTCAAGTATAGCAGACTCCTGTATAATGCAGGAGATCCATTCTGTGCAATAGGAAATCGCGTTATGTGGGATATACATTATCAGATCAATTTATGCAAGTTCAGTCCAGTATTGAAAAATTTTGCTTTATTTTATTTTATTATTTTTTTCTGAATAAGGTTTCGATGTTTAGTATATAGATTAACTTGCTTTTGTGAAATTAACCCGTCTAACTTTATTTTATTTTATAATTAAAATTTCTGTAATTTCTTTTTTCCGGTATGAATCTTAATGAATAATGTCCTTCTCATTTTCGTTTGTAACTCTATCAAGAAATAATTTATATAATAACTTATGAAAGTATATGAATAGGTTTTTTTCCGAACCACCTTGATCTAAAAAATTTGAATATAAGGTCAAAAATTAGGGTTGCCATTGCAGAAAATGAAGCTGATGCCAGTTTTAATATGTAGACAACCCCTTAACAAAAATGTATCTATACCGTTATAAACTAGACGTTATTACTTATCGATTGTCACCAGCCGCATGTTTATAGATCGATTTGCGGCAAAATTAGTTGAGGGGTGTCTTTTTTCTTTTCTAAATATACAACAATGTGCGTATACAAAGAAGAAATGTAAGATTAATTATTACTGTTATAATTTATAAAATCTTTGACTGTTAATGAACAAAATATACATGAATTAATCCTTAACTATAGTCCAATATTAGAGTATTTTTTAGAAAAAAAAATAATTATATTATAAGTGATAATAAAAATTTTAACTATATGCAACTGCACATAGAAACAGATGAGTAACATTCTTTGTAAGACAATAGGGTAGACAATATAAATTAACTATTTATTAACACATGTAAGATTTTACGTCTTAAATGCCAAATTTGTTATCAAAAGTTCACTTAATAAACCTTAAACAATATAACAACTTTACACTTACTTGTTCTCTCAAAGAACCCTATAAAAGTTTGGTACAGCCAAATCATATCATTTTACATTAGAGTCGTAAAAATCTGGGAGATTTACTCAGAACTATACACCATATGTAATGGTTTTAATTTCTAAAACAGTGGTAGTTAACTTGGTCCCTATTAACGACGCTACACGATAAGAGACTGGACAGGGACACTAACCTGCCGGCTGATGAGACATGTTTGTTTGACCTGTTATATATGATACCACTACCTTATGAAAAAAATTTAAATTGCTCTCTGTGTGGCTTATGACTATAAATAGAATTTTTTTCTCAAGATTTTTATTAAAATTTTTTTTTAGAAGGTGGTAAAATTACATAACATTCTACGGTGTTCGAGTTGACTTTGAATGAAGAGCCGCCATTTTTATTCAGTGCGCAGTCTCTCTCTATTGAGGACCTCTATTCAGAGTTCCCAACTTTTATAATTTATTCACGAGCATTTTTAGCCCCGCCTCTTTTTCATACCGGAAATTTTGAAAAATTATTTTCTTCTTTTTTAATCGTTGTCACATATTAAAGAGAAATAATCTACCAAAATTTCCGGAGCGAAAAGAAGTCGGGTCTAAAAATGCTCGTGAATAAATTATAAAAGTTGGGAACTCTGCCTCTATTCCCTATCGCTCATTAGTGAACGTTCCAAGTGGTACGACTTTTGTCTGATGCTGAAGTACTTTCCTATTTTTTTTTTTTAAATATAAATTTAATTGACTTCTTAAAAACTTTGAAATGGAAATATGCTTTGTTATTATATGCCTTAACTGGTAACTCTGCTTCATAAATTTTGTTAAGTGAAGTTATTTCTTTACATTATTCAATGCTATTTGGTGGGTGGTTAAAATTTTTATTGCTAAAAGAGACACAAAAATGGGCGGTAGGGATAGAACGCCTGATTATCACTGCAGTAAGAAGGAAATAAAATGATCCAAATATTGAAAGCAATATAAACGAACATTTTCAAACCCTTTAATCTTTCAATAAAACTTCATACACGTTTCACCAAATTTTTAGATACATTTATATTTAAAAAATACATTAAAGGGAAACAAAAACAAAAACAATTTCATGCTTTTGTATTAAAAATATAAATATAACGATAGTTTTTGGGGGGATTTCTTCTTCTATAATAAAATAAAATATATTTAAAAGGAACATAGATTCCAAGTTTCTCGTTTTTCCCGGAGTCTTTATTTCAAAAATTTTCTATAATAATTTTTAATTTATTTAATTGTAGGAAATAAAATAAACATGGTAGATTTTTATTTGAAAGTAGTGGTGATAAATCCCATTTCAAAATTCGAAATGTTAGCAGATTTTATCACCACAAAGAAAAATACATTAAATTTTAAACGATGCACACTGTAAATATTGCTGGAAAGTGTTTTATTGACTGATACTATTTAAATACTGCCAGTAAATTGTTACCAAAATATCTTATATGTTATGAAAACATAAATATTATAAATTCATACAATTCGCATAGATATTACTAAAATATTTTTAATAGTATTTCGTCATTACTTTTTCTAATTAAATATAGTTTCAGATTAAATATTCACTAAAACCTACCGTTTTATATTATTCATACATTTTATGCATATGTTTGTTAATAATAAATATTGAAATTCAACGTTTAGATATAGTAAGGTTGTAGAGTTTGTACCAGACTTTAGCTTAAACACATGAACTAATGCTATGCCAAAAAGCTTTATCATAACATTTCTTGTTTCTTATATTTAACTGATGCATACCATGATAGTTCAAAACAGTTTAGAACTATAACTGAGGAAATCAAATCAGCGAAAGAAAATTGAAATGTTAGGTAGTACTTGATAAATCATGAAGCATATTAAAACTAATTTCTATCAAACAGAATTGGATCAAATGCGCTAAGAGAATATAGTAAAATCCCATTAAGTTAAAACCTCACCAGAAGGTTTAGTTTTAAAAGGTAGAATAGTCAAAATACCAAAAATTAAAGCATTTTATCTTATTATCTAGAAAAGATGAAACGTTTAGTTTACCATAAATTATCAAACAAATACAGAATCCGGAAATAGTTTTTGATAAAACTTGTCAGACAGGAACAATAATAACAATTAATCGATGAAACATGATTAATTAAAGAGTTCGAAATCTTTTTTGGTATAATTAATACTGTAATTTACTGCAGTAAGTTATATTTTTAATAATTAAACAATAAGTAATATGAAAACAAGTAGTCCTTTTATTATTTTCTAACAAAATCAATTATACGATCTTAGTTCTTCCGTTTGTCCTACCGCACTGAAAAATTTGCTTCAATTACCAGTATGCTATTTACGATATTTATATATTTCTGTGCTCCACTACAATATTTTCCCATTAAATAGGGTGTGCATAGCATTCCTTATAACTTTTCAGGGTTATTAAAAAATATTTGAATATATAACCTGGAAATATAATCCGGCACCACCTATCTCCTAACTTTGAAACCAGACCATTTTGGTCACCGGTGGGGCAAACATATTTTGAGATGCTGTCACTTAAATAAAATACATCAAAGAATATAAAGTAACTCGCTAATACAGATGGAAAATGTTTTATAATATCAGCAAAGCACACGTTTTTCTTTTTTCTTTTTCTTTCTTTCTTTCTTAAATAAATAAATATAAATATTAAAAGGGGCATGCGAATTAAACACTTTCAATGAAATGCGGTCACCGATACTTGTATGTTGTGAAAATAATGTAAATATTTTTATAAAATTCGCATAAATATCTTCTGAAGGATTCCTTTATTTTCTAATTAAATATGATTTTATTACTCATCTGCTCAGTCAACTCTACCCTTTTACACACTCCTGCATATTTTCCAACATCGTTATTAATAATCCGTAGTCTTATTAGTCCCACCCTTTTTTTTACACCAGTAAATTTTTAGAGCAATATTCTGCAAATGCAATTAAGATTAAATAAGAAGAAAAATACTCTAAAAAGATACTGGTGTGAAAAAGAAGACGGGGCTAACAATACTACTCAATATTAATTAGTATGTTAGCAAGTATGCTCCTGCTCAAAAGTTTAGCAAGAGATCAGTTTTTTTTTTTTTTTTTCAATTTAAAAACTTATTTCTCGATGAAATGTTTTCAAAAATTGGGTATTTAAAGAACTGAGTCTTCCTGGTGTTTTTCAGTGAAGATTGGTTTAAGACAACATTTAGGGAACCGGTAACAAATTGAGCAAAATCAATAATGTTTGTGATCACCCTGTGTTATTAAATAAATGATCTGTAACTTTAGGATATGTTAATACAGACCCAGTTAATTTAGTTTAAAGATAGAGATAGCCAATTTATATTAATATGTAATAGCATAATAAACTTACCTAAAGACAAAACAAGAAATACATTACCTTAAACCTGGAAAATAAAATATCACATGCCTACATTAAACATACAAGAAGTTTAAGTGCTAGATAGATATAAATTGCATGAACTCTCTAGCACACCAATATCGACTTTTTCTTCATTCAACAATGAAGAATTCAGCAAATGAATTAGGCCCATCTCAAAGTTCCGGTTGCATAAAGTGCACAATTGACTATAATATAGGTATATCAGCGCTCACACTCGCATGGTCACAAGAAATGAGATTAAAGAATGTATGATAACTTGAAATAAAATTACCAGTTATTTTCATTTTCCAAAAAAAAAAAAAAAAAAAAAAAAAAAAGAAGAAGGAGAAGAAGAAGAACAATGCATATTTTTAGATGTCGTCTGTAGGACACAATACACCAGTATTTTAGCGCTTTGTAAGTTTATTTTTATTATATACATATATTTATTTATTTACTTTGCTTAATTCCTCAAGCGCAGAACATTATCGATTATTCCGAAGCGTAAACAAATTTTATTTAGTAATTAATTATACATATATTTTTAATAGCAACGGCCTTACTCAAAATGAAATTACATAAATTTTACGCATTTTCGAAACTTTAAAAACAAATTGAAAACGCGTGATACATATTTATCTTTCACTGGTAGTTATTTATCCAAAATAGTTTGTTAGAATCACTTATTCAGAAGGGTAAAACAAACATTTGTAATGTTTCCGAATGATTTAAGTGACATATATGCATGTGTGCATTTGTCCATAAATGTTTTAAGTATGAATTTTTAATTAAAAACATTTTTTTTGCATAGAAACGTATTTGTTAAAATTAAAGTTTAGGTAAACGATAATTTAACTTGTGTACATAAATTTTAAAGTATAGATTTTTAATAGAGGGAGAGCGCTTCGTTTCCATAGAAACATATTTATTAAAAATAAAGATATTAGATAGATAGACAAACAAACGAAAATCGTACATGCTTTAAAAGTCGCATAATATAATTTGATAGAACTTAAAACGATATGGCTTGAACAAAACTCATTTTACACACTGAACATTTTTAAACAATAACGTTTTTTTTTTTTTTTTTTTTTTTATGCGCAAATTTCTATAGGCTTACTACATATATTTTTTCCTTCGGAGCGAATAAACTAATCTCATTTTTAGCTAAATAATTTTACCTTTAGCGCTTTGTTTATTTACACAACAAATATCGTAAACGGGCATTTTAATTTTGACATAAAAATAAATACATTTATATACATGTAAGTAATACATAAACTTGAAATAAAACTTTATAACAAAATATTCTTGCGCGTAAAAAAAATAAAAAAGAAAAAGAGAAAAATCGTGTTAAACTGACTTTTTCCTTCATGTATTGCTTATGTAGTTATCAATTTAACAGTTTTTGATACAATTAGAAAATTATTTTTATATATGTAATTTTATAAGTATTTTACTTAATTATTAATGAGAAAACAGTGACAAATACATAGTAATTTCATTACTTTAACAAATTATTAAAAAGTATAATGCAATTGTAATAATCAATAAAATGGAAATTTGTTTTGGCGCATTTTCTTCGAAGCGAAAAGATTTAGTTCTTTACTGAAATAATTTTATGCTTTTAAGCGTCATGTTTATATATTAAAACCTTTAGATGTATCTTTTTTCAGACAAAGAAATCCTTAACCAAGGTTTAAACGAAAAACTTCCAACTCTAGAAAAAAACATAATATACATTATTTAATCAGGAATCACACAAAATGATTCAGATACTTTACAAGATATCAGTCAAAGTTCTTGAAATGTATTATGTGATTTGTTTTAATTTATCAAATTTTAATTTGCTGTATTTATAATAAACAATGCATAAAATAATATACAAGGATACTTAAACACAAACCAAATTTATACATTTCTATTTGATGTAATTGATAGAAAATGCTTTTTAAATTATCTTATACATATCACCATAGGAATTTTCGTTTTGGGTGTGCAGTTTTAAGGATCCAAATTTATCTTTTATTTTGGAGGCTGCAGTGTACAATACACTAATATTTTATGACAACATCTCAATTACAAACATATATGATCATTTGTAAGACTTTCATGGCATAATTTCATAATTTCGAAATTTCATCATATTTACTCAAATTAAAGTAAATGTTGAAAAAAAAAATACAATTTTTACTTTATTTAATATATTTTTATGGCTTACAGCGAAATACTTTTAATTTTTGACTGTAAAAATGGGTTTTGAACTTTATTTTAAATTGCAAATATATTTATTGTAATGTATTCAATTATCTTTTATGGTTGTCCCTAATAATGTGCAAGAGAATTTGCTACATAAACTGGTTGACGGAAACTGCCATGTTCGAACCCAGGTCACGATTTTTGGCTTAACTATTTGGAGCTTTCCGTGACTTTCTCTGAATCTCGTATGTATTTGGACGAGGACATCTTAGAAAATCATTCACGGAGAACATTACACTCAGTTCAACAACACTAATTTTATCAAACGGCTTTAATTTTAACACCACACCGCATTTAACTCTTTGATGGGCGATGGGGGTGGCGGGGCATATTATATCTTACCTAATTTCAGTTCGCAACTACAAAAACTCGCACGGGAAATTTGTATTAAATTTTTACTTTAAAACTTAGAGAAATAAAAACCTCCTTTATTTCTTCTCTTCAAGCATTGTTCGAAAACTTTGCTTTAAATAATCAAAATTATCTTTCCCCTGAAAGGAGAAATGTAGTTTACTTTATAAATTAAGATACACTTACTTTATAAATTAAGATACTTATAACTTTATAAATTTGTTACTTTTACTTTATAAATTAAAATACATTCAATATCTTATTTAATTAGTAAATTACAATAATGTTTTCATATATTGTCAAAATTTTTCATATTTTCAGTTTATTCAGTTTCAAAACTTCTATGCAATAAATGTTTTTCAACTGCAGAAAAATTAAAACTATATTCTTTAGATCATTTAAGGACAATTTAAAGACTCCCATTGAAAACATTTAATTTTAAGTTTGTGAGTTTATAATTTTAGCAGGTGAAATCCGAAGGTTAATATAAGCTATGACATAACCACAAAAAAATTTTTGTTACTTCATTTACGCCATTCTCAAAATAAGTAAAATAGTTTTCAGGACTGAATAAATATTCCTCCATGACGTAATATCTCTAAAACGACGCGTAACTTATAGATAGATAGAGTAAATATTTGAAGCACAAAAGTAAATACCAGAATAGGTTTAAAATTACTCTTGTGATTGAATGGTACATATTGTTATTTCCTGCTATTTCAATCGTTTCTAGTCTTGTGGTTTTCATGAAAGGTGTAATAATAACGGTTAAAAAAAAAAAAAAAAAAAAAAAAAAAATCTGGAGTGACTCCACTCGACTTTCCGAATATTGAGCAATTAACAGTTTTGTAGATAAAGTAAAGAAAGAGGAGTTGTTAAACAAACAAAAGACAGAAAACCCTAATAGAGTGTTTGAGTATTTTTCTCCATATATTACACGACGTTTTATTTAACGCTACTGAACTTTGAGCTCATAGATCATAATGATAAAGAATTTTTCGTTGTATCCCTGTAAAAACCTATAAATGCTAGATTCACCAAAATGCTTATAGTTAGTGCAACAGTGATTTATAATATTCATATAAATTTTCAGCTCAATTGAATAAGGCGTTGCGTTTAGATGCTATCGCACTTTTAAAAATTTGGTCCCGTAGCCCATAATGATAAAGGATTTTTCTTTGTGTCCCTGTAAAAAAAACTGTAAGTGCTAAATTCACCAAAATCTATACATTTAGTGCAACAGTGACCTATAAAATGTGTACAAATTTTTTGTTGAGATTAATAAGGCGTTTAGACGCTATCACACTTTTAAAAATTTGGCCCCATAGGCCATAATGATAAAGAATTTTTCTTTGTGTCCCTGTAAAAAAACTATAAGTGCTAGATTCTCCAAAATCTGTACAGATGTATCTGTGACCGTGTTGCGTATCTGTACAGATTGCGTTGCGTATATGTGTATAATTGTTTTGCTCAATTGAATAAGGCGTTTAGATGCTATCGAACTTTTAAGATTTCGGTCCCATAGGCCATAATGATAAAGAATTTTTCTTTGTGTCCCTGTAAAAAAAACTATAAGTGCTAGATTCACCAAAATCAATAGGGTTTGTACTATGGTGACTTACAACATACGTACTAACTTTCAGCTTATTCGAACAAAGCGTTTAGACGCTAGCGTGTTCGCTCACAGGCATACACACACACATATACATACACACATACATACATACATCATCGTAAAAATAGTGAAAACGAACTCAGGGGACCTCGAAAAGTATAGAAACATCGAAATCTCAAATTCGGATTTTTGACATGATTACAATACTTTCCTCACTATAGTGTTCGGAAAGTTAAAAAAAAAAAAAGATTAATATTTGTACATTATTAGGCTTCATGTATCTGAAATATTATTATTATTATTATTATTATTACTATTATTTTAATTTTAAGATATTTTATACTTTTAAAGCATTTTTAAATACCCCATTACTTAAAATTTTATAGATGGAAATTAAAATCCAATACTTGTATTAAGTAATGAAATTTCTCTGTATTTGTGACTATTAAAAAAAAAAAATCAGAAAAGTGAATAGGATGGTTGAGTGTGTTTTACATCACAGTAGTGCTACACTATGGGCTTTGGCACCCTAGTTATATATATAATTTGAAATATAAATATTTCCTAAGATCTAGCATAATATAAGAAGAAATAATTTTTGTATGATTAAAAATGTAATTAAGGTGTAACACCACTGTAAACGTTTCAAAAAATCAATTTTTTATTGGCTTAAAAGATGCAATGAAGCTTCTGACAGATCTCACCTTGTAGCACATAGCTACTCCCTTATACCTAGACACAACGTTTAAAGTAATAACTAGGTGCTTTAACCCTTTGCAGCGCAAGGTAATTGGAATGATTTAAATTACACTTCCACCGGAATTCACGAACCAAATTAAAAGAAAAGAAATTGACGACTTTTTCTACTATGTTATAAAAGTTAAAATTTGCTAAAAAGTTTCCGGGATGAGTTTTTGCAGTTAATAATTAAAATTAGGTGATGCTGTAGTGGCATCACCGTCTCTGAAAGGGTTAAATGTGAACAATGTGAAGTTAAGATGACTGAGGGCAGCACTTTAGTGGATACACTGCAAGTGGAAGGTTCATGCTTCGTATTTCGTTATTCTACAAAAGACGTTTCGTTAATTAAAATTTTTAAAACAAAGTTCTAATCTTTAAAAATGATTTCAGATTACGTTGAATTTATGAGAAATACTTGAATAATTTTTGAAAAGAAAAATTATCTTTAACAATAAAGAGAGGAATGTTTTAGAAAGAATAAATAAGTTTGATAAAAAAAATATAAGCATAGAAATAAAACTACTTGAAATTGCATTCATTTTAAATATACAAGTTTAATTGCAAATTTAGAACTTAAAACAAATAAGAAATATTGCAAAAAGAATTTTTAAGTTACATAATGAAATCCAGATTGAGTTTTTTTAGAAGTGAAAATACGATGTTAGTGATACATACTGAAGTCGGAACTTTCCTCATTTAACTTCTTTTTAATCTTCCTAACCAACGAAAGTAAACATTTTTGTCTGCATTAAAATTAAGCTAGCTACCATTGCGAATACATAAGACCTGTTACCATGACAACAAAGTCATCAAACGGATTGTTACTGATATACGAAATTTTAAAATTATCTTAAGTGAAACTTCGAATGCGTAGATTAAAATTCGATTTTTTTTTTTTTTTTTTTTACACATTTTTAAATAGGGTTGAGACTATATTTTGATTAGAAAATTGTAATTAATATTGAGACTCATTTTTACTTCTATTACCCGACAACCGTAGGTAAGGGAAATACTTATAAATTACATAGTAGAACCGTTTTTGTATTTTACTATTTACCTTTGTGATATCATCTTAAAATATACTTTGTTATTAAAAAGTAACCAGTTAACAACTATAAGTGAAAATAAAAAATTTTTTAGTTATATCACATAAAATATCTGTTTAGTTTTTTGAGTTCTTCTTAAACAATCACTGATACTAATAAAATATTCAGTATAGATATTGTGCTTTTTATTAATGTATGCAAATCTCATTGCCTTTCATGCAGCGTAAAGTTAATAGGATAAAAAGAAAGAATTAAAATAAGAGGAAATATTGAAAAAAAAAAAAAATTCTCAAGGACCATGAAAGTTTTCTGAATTTCTGTTGATAAACCAGTAGTAACTGTATACACCAATTTCATTAAAAAGAATCTGTAATGAACCTGTAAACAGTTTGAAGGTAATCTAATAATGTATTCAGAAAGAATAGTCAGGATAGTTCGATAGTTAAACCAAATTCGTAATTTATTTTCACTTTTTTGGAAAATGTCAAAAAACAATTCTTTAGCTTCTGTTTATATCAGTTCTGTCCTATTGGAACCCTATTTTATTCAGGCGGACCATACCATATGTATGTGTATATACATACATGTATATGAATGTTTGTGAATGTATGATTCATGCATGCATATACTTTGTGAGGGGGGGGGGAGGGTGAAGATTCGGAATAGAATACATTAATTTAAATTATTTTCATTCATAAATCAACAATATAATCGTGAAAAATTTACAACTATACATTAATATCTACAATAAAATGAATGAATCATGGATCAAATAACATTTCATTACAACAGTGGTGATTTTTTAGCTACGATAATCGTTGAAAGGTGATTTTGCTACGAAAAGTCAGAATGGATTTATTAATTTTTAATCTGTTAACCGTCAAACTTTAAATATTGTTAGTCTCCTCGCGGGCCGCAGAAACTACACGGTAAGTCGCATGCGGCCCGCGGTCCATGGGTTGGCCACCCTGGTTTATATGACAAGTGCTTGGAGATCTTCTGTATATGCACATCGTCATAATCAAGAGTTTTGTGGATTATTTGATGTATATGAACAGTTTAACTACGATTTCACGTGTGGTAATCCGACGATTCTTCAGTTTTAGCTCCTCCACAGTCAAAATCGTAGCGCAGTTGGTGACAACGCATTGCAAACAAAGGGATCTTAAAGTAAGACATAAAAACAACTGAAAAGGCATTTAAGACACATAAATGTCTTAATATGCGGCTTAGACATAATAAGTAACTTAAGGTAACAAAGAAATGTATCTGAAATACCATTTCAGACACAAAAATATCGGAAACACGTTATATGCAAAATTTCAGACAGTAAAACAGTCTAAATTTCCAGACATTTTAGAAATTAGGACATTTACATTACTTAGTAAATTTTTCATATGAAATTTACTTTAAGCAACATGTTAATCCTTTAAACTTTTTTTCCTCATTCAATAAACATAATATTATTTTACATAATGTGTAGTTAAGCTATTTAAACTAATGTTAGTTTATGAAATTAAATTTTAAAGGAATAATACTCTAGAGATGTGCATGATAGTTGCATGGAATGAGGCTTAAAATATAAATCATAAAACAACATATTTAGACGCGCAACTATTTATAAAAAAAAAAAAAAAAAAAGAAAAGAAAAAGGAAAAGAAATCTTTGTATTTAAAGCTTTCTCTTATTAAAAGAAAGTGTTGAGAAGAACATAAGCGAGTATCTTGTAGTGAAGAAAGCAAATCTTGAATAATTTGTGCACAACTGCTATTTAATTATTATTATTATTGTTATTGTTATTATTATTATTCGATTTAATAAATATTTTCTTCCAAATAGTTACCTGCATTTAAATGCATGTAAAACAACAATTTTTTTGGTATTCATGTTTATAACTTGTCTCCTTTGAAATATCAGAGAAAAGATAAGGATTAAAACATAAAACTGCATTTGTTTCACAAATATTGCAATAAGAAATTTTATTAACTGTCCCAATTTCTTCTCTTCTTTTCCTTTCATTTTTTTTTTTTGTCTAGTTTACCCAGTAATATATGAGAAATCAAGTCAGCATCTATAACGTAAGATATTACTTCAATGCAAAAACCATTATGTATAGTTGCTGCACTCTTCGAAACATTAATTCTATTTATCCTTTTTTCTCAACCAGAAAATTCTGAATTCTAATATTGAGAGTCGGACACATTCAGAAAATCAAGAAGTTAAAAATAACATTAGTGTTATTTCTAATAAAACATTAAAAAATATCAAGATTTTTCTGCGAACCATAAAAATTTTGTGTACCACTGGTTGACGACTATTGGTTTAGATGATCGCTTATATCTTGGTACATGCACTGTAAACAAACAGGTACTATAACAATTTAATGGTACTCGTTTTCTGTTAAACATTGAAATATATTTCAAAAGTGCACATATATAGACCAGATTTTATAGGAATAATGACACAGTTCTTTATATTTTATACATATAATAATATTAAGGAATATATATACATATATCTGTATTCTGTAATATATTAAAACGCAGAAGATAAACGTTTTGTGACAGCCACAACAAAATAGGTACAACATATTTCCATAGCATAAAAGTTGCATAAAATGCAACTATGATTAAAAAAAATGTTTTGTTATGGACATAATATATCATTTGAAACGGACATTAGTCTAATTAGTTAACATAAAAAAACTATGCTCTTAAAAGTACTACAACGATATTGAAGAATATTTTGTGATAGACACAATATTTTAGTTCTAGCATGTCACTAAGTTTAAATAAATGACATAAAGTCTTTCCTCATACAAATATTAAAATTATATGGAAAAATGCTTTGTGATAAGCCACTACGCATTAGTTACAACTATATAAATTTAATTATTGCAGTAAGAATTTTCTAACATTTTCACCTATACTTAACTGCATAGTTAATTTCAAATTGCAATTTTAACAGACTTTCATCTCCGAAAAATAATAGTACGTTTAATTATTTTATTTTTATCAGGAAAACATGGAAAGTTATTTAATAAAGATAAATTAATAGCCAAAATCTCAATATCATTAATTTTTATTAATAGTAATAGTAATGGAAATGAAAAATAACATGTTATTTTCCAAACAAATTTAACTTACGCAAATTGAAAACGCTTTTTCTAATTCCTACTACACTCCTTCTCATAATTATAAGGACACCCGTTTTTCTATATTAACTAAACACTGAACACTATTATTTAAACAAATATATTTTTAATTAATTTGAATTTCAATAATAGACTATATTTAAAAAGTTTTATCGTTTTTCTATCTTAAAAAACTGTAAATATGGTAAAAAGATGATTTTTCAGGTGTTCACAATTATAAGGACAGCTCGAATTTTAGTAATTTTTTTCAGTTATTCTTTAAATTAATATTTTATGGGGTCTCTTTTTAGGGTTAAACAGTCAGACATTCTCTCTGGTATATATATATATACATTTATTTTTAATATTCAGTTTCAATACCATTTCATGTAGCATATATGATATTCTTAATGCATTTAAACTATTTAAAATTGCTTTCCATTTGCATGCACTTTTCTAATATCATAAGTTAAGGTTTTTTCAACTTTTAGGCCATGGGAAAGGCAATAATACAGAAGTTTCTTTCTTCAAACTATTTCCTATTGCTCTAAAAGTAGAGCAAAAATGTAAGTCTTGTTGAGAAAAATATTATTACCCCCCAAAATCTAACAAAAATATAATAATTCCACGTTTAAAATTTGCGGATATTCTCTTGATGTTCATAATAATAGAAAAAATTACTAAATTCATTCTGCTTTCAGTAGAAGCAGCTCCCCAGAGCACCATAGATCCACCTTTAAAATGCCCGATTCATATCTGCTTTTAAAAATTCTGTTCTGTCTTTCGCTATCTTCAGATCGTGCCAGTAATTGTTATAACCATTTGGTTAATCAAGTATAAAATGTTTTTCATCCGAAAATGCAACATTTTACCATTTAATTTTGTCTTTATTCAACTTTAACACAGACGTTCTTTCCCCCATTAAATGCTGATTGATTATTACAGGTTTTTTATTCATTTTAACATATTATTAATTATTTTAAACATGCATAAATGTAGACCCTAACCTTTCGTTAAAAATTACGAGCAAATTCGGCAGCAATCATTACGAGTAGAACAGTAAGAGGAATTATGAGACTTTGATCTCTGTAAAACAACTCTGATTTTGCATCAGATCTCTCTCCTATCGAACCAGCAGTTCAATGTTTGATCACATTTCCTTCAGCAATTTTAGACCTTCGATTTTCATTAGAAATTCGGCGGATTGAAATTATCCTTCCACTTAAAAAACACTTTTATCACACTTAACTACATGAACGTTGTTTTTTTTCGAGGAATTATCAGTAATGTCCGTCCAAGTAAAAATGAAGGCTTATATATGAATTAATCTCGCCCAGTAGTTAACAAATTCGCATGTCAACTGTAATTTATCCGCTAGTAAGTTAAATAAAACGAAAAAATCTGGATTGTCCCTATAATTATGAACATCTAAAAACGTGGAGAAAAACACATTTTGCATTATTTTTTATTAATTTTGTTTTATATTAAAAAATTATAACAGTTTTGGTTTTTAGAATGCTAGATATATTAGTAAGTGCACTTTGTATAATCTTGTTTACAATTATTTTTACGTTAGTTATTTAAAAATATAAAGTGTCCTTATAAATATGAGAAGGAGTGTACTAGTTCACACTCTCCCTATATATATATATCTTGTACAAATCTTGCAATCGATTTTTAACTAACTTCCCGACTAGCTAGAAATTTGAAACTTTCAGGATTGCTCAGAACATGGTGACAACACAATACTTCGAAGTCATATTTTCGAATTTTTGATTAATTTTCTTATAATTAATTAAAATATGAAAATAATAACATCCTAATAACGTTAAAATAGCCATTAAAATATTAGCTATAATTTAATTGTTGCCAAGAAAAAATTACGAGTTCATTTTCTTTCGACATAAAAATAAATACATTTAATTAAACGTGAACATTAAAAAATTATAAAAAGTTAAATTTTGCATCTCACAAAAATTGACGTCATTATCACTTAAGTTGTATTACACACTTATGACGTCATTATCACATTGTAAAAGTTTTTTTTTTATCTTATAATTATTTTTATTTCATTTTGCGTGCGCGCTTTTTCTTTCCTAATTCAAAATTATTTAAAAAAAAAAAAAAAAAAAGACTTTTTCGATAGTGCTTGTAAGTAGGAATTGACTTAAAAAAATTTTCTTTAAAATTACTTGTTTCTTTGAATTATGTATTAACTTTTAAAATGTTGATAGGCATGCAATTTTAATTTGAACTTTTAAATATTCGACAAAAAATTACATCATTTTTACCTGGTCTGAATTTATTTAAATGACAAAAGAAAAACTCTCATGAAAATTGGTTTGTTTCTGCTTATTTTGAAAGTTTTCTCTAAGTTGCTTGATAATGAAGTTTGTTCAACGTCTTGGGTTTCAGTTTAATATAATAATAGTAAATTCTTTCTTCATGCCTGCTGTCAGAACAACCTGATTTAAAGAAGAGAGATCGCAATTTTCTCTTTTCTAAAGTCATATATTGTGTCCTTTATGCAAATTTGAGAAATGTTGAAAACGCCGACGTTAGTTTTATTCTTCGACCACATTTTATGAAACCATGGAAACATCTGCGCAAGCGCTAACTCAACGAGTCCAATGCTGAAATAAGGATGACAGTCAACTGACTCGGAGAAAATGAGCAATAACAGAGCACGGAATTGCTGGATGTTTTCTAAATTTGAAGCTGGCATCCTTCCAACATTTTGGACGCGTCCTCACTATTAGTTTTAGGATATGTGGCTGCACTGTAAATGCATTTTATATACATAAACCTTCTACAATAAAATAACCGACAGTTGTTTTCAAGGTATTTTTAATATGATGTTTTTATGCCCTAAGCAGATTAATTCCGCGAATTCAATATTTTATTAAATAATAGGATATGGATTAAACATAAGAAAAATTATATATTTGTTTTAATAACTATTCTGCAAAAATTAGTATTAAGTATTAAACTATATCACTACTATGTGATTACTTTAAATCAATTTTAATAAATACTTTTTTTTTCTTTGAGAAATGATAACACATTAAATGTATTGTATCTTTTTCATGAAAGTATTGAAAACGTGCATAGTAAGGAGTAACTAATAGCTGAAATCTCATTACATTTTGTAGTAATAGTAACAAAGAAAATAAGCTCAAACTCGCTGAATTTTCTGCATACTGTACAAACATTTTTTGTTCCACCCCCTAATGCAATCTTAATACGTCCCCATTTTTCTTATTTCTCAAAGAAACAGTATCTTATTGAATTTATCATGTTCTTATTAAAAAAGTGTGAAAACTTATATGAAAAAGACAAAATAATAACCTAAATTTTGTTACATATTAATAATAGCAATATTAATAAAATGTAATAACATGTTATTTTCCAAACAAATTTAATTTATGCAAATTGAAAGTACTTTTACTTGGAATAATGCATTAGCTTTTAAAACGCTTATAAGTATGCAATTTAAATTCGAACTTTCAAATATGAGAAAAAAAACTACTTCATTTCTACCTGGGCTGAGTTTATTTAAATGACAAAAGAAAAACTCGCATGAAAATTGATTTGTTTCTGCTTATTTTGAAAGTTTTCTCTAAGTTGCTTGATAAGGGAATTTGTTCAGAGTTTAGGTTTTCAGTTTAATCAAATGACAGTAAATTCTTTCTTCCTGCGTGTTGTCAGGACAACCTGATTTAAAGGAAGATAGATCGCAATTTTCTCTTTCCTAAAGTCAGATATTTTGTTCTTGATGCAAATCTGAGAAATGTTGACAACGCCGACGTTAGTTTTAAATGCATTTTAAATAAATAAATTTTCTGCAATAAAATGACCGACAGTTGTTTCCAAAGTATTTTTAATTTGACGGTTTTATACCCTAAGCAGATTAAATTTTGCAAATTCATTATTTTATTAAATATTAGAATATGGATTAAACGTGAAATTTGAAATATTGTTTATTGAGTGATTATCTCAAATGATTGGTTAAAAAAGGGACAGAAAAAAAAAAATGAGATAGAAAAAATGAGGGGAGTTTTAGCTTCAAGAAGTTCGAACGTTCAGAGAGTGATATGAGCAGATTACGTCAGAGGGCATAACAGTATTAAATTATGATGAGCTCGTTCACTCCCCCTCACTCCCTTTAAATTTATTCTACATAAAAATGTAATGACACTCATTTTGTTGTAAATTTTGTTTACTTTCAGAATCTCTCTCTCTCTCTCTCTGTATATATTATTATTATTATTATTATTATTTATTTTATTTTTTTAAAAAACTGATTTTTTTTTTTTCATTATTTGAGAAAATTTACAAGGAAAATATAGGAAGTTCAAATTAGGATTCAGTGATTCCAAAAACATAAAGAAAATCAATTTCTAAAACTATCATGATTTCTTTTCAGGTAAAATTTCCTATTCCCTGCACTATGAGAAATATATGAAAATGATAGCAAACGCATTAAGTTTTCTGCACTCTCTACAAATTTCCTTTGTCCGCCTACCTGGATCCCACAACACACGCACATATGTTAGTTTGATCCTGCCAATATTCACCACTGTAGCATTGATGTGTTTTCTGCGCACTTCTTTGCTAGTAGACGAACATAAACAAGTTTCTTATTGTGTTTCTAAAGCAAAAGTCACATGGAGTTAAATCAGATGATCTTGGAAGCCAAAAGAATAAAGTGAGGTCTTCTTTCGAACACATTCAATCCAGCTATCCAGCAATCTAACCCAATATCGACAAAAATATAAACCTAATGAGGTTGTGATTGTTTTCGTATTAAAGTTCTTTTCTTTTCTTTTTTTTGTGCAATAGTTTAGGCTATCAAAGTAATCGAATCTTTTGTAGTAGCCTGAAATCTGTATAATATATATATATGCATATGTATCTATGTGCGCAGTTAAAAATGTGCACTGAAACTTGAATAGTTTGCAAACACGATGGTGGTTTGGCTTTGACTTTATTCTCTGAGTTATTCGTTGCACACTAAATATAACTCTGGTCGGTACCAAAATCCTTCCTGTAAAAGTAATAATTATTTTTGACAAATTTAAACGCACTAAGCCCAATTATGACAATTATTGTTTCATCATAAAGCAATATATTGGGTTGTGAAATGTGCGTGTGGGGAGTCTTCTTTAGAAACAAAATAGTTTTCTTTTGATGAAGTATTAGTGCTATTTGTGTGTTGTTCCTTTATTTTATTTTATTTTATTTTATTGCATGGAACCTCGTATAGGTTAAAAACACGATGGTAGTTTGGGTTGGATTTCATTTTCTGAGTTATTCGTTGCATACTAAATATAACACTGGTAGGTGGCGACATCCTTCCTGTAAAAGTAATGATTATTTTTGACAAATTTAAACGCATTATGACAATTATTGTTTCATCATAAAACAATATATTTGGGTGTGGAGTGTGCGTGTGGGGAGTCTTCTTTAGAAACAAAATAGTTTTCTTTTGCTGGAGTATTAGCGCTATCTGTGTGCTATTCCTTTTTTTTTTCTTTCCTCTTTTCATAGAAAACAATCCCCATGCTCTTCTAAAAAAGTTTTGTACCCTGCTTTTGACGGTCTATGATCTGAATTCAACACACGCGTTTTCTCAAAAAACAAATATCAACAAAATTAATTTTCCGTTACAGAATTTATTTATTTCTGAAATAATGTAATGAAAATTGTTCATTGTTCATTCTTTTATTGCTTTGTAGCAATATTAAGGAATACATTATTTTTCATTTAATACTGTAAGTTTCATTTTTTATATCATGTTTATCTTAAAAACGGCACGTGATGGAACTAGTTTAGTGACAGATTAGGTGTCAGGAATTTCAATTAATGTAGTTAAACCTTTTTTTTTATTTTCTTTTTCTTTTTTTTTCAATTACAAGGAGGGAAAATGTGTTTATTTATTCATTTGTTTTTGTAGACCAGTGTAATTAGGTCATAGTCTTCTGCTTCAAATGAATTCCAAAATACTACGAACATCTACGTGCAAATCAGGATTCTTACCTAATTATCAGGAGGTCAGTGCGCTGACATTTCGGCCACCAGATGCAAACGTAATAAGAGCTATAACCAAATTAATAACCACTGCCAAATTAAATGTACTTTGGGTACATCACTTAGAGAATATACAGTGTGGCAAGCGCTCATGATCGAATGCTTAAAATACTGCTTAAAAAAAAAAAAAATGCTTCCCAAATGGCGTTTCGATCGATTTTTTACTTTCTCTTACCCATAAGGTAGAGAAAGTATTGTTTTTGGGTCAAATTTTCGAACGCGAGATTTTGTTATATTTACACGTTTTGAGGTCCCCTGAATACGAAAATCCTGTTTTTAGCAAATGGTCTGTGTGTATGTCTGTGTGTCTGTATGTCTGTGTGTGTGTCTGTATGTGTGTGTGCGTGTGTCTGTATGTCTGTGTGTGTGTCTGTCTGTTATCAGCATATCTCAAAAACAAATTATCGCAGAAAGTTCAAACTTGGTATTCTAAATGTGTATCATAGACGGATGCTACAGTAAGCTTTTCGTTAAGATCAAGCAAATAGTTCGTGTACAGGGACAATCAAGAGAATTCTAATACATTACGTCTATGGGGGAAATTGCCGGTAAGTAGAGTTTAACGTCTATAGACTGCACTAAACCAAATGAAACGAATATATATTTTTTGTAATAGAGATAGTTAACTGGGAAAATTTTTTTGTGTATGTAGGAGCCTCGCCTCCCCCCCTGGGGGGGGGGAGTCCCCCCTCGAGGGGAGTAAATTTTCATGATGGGTATCGTTCAAAAGAGCTCGCTAATACCTTTAAAACGAATGGTTGAACCATCGATCTGCGATAATTTAAAACAAAGTTATCGATTTTTTTTTACTTTTAACGAAAAAAACTTTTAACGAAACTTTTAACGATTTTTTGTACTTTTAACGAAAAAATCGTATTTTCTTTTTTAAATATTGAGAATAAAATGGATTTTTTTTTTTTTTTTTTTTTTTTTGGTGTTATACTACTTCTCTAAGATGGAAATCGTCTGCATTATCATAAAAGATAATTTTTTTAATAATAATTTTAATAAATTGTTTTTTAAAAAGAGAATTATTTTTCAATAACCGAATTAAATTCTATATAAATGTAGGTGCATTAATGAAACGGGGGGTTGAGGGGGGCTACCGCCCCCCTCACACAGAACTAATTATCATATAAAACTCTTCAGAAGCCTAATATGAATTGTTTAACATAGGTTTACATAACAGTACTCGTTATCTTACCTAATTATCTGCAACCTGTATTTATAGTATTAAATTTCAGGGAAAGAGAAAGTCGTGTGAGTGACACACCAGATTATTTTTTTTTTTGCTTAAATTGAAGAACTGATTTGCTTTCCTCAGTTTCGTCTGCTCAATCACGTGATCTAAGCTCATAATTAACCAATAAGGAATCTCGGTTTGATTTCGCGATACTACCTTCGATTATAGTGACATCTAGTGAGAGGCTTAATTTTTATAGTACAAATTTATTTGCCGCTTTCTTCACTGTTTATTCTAGACGCTGTACTTTGGGTGTACTTTGATGTCGTCAGCACAAATTTAATTATGCTTAAGCTTTCTTTGTTTAATATTTTCTCAAATGTAATACCATTTATGTATTTATAATTAAGTTTTATTAAATTTTCGGCGACAAACATTTTCATCACATCCACAAATTAAATTAGACAACCGTATTTCAAAATATGAAGCGTATTCGATATTAAAAGTAAATATAAACAACAACGTTCTATCACATTCGTTTGAATTACAACACTAGAATGTGATAGAACGTTGTCGTATATTAAAAAAAAAAGTAAAACAAATTTAATAACAGGAAAATGTTTTTTTTTTTCATAATAATCGTATATTTGAATTCTCGGAACTTTTCATATTCATTAAAAAAATATATTAATTACTTGAGATGAATAACTTTATTACAAAATATCACTGAATGTTTTGTTTATTGGACACGTTTTAGGTTATTATTATTAAAGGAGTTTTATTCTGTAGTATTTGTTATATGTACTTGTTTCCCGTTGAATTCAATTAAAATGTTTATAATTTAATTCCAGAAAATTTCTATTAACACAGAAATCTGTCTGATTCATTTATATTTCAGATAACATGTTGTTACATTACACTATTTTTTTACATAATTTATTTTAGCAAAACTGGAGAAGGTAAGTAATAGAATTTAATTATTCTTTTATTCTAATCACGTCATTTCATTTAAACTATTTATTTAAGTTAACTGATTGCTGCATTTCCTTCATGGAAATTTAATAAAAGGCAAATGAAAGTAATAATAATAATAATAATAATAATAATAATAATAAAATAACTTTGGGATTTACTGGTTATTTCAAAAATTTGTTCCAGTTTTTGTTGTATAAAAGAAATATTGCAGTTTAAGAAATATATTTCAATATCTGAAGCTCGGTTATTTAAATAATGATTATTTGTATAGATATAATTTTTAATGCTGTGCAAAGAAGTATTGAGAAGTTAAATGAAAATAATAATAATAATAATAACAATTACATTTATAGATCTCTAAAGTAGTCTTGAGAAGACAATTGAAAAAATATATATGCACACACACAAACACACACACACATACATACATAATTACATTTACGGATATCAAATTTAGGTTATTAAATTAAGAATTCAAATAACTTAGTAATAAGGTAAAAAAATATTTAAATGCAATTTTTAAAATAATAAATATCTCATTAACTTAATAATATATTTACCCTTTCTCTTATAAGGTATGAATATTTATGGTAAAAATGGTGTAACAAACGCTTAAGTTGACAAAAAAAAAAAAAAAAAAAAAAAAAAAAAAAGCATAATTTAATAATTTCTATATATATATATATATATAAAAATACTGCTGCCTCTGTCCGATTTTTTTTTTTTTTTTTTTTTTTTTTTTAATCTGCGAACGCATCTCTTCCTGAAAGGGAGGGTCCTCAGCGTCATCAGAGGTAGGAATGTTTACCGAGTACTCCAAAGAACACATTTCTCTTGGTTAGAAATTTTTATTGCCTTAATTAACAAGCTTACGAATTAAAACCTCGCATTAACAAAGGTATTCTATTTGCCAATTTGCAAATAGTTTCTCTTATTACGTTGTTTTTTTTCTGTCTCTGACGTCCTTTTCCCGAGGGAAATTACAATATAATCGATAGTATTATAAGAAAATAAAATACGTGTCAATGTTGCTATTGGTAACAAAGAAATGTATCGCATGCAAATAAATAAAAAGTAATATCTTAGATATTTTTAATGAAAAATTAATTTAGGATTGTAATTAATCGTCCGCAGATTCTTTTTTTTTTTACTTTTACATACTTGCCAACATACTAATTAATATTCCGTAGTATTGTTAGCTCCACTTTTTTTTCGCACCGGTATCTTTTTAGAGTGTTTTTCCTCTTATTTAATCGTAATTGCATTTGGAAAATATTACTCTAAAAATTTATTAGTGTGAGAAAAAGGGCGGGACTAACAATACTACGGAATTTTAATTAGGATGTTGGCAAGTATGCTTTTAGAAACTTAACTTTCTTACTGGCAATTCCTTATGTTGTTTACCATTTTCTTATGTTGTTTATCATTTTCTTTGTATATATATATATATATTTATGAATAATGAAATAATGTTTAAAGATGGTCGTGATCTTACCGAGGACCAGACGTTTTCCATTTTCTATTATAGGAAAGCGCTTAATTAGGAGATATTTTTGATATTTACATTTATTATATCAAGCTTTTAAAAATAGTAACTGCATTTAAGTTTAGAAATTTTGTATCCAAAATAGCATTGCTTATGATTAGGATTAGTTATTTAAAATTATCATTCTTGGGAGTGCTCATATCAGGAAGGCCAAACATTCTAAAGTTTTAAGAATGATTTACTTATAGTCAGGGAATTTTATGTGAAAAAATTATATTAAACTATTTCTTGAGAAGAAGTTTTTAATACTTAAATATTCTGAATAAATAAATAAATAAATAAATAAAATAAATAAATAATATCTGTATAATTGACTGCATTCCTTTTGTCTGTGAAGTGTATTTATCTTTTTTATTTAAAAACATATTTTAAAATACTTCGGATAGATTTTGGCATAAATAAATATTTTAGAGTCAAATTCAAAGCCATTTATAAATGACAGCATCGTCTAATTTCGCACTGATAATTTTTTAACATCACAGATTTCAATATTTCTATGATACATTTCATATTTCTAATTATGGCAAGAATAAAATTCATCACCTAAAACTTTTACAGTAAACCGAGTACATTTTATCCCTCGTTATTATAAGCTGTAGACAGCAAAGAATAAAAAATTGAAGCTGTAGGAGATTTTTTCCAAATTAAAATAATAATAATAATTATAAACTTTTTTTTCTTTTCAGATACTTTAGAATGTGTAAAAGTATTACCCAGCTTACATTAGAAATATACAATAGAGTATTATATATCACCCTAAATCAACTAAAAAATTCAATGATAAAAAGTGTAAGCATTAGTAAAAATATATACTAGATTATTTATTTTATTTATTTTTTTTTTAAACAAACAATTATACCAAAAAATTTATCACCAAATACTGTATATATATATATATATATATATATATATATATATATATATATATATATATAACATGATTATTAATGATTAAAATTTTATAATTTCTCTCTAAAATACAAAATAAATTAAATCATATTGTCTACAATATAGTATAAATAGGTATGACCAGCAGTAGGCAATAGTTCAGTTTCACATGTTTTTCTTTTTGGATTCTGTAGCAGAATATATTAAAATTCTTTGGCGTAAACGTTCAGAAGATCTAATGTAAATGCTAGTTCGAGGGTCATGTTCATAGCTGGATAAAGCTGAACCTAGAACGCCAAAACGGATTTTCCTGGATCTGTTGCTTTGGTTATCAGGGTAGTAGATGTAGATCCGCTCAGACTGAAGACCTTTCTTCAAATAACAAACTTCCTTTTTTTTTTTTTTTTTTTTTTTTAATCATGCAGCACCGCTCCTCTTTTTTTTTTTGCATAAGATTATAGTATTCAATTCATAAATAAACTTATCTATCACGAACCCTTAATGATGCTTTTATTGAATGTCTATTGTTTTCCTTTTGAACTCTGCATTTTCTATTTTTTTTTCTCTTCATTCAATTTTCTCTTTGCTATTTTCAGACCCGTAAATTTGTATATGATTTATCGTTGACAGCAATCATTCAAAGTGTCTAAAATGCGACTAATTGTCTTGACCGCCTGGTTATAAAAAATTCTAATTTATGTTCACAATATAGGAATTTACATTTCAGACGCACAGATGTGCGATGACTTAGTAAAATAAAATCTTTTATCACAAAATCATGCAGAGAGTTTGTTTTTGAGAAATTATTTTATTCAACCCATAGAGCTATTTGCAATGTTATTTAAATAAATAATTTTTTGTTGTTTATAAGGAATGTATCATAATGTACTGAATGTATCATAAAATAAAATTTGAAAATATTAAAGAAAAAAAAATGGAGTTGCTCGTGGAATACAATGTGTTTTTTCTAAGGTAGTAAGTTAATAGTTTCCTCTTACCTAATGATCACAATTTTACTTTGAAGGTACAGTCGGAAGCAAAATTATTGAAGCACACATCTACATTTTTCATTTTTCATATTTATTTATTTATTTATTTATTAACACTTTCGCGACCGCTGACGTAGATTCGCGTCATTTGAAAATCTATAACTCCTCCAGTGGGCGTTTCTTTCGCAGTTTGTATGTTATTTATTTCTTGACAATATACCTAATATTCACATTTGTATAATCAAATATACTATGGACACAAATTCTTTCATTAGAAAGAATATAATTATAATGTATATCCATTTATAATATAAATGGGAACATAGAAAATTTTGTTTTGAGATATTGTAACTTGGGAGAATAATCTGTCAAAAAGTCAAAAGCATGCGGTCGTATCATTAATTTACTTTTTTATAAACAGCGTAAAGACTACGATCATGACTCGACAAATATTTAGTTAACAAAACAGTATTAGGTACAAACCTTTAAAATACGAACTAATGCTAGCACCAATAATTTTGCTACCGACTTCATTTTCACTGTTTTGAATTAGCTCAGCCTTGTTTACCGAACTGTAACATAGTAATTAAGCGTATCAATTTATATTTTGGTTAAATGTTGGCTCTGTACATTTTGATTAGAATTAAATATTAAACATTAGTTATTGGCACAATAGTATTATTATTATTATTATTATTTATTACTCGTTATTCCCTTAAAAATGTGCATTCCTTTTATAAAAACTGAAAGTCAAATACTAAGTCAACTCGCTTTTCACACTTATTAGTAATATTAATTTTATATAAAATTTATATATAAAATTAATACATATAAATTGACCTAGATCTGTATATAAGCATTATTTTTTATATAATGCTACTAGTACATAACACTAACAGATACATAGTTGTCAGCACCTTGAAGACTTTAAATCAGATTTATCACCATTATTTTAAATCTAAATTCTGTCATAATATTTACTTTTTGAGATTAAATAAATTGAAAATTTTTACGGAAATTTTCCGGTATGAAATCTCTCGCTGAAATTGGAAAACATGGCAACTGTACATATACTGCAATTTCTGGCATATAGGCCGCAGGCCATATACACTTGTTTCACAGCAAAACTTTTTATTGATAATACTATGTATTATATATATATGTGCTATGATATAATATTAACACATTGTTTGCGGGAAACAAGTAAACTCATATTGTATTACTTGTTTCCCGCAAACAATGTGTTAATATTATACATGATTTATAATAATTTTGTACACGACAGTGCAAGCTAAAAATTTAACCATAAAAACGAATTAAAATTTCTGATGTGAAACTGATTTATTTGACTTGCAGTTTATACACCGGAAATTATCGTCACATATATGAGTTGCAGTGATTGTGGCAATGTAAATGCCAGTTTGATTAATTGAGGTCCTAGATCTGGGTGAAGTTTCCTCCGCGGAGGGCATTTCTAAACCGTTCTTTACGCAAGTTTCGGAGAAAAACACGGAAAACTTGAACGGCTAGGTTGAAGAGCGTGACCTGTGATCAAATCACGCACTTTCCATTATCAGCTTCGAACCTGTCGGTCACTGATGGGGAAATTATTGATAACTTACGCCGGCGTAAATTACGTTTAACGTTAATTTACGCCCGAAATTATCGTTGCAGTGATTATGGTAATGTAAATGTTAGTTTGATTAATCGAGGTCCTAGATCTGGGTGAAATTTCCTACGTGGAGGGTGTTTCTAAACCGCCCTTTACGCAAGTTTCGGAGAAAAACATGGAAAACTTGAACAGCTAGGTTGACGAGCGTGACCTGTGATCAAATTACGCACCTTCCACTATCAGCTACGAAAACCTGTCGGTCGATGATGGGGACATATATGCGTGACATAATAGGAAAATTAATTATGCCTAAAATAATAAGTAAAACTTTTAATTGTCTCTTAAAACTGAACGAGTTTCGTTTACGATTATAATAATTTTAAACCAACGAAATTCTGTAGTGTGCGTTCTCATTTCTTTGTTAAACCGTTCAGAATTTATTTCTTTTATAAAAAATTTTAAGCGATATGTATTGCGATACGCGGAAAAATATATACAACATCAGAATATGTTGAAACAGCTAGATATTGTTAAGGATTAATTGCGAATTTGAACGACGTTTTCACAAAAATTTCCATTAGATTAAAAATGAAGTGGCATTGCCAATCTATCGGTAACAACGAATTTGTGACTTAAAAATTGTTTTTCTTTCGAAACAATGAAATAATTTTGCTTTAAGAGATGTAAATACATTTTGGGATCAGATAATCAAATAAGCACAACAGACTCTGCATCCCTTTTAACAGTGATCGTATTATAAAAATACTTGAAAATATTTAAATGTTCGGGTTATTTACCATTTATCTAATTCAATGCTAAGCATGTAAACACTTTATATACTCAATGCATGTATGCGTTACATAGTAACAGTTTAATAATAATGTAACGCTTGAAATATTCTTTTGAGCAACTGTGTTGATAATTTTCAGATTTAATACATAACACATTATACATTAAAATTTAGTTCAACTGGAAAATATACCAAGCTCAGTTTCAGGAATTTATATGAGTTAGAAAATAAAGTATGTATATAAATTTGCTTATATAACCGTATAGAATAATAAAAATATTTCTTTT
Source organism: Salticus scenicus (assembly GCA_963930645.1). Taxonomy (NCBI): domain Eukaryota; kingdom Metazoa; phylum Arthropoda; class Arachnida; order Araneae; family Salticidae; genus Salticus; species Salticus scenicus. Next base: position 256,345,859 of record OZ005655.1, read on the forward strand.
AGTTTTTTCTTTAAGATATAATAGTGCAATGAACCTATATGGTTGTTATCAATATTTCATATTTCAAAAAGTATTTTATGTAAATAGATCTCAAGCAGACATGGAAAAATTTTAAATATTTCGGAGCACAATTAGTGTCCCCCCCGCCCCCCCATTTTTTTTACACCAATTTATTTGTACAGATATTTTCTCCAATATGTAATTAGAATTAAATAAGAAAAATACTCTTATCAAAAAATAATAATTTTATGAAAAAGATTAGTGGTATGGAAAAAAAGAAGACAGGTACTAAGAATGGTCCTCGATATATTAAGATATTGGCATGTCTAAAAAAAAGAAAAAAAATGTTTAGTAAATACATAGCTACCAACATCAAATTTAATATTCCGTAGTATTATTATTACCCGCCTTTTTTCTCACACCAGTGTTTTTTATTTTCTCATACCTATAAGGGAGATAAAGTATAGTTTTTGAGTCAAATTTTCGAAATTGAGTTTTTGTTTTAATTACACGTTTTGAGGTCTCCTGAATCCAAAAATCATGTTTTTAGCGGTTGGTCTGTGTGTGTCTGTCGGTTATCAGCATATCTCGAAAAAAAGATCATAACAGAAATTGCAAACTTAGAATTCTAAATGTGTATCATATAGGGATGCTACACTAGGTTTTTTGTTGTAGTGAAGCAAGTGTTTGTGTACAAAGACACCCAAGAGAATTCAAATACATTACGTCTATGGGAGAAATTGCAGGTAAATAGAGTTTAAACGTCAAAAGACTGCTCTAAACCAAATGAAACGAATATATATTTTTTATGTGCGTTGAAACATGTTTCTTGTAGAATATGGTATGGAAATCATTCACTGTTCATTTACAAGGAAGTGTTAGTGGAAGTGTTTTAATATAATATTTTACCATGTCCAGAAAAGCTGCCCAGGAATTGAAATTAATTCCTCATACCCATATGGTAAATAATGTATATTTTAAAGCTAAATATTCATAGCTTGTTTTGTTTTTGTATATTTACACGTTTTGAGGCTTCTTGAATACCTAAATCAAGTTTTTAATGTTTGGTCTTTGTCTTTGTCCGTTTGAGTAAATTAAAAACAAATAATTTCAGGCGATCCAGATTTTGTATTTTGAAGTTAATGCGTTTATTACTAGAAATGTTTGTTCAAGAATGATAACTTTTAAGGAATATTGCGTGTGAAAGTTGTCAGAATAATTTTAAATGAACTTTTTAATAACAGATTTTAATGCTATACTAGCTGGCTTCGCCCGCTAGCGGGTCAGTATTTTCAAATGAATCACTATAATTAATGAATCACTAACAGTAACTTTTAGTCCTAAGAAAAGAAATAAAAAAAACAAAAAAAAAAAAAAAAATCATTTCTGATCGAGTAAAATGTCGTCCCGAGTCCCCACTGCCTTCGGCAGCGCAGTCCCGTGCGCGCTGCGCGTGCACAAGTTAAGGGATACACGCGCTGCGCGCGTGTATTCCTTCCCTGACCCTTCGTGCCCCCCCCCCCCAAAAAAAAAAAATCATTTCTGATCGGGTAAAAACTCACACCGGGTCCCCACTGCCTTCGGCAGCGCAGACCCATGCGTGCTGCGCGCGCACGTGTTAAGGTATACGCACGCTGCGCGCAAATATTACTTCTCAAATCAAATTTTTATTCTTAAGAAAAGAAATGAAAAAAAAAATCATTTCTCATGGGGTACAAAGTCGGCCCGGGTCCCCACTGCCTTCGGCAGCGCAGTCCCGTGCGCGCTGCGCGCGCACAAGTTAAAGAATACACGCGCTGCACGCCCGCATTCCTTCCCTGACACTCGTGCCCCCTAAAAAAAATCATTTCTGATCGGGTAAAAAATCACACCGGGTCCCCACTGCCTTCAGCAGCGCAGACCCATGCGCGCTGCGCTCGCACTTGTGAAGGTATACGCACGCTACGCGCACGTATTCCTTCTCAAATAAAATTTATTCTTAAGAAAAGAAAATTAAAAAAATTATTTCTCATCGGTTAAAAAGTCGGACCGGGTCCCCACTGCCTTCGGCAGCGCAGTCCCGTGCGCAAGTTAGGGGATACGCGCGCGGTGCACGCCTATTCCTTCCCCACCCTTTCAGCCCCTTCTAATTAACGTACGTATACCAATTTTGAACGGTGTTACTCAATTAGCTGAGATGCAAAAGAACACCTAATCAGGACGCCTCAAAACGGGTAAATCTGCTGAAAACTTTCGATAATATAAAAGAACTTTAAAATATCTTTCGAATGATGTATTAAAAATAATTTAATCATGATTAGAAATTGAAATATTGAAATTTGAAAATATTACAGCGCCATCTGGCGGTAGAAATTTCTGCATTCCACTGTTCGATCCCAAATCAACAAAGCTTTCTAATGATATATTACTTATGAAATTATTTTAATTAGTAGTTGAGATACAAAAGAAAACTGATTCAGGAGACCTCAAAACGTGTAAATCTAGTGAAATCTCAAATTCCATTTGCGATAATGTAAAAGTACTTTAAAATGTGTATCAAATGACGCATTAAAAAAAATTTAATCATGATTAGAAATAGAAATAATGTAATTTAAAAATATTACAGCGCCATCTGGCGGTAGAAATTTCTGTAATCTACTGTTCAATTCCAATTCAACAAAGCTTTCAAATGATGTATTACTTATGAAATTTTTTTAATTAGTAACTGAGACAAAAGAGAAACCCATTCAGAACACCTCAAAACGTGTAAGTCAGGTGAAATTTCGAATTCCATTATCTACGGTAGTCGGTTAATGGAAGTAAATAGAAAAAGAAATATTTTTACCATAAGTGTATTTGTGTCGTTTTGAAACTTTCATCCTCTTTCGACAAATAAAATGTCAGGCGTGTAAAGATAAAATTTAATTTGCAATTAAAATGTAAATCTTTTGTTTATTGACCAAAATGGATGAAATTTTAACTGCAAGTTTGTTTTGTGGTGTTAAGATTGTATACTAATTGAAATGTGCGAATTTTGAAAAATTGAAGAAAATAGAATATTGCAATTTTTAATCAAAGTACAAAAACATGTGACCTCATTAAATAGCAGATGTTTTTTCTTTCCGTTCAAGATCGTCTGCCAAGTTAAAATGCTTGTGATTTGTTGCCACCATTTTTTTTTAGTTTAGTTAATTTAAAAAAATCTAATTGTCCGATCGATAAGCCGTTTAAACCATCGGATTGAGAAAAAAAGCCCTTTCCAATGGTATCTTGTTTGTAACAATACGACTGATATTTCTAATTTATTTTCCACTTTTTCCGTAAAAATGTCGCTTTTTAAGCATTTAATCATGAATTCTGGGTCATTTTTTGGTAGACATGGGTGGACATTTTAATTAATATCTCCGCTAATTAGTGTCGCATCGCTTAGCGAATTATCGCGATGTCGAGATGAAGAAATTCTGCGTCTGTCGATACCGGTTTCGAGGCGATGCGACCATTAGCGCCGGAGCTTTAGCGGTCACAAGGCATTTCTCACAGACAGACAGACAGACAGACAGACAGACAGAAAGACAGACGCGTACAGATTTTAATAATATAAGGAGATAAACGTAGGTACAATAATGAAATGGGGGGTTAAGAGGGGCTACCGTCCCCATCACATAGAATTATTTGTCAAATAAACCTTTTACCAAGCCTAATATGAATAGTTTTAACATAGGTTTACATAACAGCACTGTTTATCATACCCCTTAATCTCCAATCTATATTTATAGTATTAAATTTCAGGGTAAGAAGTCGTGTCAATGAGCCTCCAGATTATTTACAGTACTTTCTTCTTGTTTAATCGTAATTAAATTTGGAAAGAATTACTCTAAAGATAAAGTTGTGTGGAAAAAAGGGCGGGTGCTAACAGTACTGCGGAATATAAATCAGGATGTTAGTAGCTATGATTATATAATAAAAGTAATAAGATTTAGGAATTTAACGTTTCATTAGAGTTGCACAAGGACCAATATAAGAGATATATATAAATATTTTCTCATTAATATTTGAAATCAAAATTATAATAGCATGAAATTGAGTTGTAAAATTGACACTTCGATTAACCCGTTACCGCCCAGTGATCTATTTATAGATCGCTAGTGTATTTGTTACTTCTCCTACACGCGAAACTTTGAAAGTTAGTGTGTTATATTGTTTTTAAGAAACAAACACAATATTTGCATATATGTATGATATGTGCTATACATTTAAATGAATCGGTTAATAACAGTATTAATACATGTATCATATTTTTGTAAAAAAAAAAAAATTAAAGCATAAAAACTTTTAGGAAAATAATGCAAAATTTAAATGAAACGCCCATAGGCGAGGTTTACGTTGAACAATACTTAAAAAGGCGAGCGTTAACGGGTTAATAATAAACAAATAAATAATTCTTTTCAGAGTCTTTCTTTATCACTGCGATAACTCATTTTTAACTTATCTGTATCGCAAAAAACCTTTTTATAATATTTCATCCATAAAATAACGATCATGTGGATGTAGTTTTCTGTATCCAAGAAGCAAATTATGTATATCATTTATGAATTTCTTTCAGTTTTAGTCGTTAATTGACAGTTAAATTTGATGATCATTTTTTTCCGTCTAAAATATCACGAATCCTTGTATGCATAGCATTTATTCATACTTGCCGACATACTAATTAATATTTCATATTATTGTTAGCCCCGTCTTCTTTTTCACACCAGTATCTTTTTAGAGTATTTTTTATCTTATTTAATCGTAATTGCATTTAGAAAATACTACTCTAAAAAATTACTGGTGTGAAAAACAGGGCAGGAATCATTTTGATGTTTTTCAAATGCTTTGCTCAGTAAACGGTTTAAATGAAGGTGTCGAAAAAGCATAGATAAATTAAATTATAGCAATTAGATAAAAAAATTTACAAATCGTAATAAAAATTAACGTTTTTATTTTTATTTACTTATTTATTTTTTGTTAATGATAATTCCTGCTGTTCGATAAATAAACGAAGAAACCCAATTTTTCTTGCAATTTAAATGAATATTCAAAGATGATTTATTTAATATTCTTGAAAAGAAGTCCAACAAGCTCCAAACATCCATACTTAAACTGAGATTCAAACCCGGCACGCATTAACTGAAGGCCAGAGCGTTAACAAATCAATCACTAAATGGACCAGGATTTCACCTCAACGGTATAATTTTTGTGGGAGATATTCTGGGCCATTGGTGATGCCTTAAAAATGGCATTGGTGCAAGTTGTGAAAATTCTAATATTGTTTAATAGTATATATTATATCATATTAACAGTATACCGTAATTTCTGGTAGATAACCCGCAGGTTATATAATCCAGTTTTGCACCAGAAATTTCAATTAATAAATAAATTTATATTTGTACGAGCTCTTCCTTCGAAAAAGTACAGATTTCTCTATTAAATAAAATTTCTGGTGGAGAAATGGTACATCTTACCTGCGAGATACTACCAGAAATTACGGTGTATTATATTAATAGTATAAATTATATTATTTGTGGTATTGCTGAATATATTAGTGAAAACGTTCATCAGTATAGTAAAATATTAGTGAAAATATTTTTTTAAATGTATTCACATCATTGTAAAAATATATGAGCTTTAATATAATTGAAGCAATTGTTATTGGATGTAGAGACACAAGGCAGATAAAAACATATGCTGTCGGCATGCTTAATTAATTACAGGCGGAATGTTTTTGTGACTTAATCTTTTGATTTCGTTCTGAAATGTTCTTTTTGACCCTCAGAAGTATTATTTCGGTTAAGAACATGGAGAACATTGCCGCCACGATGTCTGTGGTAATTTCTTTGACGTGGCAATTTCTTTGAAAAGCTTTCAATATTAATTAAATATTCATAGAATTAAACAGAAAACTATTATAATTCTTTTTGCCTTTTTCACTATAATTACATAAACAAATCTCAAATATTTAGCTTATTAAAAAAAAAAAAAAAAAAAAAAAAGAAAGAAACTGATATTGGTTAGAATATCAAATAGATTTTATCCCAAGGCCTCTATGTCTCTCGGGGATAAAATGCTTTAATCCACAAACCAAAAGAAAACAGCCAAAATTCTTTTTTCAGAAATAACATAGTTTTTAACTTAGTTAATTGTTTCTAGAAATCCTTTAATATATATATATATATATTCATTGTTGAAAAATAACATTATCTATATAATATTTCTCTAACGTGGACCAATTACAATTATTTTTTGCCGGAACGATACGATAGTGGTGAAATTAATAAAATACGCGAGGATTAAAAAAATAATAATATTTAAAAATGAACAAAAGCACGCGGACTCAATTCAATGAACTAATAAGAAAAAATGACGACATTTGCATGATGACATTATTTTATGGAAAAATGTATTTTTAAAAGTTGCTTCGTCAGAATCTTTGCAAGCGTCTTTTAAATCTTGCATTATTTTAAAGATATATTACAGAATATAAATCATCATCATAAATTGACAAAAAAACGCATTCATAAAAAGTATAATCAAAATGAGATTTTTTTTCTTTTAACAAAAAATTGTGCCAAAATAAATAAAATGTCATCGCTTTCTTGGCAATAAAAATTTAAAAGGAGCCATGGGGTTCTTTAATGAAACTGTACTGTCTGCGGAAGTATGAAAACTTGATCGTCAATCATGAACTTCATATTGAAACTTTTCTTTGAATGATTCTGGTTTCACTATTGCACAATATTTATTTGGTTATGATAATAATTTGGCTTCTGGTAAATTAAAATTTTAATTAGAGGGTGAAACTGGTATAATATTTATGAATTTCAAATTTTAAAGGTAAATAAGAAAAGAAATAAAGTGCGAAAATTTCGTACGGGTTTGCTAGTAGTTTTATAAAAGAGGAATTTTGAGCGGAAATTATTCTAACAATAAGTACTTTAAAGCACTGGTAGAATGTCGTTTCAGCCAATGTTGCGCTCTTTGTTTCACGTGCGAAGATGCAAGCATGAAATCGAATCCTTCTAACTACTATGTCAAAATGAAATGTATTTCATGTACTAACTAACGTGCTATAAAATATTTCGCGTCATCAAACATATAGTTTCTCAATGATAGATTACTTACTCAGAATTATTATACAATCTGACATACACATACAGATGTATATATAAGATGTATATGCATATAACATTTGTATGGAAGGTGGTATTGAAGTGTGGGACAAAGGTATGCCGAGACTGAAATTTCGAGCCCCGGACAAAACTCGCTAAAAGCAGGCATGACCCAGTCTGGCTCCGCCCATTCGAAAAAAGTGAATTATAAAAAGAAAAAAAAAAAAGCATGCTTTTCTATGTATTATAATTATAGTATAGGAATTTTCAAAGTTCTATACTTCAAGGCAATAGAGTATAGATTACCAAAACTATTGATCATTTAGAAAACAATTACATATAAACTGAAATTCATTATGATGAACGATTAAACAGGCTCATAGACATACAAAATCTCAATCCAAAATCAAACATAACACTACTAAAAATCTACTCCGTGCAGACTTCCACTATGGAAGTACAAAGCCTTTTTACCTTTTTTTTTTTTTTTTTTTTGAGAAATACGTAAAATACAACATATTACTTCTCCTAAACGTCACATTGAAACGCCTTAGAAACTGTATTTCCCGTGCTACAAGGTTCAATTACTGGGAGAAAGTAATGTTATCTTTCTTCAATAGGTGGCAGCAGAATTGTCGCTCTAGCTACTCCACCTAGTTAGTGGCAATCGACGGTCCAATCGAGTTTCCTCCACGCTCTCCAGACCTTACGTCGCTGGATTTCTTCTTATGGGGCACAGTAAAAGGTGAGGTGTACAAACGTAAACCACGTAACCTAGACACACTTTAAAATGAGATTCAAGCAGTGTGCGCTGAAATCCCATTCGACATGTTGGTCCGATGTACGGAATCAGTGGTGACTCGTACTCAGCAATGTATTAATGCTGAAGGCCGCCATTTTGAACAATGATCACATTTGCATCAGAAAGTGCATTTATATTTCAAACTGGACTTTAATCTTTCCATTTCCAGCAACTGAACCTTGTAGAACGGAACATAAATTTTCTATGACGGTTCAAACAGTGTAAATTTTTTTTTGACGCACCCGGTATATAAATATTGTTTTAACAATTTTTATAAGTTGAAAATTTACTCAAAAATAAATTTTCTAAATCAAAAATATTACGGTTAAATTTTTTCTTGAAATATTTTAATATTTTAAGTTTTATTAAAAATAATTACGTCAAAGGAATTTAAATCTCATAATGTTAATTCTCTACTCTCTTGAGATTTCGAAACTTACAGACACTACCATAAGGATTTAGATCATCTACATCTCATAAAATTGTACGATTATCCACTTTTCCATTAAACTTGTTTCACCAAACTCATATAATTAATTTAACTTAATAATATAATGGCATTTACGGCTTATAAGAACATTAATCTTTAAAGGACATGAATACGTTTCAACTGATTATAGGCTTAAACGAAATAAATTAACCAGAAATAATTACTTTACTAAGATTATGCTACAAAAGGTTTATAAAGTTATTGGGTTACTTTAAATAAAAAGAAGAAAAGCAATATGTATACATACATGCCTGAGATTTTTGGAAATCCCATTTACGTATAGAATATTTGTAAATTTAATATTATTATTGAAATAGAAATAAAAAAGTTAAACATGTATATGAGGTAGTTGGTTTTATTTTTAGTAACATATTTACAGTTTCTTTCATTTATTGAAAACGATTTTTAAAACTCATTAATAATATTATAAAGATACCAAATTTTTTACATTGATTTAATCATAATATAAATCAATTTAGATTTACGTTAACAACCGCATGAATATTGTATAGTTGAATATAAAAATATAATAAGTGGATATATGTTTCTGCTCGCAAGTCGTATTTTATCAGCAAATAAAATATTTAAATTTATAAAAAGCTAGAAAAAGTACCGTATATAATCGTGTAATACCTGTGAACTTTTAAATTTGAAGAAAAATTTTGGGTAATACCAGTATTTTAGACTAGTCCTCTTTCCCTTATTTTATCACGATTAATTTTGTGATTATATAAGGCGAAAAAAAACAAGTTTAGCCCTCCGCGTACGGTACCCGTGATTTTGACGGCAGGGATGGAACACGGGCGCAGAATTCATACCGGAATGTGTTTAAGAAATTTCTCTACCTATAATATCGTCGATTTAAGAGGTAGGAAATTTTCTTACATTGATAGTGGTATGAATTCTGCGCCCATGTTCCATCCCTGTGACGGGCAAAAGAACTTTTTACATTAAATTTCACTTAGACCACAATTTCTAAAATACTATTTTTAACAAGTAAATTATTGAAAATTATCTTAGTTGCAACCTGTGTGTGTATGTAAACACACTAATTACGAAATAATCTTACCGTACACGGAGGGTTGAAATGCTGGTGCAAAATAACTTTTCCACACTATTTAGGGGTCGACTTATACGGGAGTATATGCGGTAAATTATCAAAGGCGAACGTAGTTTACTATAAAATTTATTTGATTGATGTATCATTACTCTAATTTTCATAATCTTGAAATAATATTTTTGGCATTCTCAAATGAGAATGCGATTGTAACATTTTTACAAAATGCGTAAAAGGCTCGAGACTACTTCAAAGAAAATCCCCGACACTATCATTCCATTCCATAAAGCTGCGTTTATTAAGCAAATAATGGATAGGTATTTAAAACTGCAAATTCGTGACAGAATAAAATTAAAGCGTTGGAGGGCTGAAGATCTTTTAAAAATTCTCAGCACTCCACGACGGCAAGCTGTGGCCCAGTTCCGCCTCTTGACTTGACATGATTGTTTGGAATTATTTTCAAACCCTGGTTGTCCCCTGTGCAATACAGCAAAACCAATGAACAGACACCACCTCTGCCAAAGTGCTTCACTTTGTGGCAACTCTGAAACTTTTCTTTACTGGCGTGCAAGAGAACTTTTAAGGCAATGACTTCGGTCACTTCTATCTTTTGTCATCTTTTTTTTTTTTTTTTTTTTTTTTTTGTTTGATGTGTGTGTGTATTCCTATTTGATTTTTTTGTAATCATTTTGCTTCTGTATTTGCCTTGCCATTGAAAAAAAAAAAAAAAAAAAAAAAAAAACTGACTGTACTTTTCTAAATTGGCATGTATTTTTCTAAGATATTTTAAAATACATATTTAGAATAACTATATTAAAGAAATATTTTTTTGATTATTTGCTAGAAAACAAAATGTATCCGTTTTCTTAAAATACATTGCTAAAAATAAAGAAAACAAGGTGTACATATAATGGTGAACTGTTTTACTACATTGGGCAAACACGTCGCACACTTAAAACAAGAATTACTGAACACATTCGTAATGTTAAAGAGGAAAATAGTTCAATTCTAGTAGACTTTCTGTACGAACACCCTAATGCTATTCCTATGTGAACCCAATCCGAAATTATTTCAGCCCCTCGAGACTTTCAAGACCTGCTAATAACAGAAGCCGTAAATATTATCAAATACAATAATGTTATTAACTCCAAGGACGCTGCTTCACTTCCTAAAATTTGGCATGCGTTGTGCTCATAGACAAAAAAAAAAAAAAAAAAAAAAAAAAAAAATACTGAAAATAATAATTTTTATTGTAACTGTAAATTAAAATTTTTATTGTAACCGTAACTTTAAACCATTTGAACTTCTTTATTGATATATTGCTAGTTTCTATGTAACGTAATTACACCTGATGATGCTATTATTATGATAGCGAAAAGCTTTGTGTAGTTTTTAATAAAAATATTGTATATACGTGTTTTAAAGTGGTTTTGTTACCTTTTATATTATTTATACACGTGAAATGTTTTATAATTTTAAACTTTTAATAGTTTTTAATCTTAATTGTACATTATTTGCTAGCATGTGAAATATAAATTTCTTTTAAATAATATTTGGCATAATAAATTTTATAAATAATATTTAAATAAGTTATTATTTTTATTTAGATAATATTTTAAAAAGACTAAAAAATAAAAAAAAATAAAAAAATAAAAAATCAATGAAATTAGCAAATGTAAATAAAATAAATAAAAATATATTTTTTAATTTCTAAAAATATTAGTTAAAATTTTACAAATTATTATATTTTTAATTATTGGTTAATATTTTTATAAAAATAAATAATTAAGTCATTATTGAGTCATTATGCGTAATTGAAATAAATAAAATATATGTATTTTTTGCTAGTAAAAATATTACATAAATATTATTATAAAATAATAAGAAATAATATCCTTTCTTCTGCCGTAGTTTTACATTTATTCATGAATTACTTGACAGAAACTAAGATTATCATATTTTTGTTAAAATTTTTCTAACTTTTTATATATAAAATGCATGTCCTCAGAAAAAATAAGGTAGAATTACTTTCACAATGAACATATTTTGCTTATTACAGAAATATATACAATAAAAAATCCTCTGTTTTCCGATCGGAGTTGAAAAAGTAACCATATCTTATCGAAGGTTAAAACAAAATTCTTTTTCTTCAAATTCTTTTTTTTTTTTTTTTTTTTTTCCAAGACGAAAAGAATTACATATTTATATTCTGCATTGCTTTTCGAACAAATTTAATACAATTTCCTTCCATTTATGTTTTACAGTAAAGTGTCAGTCACAGTCAGGAAGAAAAAAGCATTACGTTCTACGGGGATCGCTCCAATTTGTCACTAAGATGGAGGACTTTCCTTCAATGTCCAGTCTCTTCCTAATATAGGGTCTCTAAGTTCAAGCGGTAGACAGCGCCACCTAGTACAGATTGTGCGACATTTTTATTCAACAGCCACCAAAAATTTTTAAAAGTGGGATTTGATATACATAAAAGGCGAATAGAATCGAAGAAACGTTGATTATATATATCTATCACTTCTTAAAATTATTAGTGACAGTTGAATAAAAAAATCGCGCAATCTGTACCAGGTGGCGCTGTCTACCGCTTGAACTGTTGCCAAGCTTCCGAGCCATGCGGAAGGTATCTAGTTTAGAAGAGGAGGCTATGGTTATACAGTCGGCAACAAAATCATTGAAGCTCACATCCACATTTTTCATATATATTAGGTCTTTGCATAAATTCGTGCAGTTTTTGATTGCTTCATTTCATAAAAATACATCAAATCAAATGACAATTTTTAATCAAAATACTCTCCATTACTTTCTACAACTTTTGCCCATTTTTCGGGTAACAAATGTATACCACGGCGATAGAAGCTCTCGTCTTTGGAGGCAGTAAAATGATCCGCGATCGCACGAACTTTTGCAACGACCTAATATATAACAGGTGAACCATAAAAAATTACATCTTTTTTTTTTGTAAAACTCTCTCATCTACTTTTTAATGCAAGGTTGCGAAAACTGAGAGACTGAACAAATAAAGTGCAAGTACTTTTAATCTGAATCATTAAAATCAGAGAAAATTTGAGACAATTTAAAAGTTTTAAGCGCTTAACATTTGAATATTATATTATTTCATAAATTATATATTTTACCCACAGTGTAAAGGAAGACGCAAGACGCAAGTGACTAAAGGAGTCGCTTGCAAAATAAAATCAATCGTGAAAGTTTACTGACTTAAGTCAGTTTCTAACATGTATACAGAAATACTGAATCATGAGTATGTTTAGGACCAAGAGTGTGTGTTTAACTATGTGATTTGTATGTATAAGAACTATGTTTGTACTTTTACATACATATTAATGTGTGTGTATCTGTGTATTATGTATAAATGGCATTATTATGTGTATCTAATATATTAAAATATATGTGTATGAACCAGTGTTGTAGATTTCTAATTTATAACCTAAATCACATAACAGCGGCTATTGATGACGTCAAAAATAACTGACCAATTGCGAACGCTTCTTCTTCTTCTTCTTCTTCTTTTTTTTTTTTTTTTTTTTTTTCATACGAGTTCCGTCTTTTGACGGAATTCTTCAACCGGTATTTTTTAAGAATAATACCTATCCTATTTAATCGAAAGATATTAGTATAAATATACACTGAATTTTTCTAAATCAAAATAGTGGTGCCGATGACACTGCCCCCTTTCATCTCTGAACGGAGCTGTAAGTACACTGTTAAAAATGGTTTCTTAAATATGAGCTAAATTGTCTCAAAATAGCTCCGAAACAATATATACTTAAATTTGAAAACCCATGCATGTTTATATTGACATGCCAAACATGGGGATATTGGGATTCTTATTGGTCAACTCCATTTTTGAGAATGTCAATATACTCAAAAATGAGTACATGGGTATTCAAATTTAAGTATATATTGTTTCGGAGCTATTTTGAGACAGTTTAGCTCATTTTTAAGAAACTATTTTTAACAGTGTAATGAAAGTAGTTATTTTCGAGAAAGAGAGATTTGTTGTGAAAATTCGCTGACGAAAATGAATCCTTTCAATTATAACAAAAAGAAAGGATGATAAAAGAAACTAAAAAGTATATGACGAAATAAACGGATTTTGAAACACTCTCCTTTACAAAAGTGTATTCACAAAGCGCTTCATTATTTATTCAGTAAAGTTTTATTCACCTGCTTATGAGCTTTTGCAGCTATCCTATTTCGTAAAATTATATTTTTCTGAATATTTTCTATCAAAATCTATTTTTCTTTTCTATCAGTTCATTTCTTATATATATATATATATTTATCTTGTTTGAACAATGATTTAAAAACTCATAAAAGTTTTCAGTTTAAGAACTTGCGTATAATGGCATACGATGCACATTTTTTTTTTTTTTTTTTTTTTTTTTTTAATATGAATAGTTGTCTATTCATAAATTTAAGAATATTTTTTTAAAGATGAATAGTTGTCTATTCTTAAATTTGAGAATATTTTTTTAAATATCTAGTGCATGTTTACCTTTGTCTCTTTACTGCTTAAATAAGCTCTATAATATATGAAATACAAGGAATTCAGAATCTTTTAGTATTTTTTTAAACAAATTTGTTATCAATATGATTATTATTTAAAAAATGAGAAGTGTTTCTAGTAACAGCACAATATTTTACGTAAGTCGCGATTGTTTATTCAAATATCAGTATATGAAAAAAAAAAAAAAAAACTAGAAGCATCAAGATTTTTAAAGTGATGATAAACTATTTTGAATAAATTAAATTTTGTTAAATCTTTCTTTTTGTTTCCTTTTCCTCTTGTATAATTTAATGAAAAGTCTCTAATAAAAAGTAAATATTAAAACTAATTCATTTAAAATACTACATATCTTGAAATCAGAATAAATATATTAAAAACTAATATTATGTGATTATGGCAAAAAATATTTTGCAGAGTTGTATAATATTAATATGATATTTAAATAACACAGTTTTATTATATCATAAATTTAATCATTATCTGTATCATTAACAGAGCTGCCAACCTAATCCGGCAAATTGTTAGTATCGCTCATTTTTCTACACTACTTAATTTTTAGAGTAATTCTCTTCAAATATATTTACGATGAATAAAGAAAACAAATACTCTAAAGTGGTGTAGAAAAATGGGCGGTAGAAACAATTTGCCGGATTAGGTTGGCAGCTCTGCATTAATTTAAGTACATATTTTTATTACTGTAATGTATATATTGAGCGTACATTTCCTATTTTTCATCCTCAAGCAACTACAATATGTGATAATAACAGGAGACTTGGCGTTGGAATACTAAAACCCGAATAAACTACTACTTCAGAAACGCCAAAGAAAAATATTTGAGGTGCATACAGCTGTTTCAGTAGCGTTAAGCGTACCGTCATCAGTGCAAAAAGAATAGAAAAGAATTATTTTTGCACTGAAGACTAGCTTAAGGCTACCGAAACAGCTGCATGCATCTCAAATATTTTTCTTTGGCGTTTCTGAAGTAGTAGTTTATTCGGGTTTTTAGAATATGTGATATTGATTGTAAAAAGCATGCCATTAAAAGTACCTCTGTTACCTTTTCAAAACAATTTGCTGAAAAATTTATCCTGTACATGCTGAGATAGAGGTACTATTTACATCAAAGAAAAATGAAAAATAAAATAAAATAAAATGTACCGTAAAACATATGCTGTTCTGGCACGACCCAGAAAGACGTTAGTTAAACACTCGCTCGAATCTGAGCCGATTTGAGCAACTTATAAAACTCGCCTCTCTTATAGAATTAAAGTTAATCTGAAATAGAATAACTTTTTACAATTATGACTGCTACTCAATTGCAGAGGCCATCAACTAATTTCTGAAGCGCTGAAAGCGGAAAAACCAACGAGATATATAAATTAGAGTGCTGATTCAATGAATGAGGGATTAGCTTTCCGTGGTTCAAGATGAATCACGTGACATGCTCCAATAGGTTGCTGTGTTTGGCCCTTTATCGCTATTTTGGCATTTAAAATATCAGTTCGACAAATTATCATTATTATTAGGTAACATGACAGTCCTATGACCGAAATAAATTGTTTTTAAAATAATTTTACACATATTTCACATTTTAATAAATAATAAAATACCTTTTTTTTCATCGTTTCTCAACAAAGTTTAAAACTGTTTATAAAAGAAAATTTAAACTTTTAAAGAGCTAAATTTAACAACAAATAATAATTTTTCAACTATTTTTAAGCATTTTGTCGGTTAAAGTTCAACTACACAAAATAAAAAAGAAGTAAAATCAAAATCAAAATTGTTTAGAACAAAAGAATATTAAACTACGTAAAGTAAACAAAAACATTGAAACCGTTGCCATAGAAATTTACTGAAAATGAGCTGTTACCAAGGAAACCACCGAGTACGCAGGTGCAAGGAGAGCATGTCACACGACTCATCTTGGACCTTCTGAAGGGTTACCATTTATCACTCTACTTTATATATCTCGTTGGGAAAAACACACCATTCTTGTGTGAGAATAAAATACGAGAACTCTGTCGTAATAACTATCATGCCGCTAATGTTATATTACATTGAATAGATGTTCTATAGGAATAAATTTTGGATTTTCAGCAAGTCAGTCTAATTTACCAGCACTCATTTTAGACAGATATTATATCTCATACATGAGTATCAACCATCGTGGTAAGCAAAACCTCTGCGTATATTTACATTCTAAATTCTCTTAGTTATGCTATAATAAAATTATCTTAATAAACAACGTTATTATTATTATTTTTTCAATTTTACATAATTATCGTAAAATTTTATGTAAAACATGACATTAATAGAATAAGTAAATATGTTGTTGTTGTGTGCCACTCGGAAATTCCGAGCCCCGGTAGTGGAACTGACCGGATTTTTAAGGCATGAGGGGTGCGTCTTCCGTTATTAGAAGCGCCTCATAGGGAGGAAGTACGACTTTTAACTCCAGAAGCTGGTGAAAGATGGCAACACCAGCCAAACAAACAGGAACTAGAATTTTGATCCGGATCAGAGGGAGTTAAACCCATGTTCCGGTACCCCCAGAGGTATAATTTTTGATGGGAACTTGGAGGACTTTGCGACCACGACGGAATTTAACGTGCACTAGTCGCCATTAGCGGACACGACGTAAGTAAATATAAAAATACTATACACAATTTGTTCATAATCATAACAAATTATCATAAATCATTTAAATTAGTTACTTGTGCTTATAATATTGTTGAATTTATTATTAAAAAGAAACTTATATAATTTGTAAGAAAATTAAATTACGGTCATTATAATGTAGAAATAATCTTAAAATGTAAAAACTCCTTTACAAATATAAATTTGCCTTGTAAGAAGAATGAAAACATATTAAAAAAATTGTAGAGAATTTTTTTTCTTTAAATGTATTACGTAAATTCAAAAGATATATAGTCGAACCTCGTTAACATGAATTACTTGTTTCCACAATCCCCGTAAAAAGGAAGATTAGTTTCTGAGTTGCTGATAGCATGGAATACTGATAACATGAACAAATTTTTTATTCCCCTTGAGATTCACATTAACGGGTGACTGTATTAGAAATTGTCTCTAATTTTTTCTTCATTTTTATATGAAGTATACGTTGTCATATCACATAAAAGCAAATGTTAAAGTACGAAAATGTTTGTACTCGGTACATGCGGTTTTTTGTTTACATTTACATATCCTGCGTGACATCTCGTGCATACGGTCTATTCTGAACAGCTCATGTTCATGTATACAATATCACGATATTATTGAAATATGAAATGTCCTTTTTTAAACCGTTATCACATAACTGCCAGCAAGAAATTGCTATACAGTTTAGGTAGCCTTTCGCAGCATTACTACTTTTATTGAAATATTTATTTTTCCGACTGAGTGAAAATAATGCCTGTACCGGGAGTCGAACCCCGGATCTTTGATTATTTTCACTCAGTCGGAAAAATAAATATTTCAATAAATATGATTTTCTTCCACAGTTGATTGTGTGATTTTAATAAAAAATTGTATTTCTTTCTCCCATTGTGTAGTGGTGTTTTCCATTTCCTGCGGCTTATATCTGTCGAGCTATCTACATGATAGACCAGAGATGTTTCTGCCTAAAGGTTGTCTGAGTGAGTAATGCTGACCGGTTGTCGGCCTGGATAGCTCAATTGGTAGAGCCTTGACCTTGTAAGTCAAAGATCCGGGGTTCGACTCCCGGTCCAGGAATTATTTTCACTCAGTCGGAAAAATAAATATTTCAATAAATATGATTTTCTTCCACAGTTGATTGTGTGATTTTAAAAAAAAATTCCTACTTTTGTCCGATCGTTTTATTTTACTGCCACATCAATTTTCAAAAAGACTTTCTTGAGAGTTTTAGTGCCCTGATAGCATTGAAATCTTCAAGAAATATTTTTCTTTGAAAATTTTGGTGACAGTAAAATAAAACGATCGTAAAAAAGCAGGATTACTGTGACCTCTTCTTTTATTATGTGAGGTCTCTCTTTAGGTACCAGGCTTTCAAGTCTTACATGGAAGAATAATTAAAAACAGCCTTAAATCATACCATTTCCGCCACTAAAGTTAATTTGCGGCACAATAAAATTGTGTAAAATGCATTTATTAAACATTTTCGATACCAATATTCCACAATCGGATTTTAAAATATTAAACCTTGATTCATCGCTCCGTAAAACTTGGTGTGATTTCGAAAAATTCCAAATTTGTGTGTTATGTATTACTTTAAACATTACCTGGAATGTATGTGGTATTATTTGGTTTAAACACAGCTGTCTGGCCATGAAAACAAAGTGTTCGCGTGACTAACTGTCAGTTAGCTGACGCTATACGCCGAATATTCTTATTTTTAGAACTTTTTTATATAGTCTAAGGTCTCTGTCAGTAAAAGTAAATGATTATTATTTCTTCACGTTCAGTTTATGCTTTTTTTTCATTTCACTTTCTATCATTAAAAAATTTAAATTATAAATTTACCTAACACTTTTTAAGCTTTTGTTAGAGCTAAATAATTTGCAAAAAGCTAAGAAAATTGATTTTCAAATTGAATATTATAACATATTTGAATCATGTGACTTTAAAATAAATAAATTTCATTTTTTTAACCCTTTGTGACGCGTTGTCCTCGCTGCGAAGACGTAATTATTAAACTCCAGCTGCAAAAACTGATCCCGGAAATTTTTTAGCAAAAATTAAAGTTTATAACATAACAGAAAACACCGTTTTTTTATTCAAACTTAAAAGTTAAAATTCCTTTTAATTTAATTCTGTTTGTGAATTTCGGTGGCAGTGTAATTTAAAAAATCCAAATTACCTTGTGCCGCAAAGGGTTGAATGTTAAAAAAATGGGGTTTATTTTACTACCAATACCCCGCGACAAAAAGATACGTACAAAGGGTTTTTTCTTTGATTTTTCATAAAATAACATTATCTAAATTGTGCTTATCACTTATTATTATCATAAAATAACACTATTCCCGGACTAATTTTAGTTTTAAGACTAATTTAGAAAAGTTTTAAGACTAAAAGTTTTTTAATTTAAGACTACACTCTGCGACCAAAAGATAGGAACAAAGGGATTTTTTTTAAATTTTCATAAAATAACATTATCTAAATTGTGTTGATTATTTATTATCATATCAAAAACATATTAAATATTTGAATCATAGTCAAAATGTTCATATTCAAAATAATCATATTCAAAATAACCATATTAAAAAATTAAAAAAAAAAAAAAAAAAAAACCCTTTGTTCCTGTCTTTTTATCGCGGTGTGTAGCATTAAATTAGAAAAATTTTAGTATTACATTTTTTCTAAATTAGTCTTAAAACAAAAATTAGTCCGGGAATAGTGTTAATTTATGATAATAATAAATGATAAGCACAAATTAGATAATGTTAATTTATGAAAAATCAAAGAAAAAACCCTTTGTACCTATCTTTGTGTCGGGGGGGGGGGGGGGGTGTATATATATCTATATGTTTAATTTTTTTCTAATTATCGGACTGACCTTATAAGTGAAATTCTCTATACATTTTACTACTAAGTTATAAAAAGAAAATTTTTATTGATTGCACATGTACTATTGCAAATTATTTAATAGAAAATTTTATATTTCAGCAAACCATTATTATTATTATTATTATTATTATTATTATTATTATTAAATTCTAATCATAGGAAGTAGTTTAGGTAGTGTAGTAGTTTTACAAGCTTCCTCATTATGTCATTACGATGCACAGAAAACTTTGAATTCTATTAACGAAAAACACGCGAAAATATTATGAAAAATTTTAGACACTATGATCAGTATTCATATGAATATGTACGTATTATTTAGAAAGAAGTGAACATAGATCATTCATTTTATTTATATAATATCGCCATTAGGAAAATTATGCATTCGAATGAGATTTTAATTTTCAATTTCATCTACATTTTTAAAGCTATATTTATGAGAACGAAGCAATATAATCACCAGAAATTTCTTGCATATATTTACATATATATTGCAAATTAGGTACATTTCAAAACATTGATAATTATAGAACATTAAGTGAAAAAAGTTTTATATCCCCCCCCCCCAAAAAAAAAAAGAAAAAAAAAAAAAGTCTTCATTTTATCAATAACTAATGTAAACAGAAAAAAAAAAAAAAAACCTTGCATTGATTATTTTTTTTATTAAATACGTTCTTTTATCAATATCATAAGTTTTTTTTTTTACTGAAAATTGAAATAAATCATCTTCTTTCGGTAACAAAGTTTCTTTTAAATAAATACATTTTCGTTAAGAATTGTGACGAAAATATTGAAATATGAAAGAGCTCTGGAATGAAAACATTGAAAATCAAGGATTATAAAAGATTGACTCTGGAAAGAAACGTTTAAACAGATAAGTGCCACGGTCATATTTTAGATTTTATTTTGTGAAAGTAATTTTAACCAGGAGATATATTTTTAATAAATTGGGCCTTATTTCAAAATTAGAATAAAAAATGCTCGAAAAACAAAATGGTACCTAGAAATAAAACCATTGATAAAGTAGTGAAAAAAAAAAAAAAAAAAAAAAAATCTGGTGTGAAACAACTCGACTTACATTACCACTATTAAACGTATTATACATAGTTTTTGGGATAATGTGATCAGAAGACATAAAACTGACCTAACAAAGTAGAAATTAAAAAAAATTCCGGTAAGAAAAAGCTGATACACATGTAAAAGTATATATAACAAATTTACACAGCGAGTAAAATGACTAAAGTCATTTTTTGAATTTCCGAGATCTAAACTGACCTACGTAATCACGATGACTGTTAATTTTTCTCTAATAACCGGATGATACAAGCGAAAGGATATCTAAAAAGGGGTTCATGTAGTTATTTTCAAGGAAATCGTTTGAGTCGCTTTTGAGATACCGACTTTCACCAAAAATTGATTTACTCAATTGTTGACCAGAAAAACACAATTGCATACAAAAGAATATCTAAAAGAGGTTATTATGGCGAGTTTGAAAAGAAATTCATACAGCCGTTTTTAAAGGAACGCACTTGCGAGACCTGAAATTGAGCTATTTATACAAAAGTCTATCCATTTTCCTGAATTAACCAACTAATTCATACGAAAAGATATTTAATAGAGTGTATATATAGCATATTTGAAGAAATTTTTGAAAGCCATTTTTGAGATATGGACTTACGGCTCCACTTCCGGTTTTTCAATTTTCACCAAAAGTTGAAAAATCGTCTGTACGCCTGACCTGTCTCAATTCTGAAGTTTTGTAGTTTTATCTTTATTAGTTTTGGAGATATGATAGTCAGAAGTTTCTACCCTCACATACACACATACTACTGATCAATTGCCAAAAGCTACTGTTTTGGACTCACGAAAACTTAAAACATGCACATAGCTGCCAATATTTTAATTTATTCTATAGTACTTTTAGCCCCGCCTTTATTTTGCACCACTTTATTTATAGAAAAAATGTTCTCCAATATATAACTTCGATTAAAATAAGACAAAATTACTTTTAAAAAATAAGTGGTACGAAATAAAGGCGGGGCTAAAAATACTCCGGAATAAATTAAAATATTGGCAGCTGTGCATGCAAATCAGATTAAAAC
Organism: Salticus scenicus; assembly: GCA_963930645.1. Classification (NCBI taxonomy): domain Eukaryota; kingdom Metazoa; phylum Arthropoda; class Arachnida; order Araneae; family Salticidae; genus Salticus; species Salticus scenicus. The sequence continues at coordinate 256,367,515 of OZ005655.1, forward strand.
TCGATATTGAATTTTCGGACCGAATACAATACTTCTCTTACCTACGGTAGTCGGGTAATGAAAGTAAATATATAGTAGTAATGAATAATATTTACTTACATTAAAGGTTATAATCGTAAATTACTAGAATTTGATTTTTGATTTTATTAAGCGTTTTGAACATTTTCCAACAATGCTTAAGAGTGATTATGAATTCAGTCCTTCTGATCACATAAGCAGAGTACATTAACTCGTTGGGTACGAGTGAGACTCGTCATGTGCTTAATTGGGCGAAGTTACGGTGGACGACTTTGACTCTGCGGCATCCCCGCCAGTGGGCGTTGATCGCAAAAACTTTCCTGGCGTTTTTTATGATAACTTACAACCATACTTATATCATCAATATAAGTATATTCCAAATAAAATGTATTACTTTTACATATTAACACTTTCGCGACCGCTGACGTAGATTCAAATCATTTGAAAATCTGTAATTCCACCAGTGGGCGTTTCTTTTGCAAAATGTATGCTATTTTTTTCTTAAATATATAATTAATATTCACAATTTTACAAGGAAATATATTATGGATACAAATACTTTGATTAGAAAGAATAAAATTATAATGTATATTTATTTGTAATATAAATGTGAATACAGAAAATTTTGTTCTGAAATATTGTAACATGGGAGAATAACGCCCACAGGCGGACCTTACTGTCAAAAATTCAAAATCATTGCATATAGCGCAAATTCAATCCGTCCCTTGGTCATAAAAATTTTCAAATAATTCAGTACTCAAAGGGTTAAAGCACAGCTGCCAATATTTTAATTTATTCCGGAGTACTTTTAGCCCCGCCTTTATTTGGCACCACTTTATTTATAGAAAAAATTTCTTCAATATATAACTTCAATAAAATAAGAAAAAATTACTTTAAAAAAGTAAGTGGTACGAATTAGAGGCGGGGCTAAAATTACTCCGGAATAAATTAAAATATTGGCAGCTATGGTTAAAGCATAAACGAGGCAAAAGGTACGTGCAGCTGAAAAGTGTTAACAATCTATGCGAATCGCACAAATTTCCGTGTTTGTTTTTTATAACAATTGTCTAGTTTGATAGAAAAAATATTTTATTTTATTTTTAATACGGAGGGCTATTAGTCTCAACCTACGGATAAAACGTTGTCGACAGTTTTACGATGGTTGGACATTTATCGAAAATATAATTGAATAATTTGAAAGCAATGTTATGATGTGAAAAAAAAAAAAAAAAAAAAAAAAAAAAAACTAACAGCCCTCTGTACTAAATTAAATTAGGCTTTTGCCACAATTTCATCAAAATCTTTTTTTTTTTTTTTTTTTTTTTTTTTTTTCTGAAAGAAAAAGAAAAGAAAAGAAAAGAAAATTAATAATAATCAGTATTGAAAAAGTTGAAGAAGTCCTTTTTTAGACAAAAACACATAATTTATTTTAATTTTCAATTTAAGCCAAAAAAATTTACGCGTTGATCTTATTTTTTTTTTTTAATGAAAAAAAGTTCAGGACAAATATTAAAATTGATATAAAACTTTGCGAAAAATTAAACCTGCAGGGTAAAATTGATGCCATTATAGCTCTATAGATTTATTTATTTATTTTTTTTTTTTTTTATTAAAATTAATTTATTATTTGTTTGATAGAACATTAGCTTAGGAACTTCTTGGTGGCTTTTAAATTTTTATTCCTTCATTCATTTCAATCATATGATTAAAAGTAGTTTATAAATAACTGTGATTTAAGTAAAAAAGAATCAGTCTTTTTTCCTTTTTTTTTAACTTTTAACAAAAACAATTACGTATTTTGAATGAAATTTGTAAAGAAAAATAAAATAAAATAAAATAAAATAAAATAAAAATTTTGCAACAACACTCTAGTTTTTTTTTTTTTTTTTTTTTTTTTTTGGTGGGGGGGGGGGGAGGGCTATTTATTCAATTTGACGCTGAAATCGGTAAAACAAAAAACAAGAGAAAGGAAGAAAATAAAAAAGTACAAGTAAAAAATGTTTTCTAAGCGCGCAGTTCAATGTTACTGTTTAAACCCTTGTGGGTCACAAACGATAAAAGCTATCTCGGGTGTCAATGCAATTTTTTATTTTTTGCGATCTTCATTTAAATATAATAAGATGCTTATAGCGCATGTTTGAACTTAATATTGGTTACGCTAAAAACTTTAACTAATTATTATTATTATTACTAATTATTATTAATTTTTGTTAAAAATCCAGTTTTTAATATATATTATTTCATGAGTAAATACATTATTATTTTGTGATATTTAAATAAATTTTAACGTTAAAATATTTAAAATTTTGGGATATATTACTTAAATTTCATTAAAATGCATCGTTAACGGCCCTCTTCACTTACCGTCGCCGGAAGCCCGAGCCAATGTTATTCTATGGGGAAATTTTCTTTATAAACAACTTATTAACTAATACATATTTTTAAATTCTGTTTTCACATTCAGAAAATTCCCAACTGTTAAATTGACGGACCTTTTTTAAAAATGTATTTTTTTTTTTTTTTTTTTTTTTTTTTTAATATTTTATTTTGAAATTGCAAAATGAAAAAAATTCACACATTGAAAATTCGTATTTTGCAGCTTCAAAATAAAATATAAAAAATAAAAAAATAATTTTTTAAAGAAGGTCCGTGAATTTCAGAGCTGGAAATTTTCAGAATGTGAAAACAAAATCCAAAAATATGTACTAGTTAATAAGTTATTTGTAAAGAAAAATTTTCCATAGAATAACATTAGCTTCGGCTTCCGGCGGCGGTGAGGGAAGAGGGCCCTTAAGTACAGATATTTAATCTTTGTTAGCCATTGAAGCAAACGTTTAAATTATTTTTCGCGTGAAAACAATCTTTTATCATCTGAGATCTTCATCCCAAAAATAAAATAATTCCACTGCATAACTTGAATTAAAATTACAATAATTACAGGCCATTAATAGTTTATAGCTAGTTATAAAAAATGGCAATAAACAAAGGGAAAAAACCATTTCCTGTAAAATTTGCATTTTATCGGTTATGATCATTGCAAGGAAAAAGCTCAATGATTATCATCAAATAGTTTTTAACGAGAAAATTTGAATATAAGGTCATTTTGAAAGGAAAAAATACGGCAGTAATTTTCTCGTAAAACTAAATTCGTGTTTCTTGGTAGCCGTAACAGCTGCTGAAATGACCTGGAAAGCTTTCGAGTACTCATGGACCTTCCAGGCTACATAAAATTTAAGTATCAACTGAACAAACACTAGTAAGATAAAGGTGTGGTAAGTAGTGTTCTCACACGTCTTTTCTTCGCACTAGTTAGAATGACATTACGTTTGAAGAATTTCAAGAAATGGGTGAAGTAAAAGCAATGAAAAACTTCATATGTATGATATTATTTTCAGGATTGTGTTATAGAGTTGTATTCTGTGATCAAGATTGTGAGAATGCTATGAGTGGTAAATATGAAAATTATGCAGATGAAGTTTCTTCATATGATTTAACAGTAAGTTGCTTTTAATTAACTATGCCTTGTTTTTGTTTAAGTAAAAAATGGTGATTAAAGTTGTTTTATTTTATTTTATTATTATTTATTATTTATTTATTTTTTATTTTTACTAATATTCCCTAGCTACTAACATTTAAAAATTTTTAATCAGAATTATCACCACTAATTACTTTCCGAACACTATAGTGAGGAAAGTATTGTAATCATGTCAAAAATCCGAATTGGAGATTTTGATGTTTCTATACGTTTCGAGGTCCCCTGAGTCCGTTTCCACTATTTTTACGATGATGTATGTATGTGTGTGTGTATGTGTGTATGTGTGTATGTGTGTATGTCTGTGGGTGAACACGCTAGCGTCTAAACGCTTTATTCGAATAAGCTGAAATTTGGTACGTATATTATAAGTCACCATAGTACGAACCCTATAGATTTTGGTGAATCTAGCACTTGTAGTTTTTTTACAGGGACACAAAGAAAAATTCTTTATCATTATGGCCTATGGGACCAAAATCTTAAAAGTGCGATAGCATCTAAACGCCTTATTCAATTGAGCAAACAATTTATACACATATTATAGGTCACAGATACTAAGTCTGTATAAATTATGGAGAGTCTAGCACTTATAGTTTTTTTTACAGGGACACAAAGAAAAATTCTTTATCATTATGGCCTATGGGACCAAAATCTTAAAAGTGCGATAGCATCTAAACGCCTTATTCAATTGATCAAAAAATTTATACACATATTATAGGTCACAGTTACTCAATCTGTATAGATTTTGGTGAATCTAGCACTTACAGTTTTTTTACAGGGGCACAAAGAAAAATTCTTTATCATTATGGCCTATGGGGCCAAATTTTTAAAAGTGTGATAGCGTCTAAACGCCTTATTAATCTGAGCAAAAAATTTGTACACATATTATAGGTCACAGTTGCACCAACTGTATAGATTTTGGTGAATTTAGCACTTACAGTTCTTTTGCAGGGACACAAAGAAAAATTCTTTATCATTATGGCCTATGGGACCAAATTTTTAAAAGTGCGATAGCATCTGAACGCCTTATTCAATTGAGCTGAAAATTTATATGAATATTATAAATTGCTGTTGCACTAACTATAAGCATTTTGGTGAACTAGCATTTATAGGTTTTTTACAGGGACACAACGAAAATTCTTTATCATTATGATCTATGGGCTCAAAGTTCAGTAGCGTTAAATAAAACATCGTGTAATATATGGAGAAAAGTACTCAAACACTCTATTATGGTTTTCTCTCTTTTGTTCGTTTAACAACTCCTCTTTTTTTACTTAATCTACAAAACTGTTAATTACTCAATGTTCGGAAAGTCGAGTGGAGTCACTCCAGATTTTTTTTTAAAGAAATGTGTGGAAAAAAAAACAAAGTTTGTAGCTATATTTTAACAATGTAAATATAGATTCAAAATATCTGATTACGTGCATGGAATATTGATATGAATACTTCTTATATTGTTAATTGAATTATTTTAATAATATTTAAAAATGCGGGGAAAAATTAAAAAGAACTGGTAAAATTTTCAAGTTGAGTTAAAATAACAAATAGCATGACAAAAAAAAAAATAAAAATAAATAAATAAATAAAAAAAAAAAAAAAAAAAAAAAAACAGAAATAATCTAGTGTGTAGAGTCACACACACACACACACACACACACACACACAAAAAAAACTCAGAGTTCAAAGTGGAACCTTAAAAAATACTTTGTTTGCAGTATGGGTAAGAAAAATTAACTCACACAATTTTCTCTTACCCCAGAATTTTAATACTATAATGATAGATTCCATATTAAATTTTAAGACCAATAGAGTAAAATAATAAAGTTCAATGTACTTTTAAAATAATCTAAAATAGGTTTAGGAGCAGTTTTATTTGTCATGTAATTCTGAATAAGGGGGTGGGGGGGGCACTACCGCCACCCTCAGCCCCCCGTTCAATTACAGTGCATAAAGTTATCAACGAAAAAAAACCTACGCTGTTATTAATTTGCTTTCAAACTCAACAGTCTTGATCAAAATTTTTAGTGGTAGATTAATACGAAATTCAAAATGCCAAATTTGAATTTGCTACAGTTATTTGTTTTTAAGTTATGCTAATAACAGATATACATACAGTTCAACCACTAAAAATTGGACTTTTGTAATCAGGAAACCTCTAAACATAATATTACACACACACACACACACACACACACACAAAAAAAAAAAAAAAAAAAAAAAAAACTCAGAGTTCAAAGTGGAACCTTAAAAAATACTTTGTTTACAGTATGGGTAAGAAAAATTAATTTTGCACTTCCATTAGTTACATGCAATAGAAAAGAACTTTTTGCTTAATTCTAGGGTAGACCTGTATATTGTCTGTAATCAATATGCACTATAAAAAATAATCTGTATTTAAAATTAGTCTTACTTGAAAAACATCTAACACAAAAGGAATTACGATTCCAGCAATTCCCAAGTATAGTTCCTATATATGCAAATACTTTGGGTAGCCCTGTAAATGAATGATGAATAATTTCCATACCATAATCTACACAAAACATGCTTTTATGAATATAATAATGTTTGTTCATTCCATTTTGTTTAGGGTTGTCTATAGATGTTACACTGTACTTACCTGCAATTTCCCCCCATAGACGTAATGTATTTAAATTATCTTGGGTGGCCTTGTACACGAACCATTTGCTTGATCTCAACGAAACGTTTAGTGTAGCATCCCTATATGGTACATATTTAGAATACCGAGTTTGGGCTTTCTGCTGCTAGTTGTTCTTGAGATATGCTGATAACAGAGAGACACACAGACCAGTCGCTAAAAACATGATTTTCGGATTCTAGGGACCTCAAAACATGTAAATAGAACAAAAAATCATTTTCATAAATTTGACTCAAAAATGATACTTTGTCTACCTATATGGGTAAGAGAAAGTAAAAAAGAAAGTTAAAATGAGAAATGTTGATTATAGCTATACTTAATTTTAATTCTTTATAATAATTAATTATAGTTAATAGTTGATTACACATTTTAGATTAGTCAATTCTTCTTATTATGTGTATAAAATATTAGTATGTATATTGCTTATATTATACATTTGTTACTTTTAATGGTATTTTAAAAGAGATAAATAAAGTTAAACTAATAAACGATAATTATACTCTGTAACAAAAAAAGTGACGCACCAAGAAGGAGTAATGCAAACTGGACACAAATTGACATACATACAGGTTTTGATGGAATCAAGCACCAATTCATCATTATTGTCGATCCTACGTGCAACTGGTACTTCAGTGACTTCAGATATCCTTAATAGGCGGCTCAGTGGGGTTGAACTCGGTCCCCGGATCTCTCTTACAATGAGGACGTTTGGAGCATCATAAAAAGGGTCCTACAACCAGCTCGGGATTTTACCAATCTAACGCAACAATTGGATAGAATTTGGCACGATACTTCACAGGAGAACATCTGCCAACTCTATCAATTAATACCAAGCTGAATAACTGCTTACATAAGGGCCAGAAGCGGATCAACGCGTTATTGACTTGTTCACTTTGTGAGGCTCTTTCTCTTGATTAAATCATCCAAATTTTCTGAAACTGTAAACAATTGTTTTTCTCCACATGCACATCACATCTACCAATTTTTGTCCCCACTACTTGGTGCGTCGTTTTTTTTTATTATAGAGTGTATATTTAATCTGAATATTTCAGAATAATTTAACTATGCTTAGATAGATTTAGAAAACTTCACAGTGTATTATTATGCGCATGAAATATTAGCCTCAATACAGGTTTTATAATGAATATATTTCTTCTAATGAACTTTTAAAGTTAGTAAAGAAAGTTAATGCATGAAATCGTGGTTACAGTTATATTTAATTAAAATTTTTCAAGATAATCAAATATTGGAAAATGTATTTAAAGCAATAAAGTTTATCTGATTATGTACAGGAAATATTAGTTTGAATATTGCCTACACTATAACATCATCATTTTTAATGATTTTTAAAGGTATAGAAAGAAGTAAGAATTTCAAATTTTTGCTATGCAAAATTGATTTAATATAATTATATTTATATATTTATGGGCACAAAACAGTAATTTTAATACTGCTTATATTGCCCCATGAATACGAAAATCATGTTTTCAGCAAATGGTCTGTGTGTATATCTGTGTGTCTGTGTGTCTGTGTGTGTGTGTGTGTGTCTGTAATCAGCATATCTCAAAAACAAATTATGGCAGAAAGTTCAAACTTGGTATTCTAAATGTGTATCATATAGGTAAGCTTTTCGTTAAGATCAAGCAAATCGTCCGTGTACAGGGACAATCAAGAGAATTCTAATACATTACGTCTATGGGGGAAATTGCAGCTAAGTAGAGTTTAACATCTATAGACTGCACTAAACCAAATGAAACGAATATATATTTTTTGTAATAGGGATAGCGAACAGGGAAAAAAATTGTGTATGTAGCAGCCTAGCCTCCCCCCCCCCTGCGGGGAAGTCCCCCTCGAGTGGAGTAAATTTTCATGATGGGTATCTTTCAAAAGATCTCGCCAATATCTATAAAACGAATGGTTGAATCATCGATCTGCGATAATTTAAAACAAAGTTATCGATTTTTTTTTTACTTTTAACGAAAAACAAACTTAGAAAAAAAATCTTTTTATTTATTTATTTTTTTTTTTTTTATTATTTATTTATTTTTTTTTAAATATTGAGAATAAAATGGACTTTCTTTGGATATTTGGTGTTATACTACTTCTCTAATATGGAAATCGTCTGCATTATCATAAAAGATAATCTTTTAAAATAATAATTTTAATTATTTTTTAAAAACAGAATTATTTTTTAATAACCGAATTACATTCTATATAAATGTAGGCGCATTAATGACACGGGAGGTTGAGGGGGGCGATAGCCCCCTCACACAAAACTAATTATCATATAAAACTCTTCCGAAGCCTAATTTGAATTGTTTAAGATAGTTTTACGTAACAGTACTCGTTATCTTACCTCTTAATCTCCAGCCTGTATTTATAGTATTAAATTTCAAAGTAAGAGAAAGTCGTGTGAGTAACATACCAGATTATTCTTTTTACTCTCTCTTACCCATAGGGTCGAGAATGTATTGTTTTAGGGTCAAATTTTCAAACGTGAGTTTTTGTTATATTTACATGTTCTGAGGTTCCCTGAATACGAAAATCATGTCTTTTGCGAATGGTCTGTGTGTGTGTCTGTTTGTCTGTCTGAGTGTCTGTTATCAGCAAGAACAAATAGTAGCAGGAATTCCAAACTCAGTATTCTAAATGTGTATCATATAGGGATGCTACACTAATGTTTCGTTGAGATGATGCAAATGGCTCGTGTACAGGGACACTCAAAAGTATTTAAATACATTACGTCTATGGGGGAAATTGCAGGTAAGTAGAGTTTAACATCTATAGACTGAACAGGGGAGCAGCTCCCGCTCACCGCTCGAAGAGCGGTGTTGAGCGCTTCTAGAACCGAAGTTCACGTGGGCTGTCCATAGAAGAAACCCTGCAACCTGCCTGACGTTTATTTAAAAAGCAAGAAGGTTTTACATAGGCATCGCCAGTCATGAAGCCTTACTGCGACAAGGGGCGATGGAAAACAACATAGAAAGAGTACATGGTCATCGCCTGGCTGAAAGCCACCTTGCGACAATGGGCGATGATAATTTTAGACGGATTGTGCCAGGCCTTTAAGGCCTCTCGCGACAGACGGCACTAGATGAGTTGTCATAGCTCTTGATGTGTACTAGAGAGTTCAAGTTTGACTAGAATAGTCCAGGTGGTACAATTGGATGACAACATGTATGACAGTATTGCAGAAGAACTGTGCACTAGAATAGTTCAGGTGGCACAATTGGATGACAACATGGATGACAGTATTGCAGAACAACTGTGCAGAAAACTGATTTTGCAGGGTAATTTGGGTAACAGAGGAAAGAATGAGAGAGTTAGGATTGTTGCTAATTTAAACTATAGAGTTTATTTTGTTTTTAAGAGAGGTTTTGAGTAAGAGGCTTCCTTGCAAACAGATTTTTGTTTTGGTGACGGGTATTTTGAAAAAGGGTGGGAGGATACGTAGCTTCATTTGGGAAGAAGATTAGCTGCCAGTGGGAATAGTTATTAGTCAGTCAAATTGGTTATGTCCATTAAGAGGGAGTAAATATTGTTTAGTTTTTTAATTAACAGTTTTCTGGTTAAGATATTTTCAAGCCAATTGTTTGGTCTTGGAGAGGGATTTCTGAAATGGAACTGTTGAGTTAAGTGGCAAGAGAAATAATAATGTTCGGGAATTCCCTCCTCACCGCAGGGACACAGGGGAGAACGTCGGCGATGAAACTTGAAGAGGTAGGATTGAAAGGGGCCATGGCCTGTTAAGAAATCCGTTATGGGAGGAGTTAGAGTCCATGAATTTGTTGAAACCTGTGGGATTACGGAGAAGGTATATCTACCCTTCTCGGAATTTCGCAATAGGTCTTGCCATTTTAAGATTTGTTTCAGTTTTAGTTTTACGTAGGAGGGAGAGCAGGAGGAGATGGTTCTTTTACTGGGAATTCTGTGGCTTCTTTGGCCAGGGAATCAGCAAGTTCATTACCGACTACTCCCCTGTGGGCAGAAACGTGTGCCAGGGTACAGTTAAGGATCTTTTGAATAATAATTTTAATAAGTTATTTTGACTGAGTGAATTTGTATAGGAAAATATAGAAAAAAGTCGTGTGGTGGCCACAACACACTAGTTATTTGTTGTTAGTGGATGTGCTTTACTAGTAATATTTTACCGTTTCCAGGAAAGCTGTTCGGGAATTGAAATAAATTCCTCTTAGAGATATGGTAAATAATGAATATTTTAATCTAAATATTCATCGCTTGTTTTTGTACATTAATAAAACGGTGGTACATACAAAACTAATTATCATATAAAACTTTTTCTAAGCCTACTTTAATTGTTTAACATCGGTTTACATTGCAGTACTCGTTATCTAACCTCTTAATCCCCAACCTGTATTTATAGTATTAAATTTCAGGGTAAGAGAAAGTGGTGTGAGTGGCACACCATATTATTTTTTAGATATTTAAAAGGAAGTTTTGAGAGTCACTCTTATTACATTAATTTCCGCTTTCATTTGCTGAGTTGGCTCAACGTGTTGCGTTGAGCCAACGCTCCAAGGTTGCCGGATATGTGGGCCACCTAGAAAACATGCATAGTATCGCAATTTGCACGGAATTAAACTTTTCATCTGATAAATTTATTAATAATAAAGTTAATGTGGTTAAAGACAAAGAAATAAGCTTTTAGAAAACATATCATAACTCAAAGTTCTAAGAATTTAAACACATGAAATTAAAATATTTTCTTAACTGGAAATTAGAACGGCAACCCTTCTAAAGTGAAATCACTGCATACAATGAAAGTCCTGCTAACTATGCTAGTTTATCCGTAAAGGTATTAGGTCCCGCCTTTTTTTCACACCAGAATAGTTGTAGAGTATTCAGCAATAGGTTCTCAGGATTAAATAAGAAGACTATTGCTCTACAAATATTCTGGTGTGAAAAAAAGGCGGAGCTTAATACCAATACGGATAAAATAGTATAGTTAGCAGGTCCACAATGACGATCGATCAAGATAATCTCTTTAAATTCAGAGATGCATAATTTACAATGCAGTAGCGCCATTTTGTGATTCAAAATAAAATTTAACCTCTTTTAGGGTGGTGGGCTTCCTTAGGAACATTGGCCACTTTTGATTCACCTACCTTACAGGGTATCAACAGTCAAAATTGTTGCCCCGATTCTTTCACCAGTATTTTTCTTTCAGAATTTTTAGTAGTAAGTTTGCGCGATTAATCAAGTAAAAAATTTGTATATAAATATACTTATGGAAGAATTAGGGGCAAAAAATATCGATTGTCTAAACTCGGATATATTATATGACTAACATATTTTTGAAAGTGTAATAATAAATGAATAAATAGAATGTAATAATGTATGTATTTGAAAATAAATTGATGCCTGAGCTGTCAATTTTTAAATGAATGAACGTATACATAAAGGGCATTAAACGTTTGTGACAATACTGATTATACTACTAGGATGATATAATAAATGTGATGCTTAATACTGTATATTGAAGAATATGATGATACTATAAGTTTTGAGCTAATTAATATATGTATGGTTATATTTAATGTAAAAGAACGTACCTAACTGGTAACTGGTATACGAAAACAAGTACCGAGTATACCATTAGCAAGATGTACTATTATACAAAGTTATAAAAGTAAAAATAATATTAAAACCAATTTTTTAAAAATAAACTTTTAGGGGTAATTTAGGTTAATTAGTTGTTCTTTTTTAAGAGACTTTTCATATTTACTCAGTACAAACTATATTTACATTAAATATAATATAACGAAGCGCGTAATAAAAAATATTACAAAAGAACATTAAACTTTTTTGGATTACATGAGCCATGTTTAGATATACATGTTACATATCTTATATTTTGGAGAAAATCGAAAATGCTAATAACATAAATGTTTTTTAATTATACGTTAGTAATGGATAATGTATATTTTATTAATAATCTCTTAATATTTAGTATATCATTTAAAAATACAACTAATCATAATAGAAAATAATTATATTGTACGCATAAATGGCATATTTCATTATTATTATTATTATTATTATTATTATATAAATATTATATTTAGGCAAAGTTTAGATGTTTATATTCTAATAAGTAAAAAATATATATTAAGTTGGATGAAAACGATTAAGTTTTAAAGATTAGAATATATATATATATATATATATATATATATATATATATATATATATATATTAATATTAAAAGAAATGGAATAATTCTTAGAAACAGATATAACACACATTTGTGTGTTATATTATTCGTGAATACTGTCATGTAGTACTTTTTAAATTTCCGTATTACTTTCGTATATTAATTACCCAGGCCTACAAAAATAATATTAGCAAAACTTTATTTGATAATTTTAGCTGATATATATATTTTTCAGTATGCTAAAACTGAAAAAAAAAAAAAAAAAAAAAGAGCCAGTTTTTCTCTATCACGTACAGGTTCTTGTCAATACTTCTGCCGACTCTTCAATATCTTCATTTACAATAGTTTCTAATATGTTTCCATGATTAACTGTAATTAATCATGGAAGAATGCTATAAAAGTTACCATATAATAATATTGGTGGAAAAGTCACGTAAGAAATTTCGGCAGACACCCTGTATTGACAAAAATGTATACGTGATAGGGAGAAACTAACTTCAGTTTCTGTTTCAGTACACCAAAAAACATAAAAATTAATCAAAATTATCAAATCAAAATTTTAGATGTAGATCTGCGTTATTCATATTATTTTTAAAGTTTAAAACTACTTTTACAAAAATTTTCAGCGCTGTAATTCAATAAATATTTGTGAAACTCATATTATAAAACTGAGTTCGCTTTTATTTATTTATTTATTTGTTTGTTTTTTAAACAATTTTTATACTTTTTTTTTTTTAAGTATTGCTGAATTTGTGTTCAAATAGGTTTAATTTATAATCCATATTCAAATGATTTTTCTAAACATCACCATTCAGTATAACAATAAACACGTTTTATTTATTTATTTTTTCCTTTTTCATTGATTACCCTTTTATTTAAAATGTATATAAAACTTACTCAAAATAAATATAAATACATTCGAAATAAAGTAATTCAAGAAATTGTTTATAAGATATAAAATTAATACGTTGCTGTTTGTCTTAACATCACTATTCAGTGTAACAAATATCGTGTTTTCCCCCCTTTTCCTTGATTAACCTTTCATTTAAAATGTATATAAAATTTACTGAAAATAAATATAATTGCATTCCAAATAAAGTAATTTAAGTTATTATTTATAAAATGTAATGTAAGAATAAAAATCTTATTTTTTAAACATCACTATTCAGTGTAACAATTAACGTGTTTTTCTTTCCTTTCCTTTATCTTATTTTTTTTTTTTACTTGTTTCATTGATTAACTTTTCATTTAAAATGTATATAAAACTTACTGAAAACAAATATAATTACATTCCAAATAAAGTAATTCAAGAAATTACTTATAAAATATAATGTAAGAATAAAAATCTTGTTTTTCTAAACATAACTACTCAGTGTAACAATTCACGTTTTTTTTTTTTTTTTTTTTTTTTTTTTTCATTGATTAACATTTTATTTAAAATGTATATAAAACTTACTCAAAATAAATATAAATACATTCGAAATAAAGTAATTCAAGAAATTGTTTATAAAATATAAAATTAATACGTTGCTGTTTGTCTTAACATCACTATTCAGTGTAACAAATATCGTGTTTACCCCCCTTTTCCTTGATTAACCTTTCATTTAAAATGTATATAAAATTTACTGAAAATAAATATAATTGCATTCCAAATAAAGTAATTTAAGTTATTATTTATAAAATGTAATGTAAGAATAAAAATCTTATTTTTTAAACATCACTATTCATTGTAACAATTAACGTGTTTTTCTTTCCGTTCCTTTTTCTTTTCTTTTTTTTTTTTTTTTTTACTTGTTTCATTGATTAACTTTTCATTTAAAATGTATATAAAACTTACTGAAAATAAATATAATTACATTCCAAATAAAGTAATTCAAGAAATTACTTATAAAATATAATGTAAGAATAAAAATCTTGTTTTTCTAAACATAACTACTCAGTGTAACAATTCACGTTTTTTTTTTTTTTTTTTTTTTTTTTTTTCATTGATTAACATTTTATTTAAAATGCATGTAAAACTTATTGAAAATAAATATAAATACATTCCAAATAAAGTAATTCAAGAAATTGTTTATAAAATATAAAATTAATACGTTGCTGTTTGTCTTAACATCACTATTCAGTGTAACAAATATCGTGTTTTTTCCCCTTTTCCTTGATTAACCTTTCATTTAAAATGTATATAAAATTTACTGAAAATAAATATAATTGCATTCCAAATAAAGTAATTTAAGTTATTATTTATAAAATGTAATGTAAGAATAAAAATCTTATTTTTTAAACATCACTATTCAGTGTAACAATTAACGTGTTTTTCCTTCCTTTCCTTTTTCTTATTTTTTTTATTTTTACTTGTTTCATTGATTAACTTTTCATTTAAAATGTATATAAAACTTACTGAAAATAAATACAATTACATTCCAAATAAAGTAATTCAAGAAATTACTTATAAAATATAATGTAAGAATAAAAATCTTGTTTTTCTAAACATAACTACTCAGTGTAACAATTGACTTTTTTTTTTCATTGATTAACCTTTCATTTAAAATGCATGCAAAACTTATTGAAAATAAATATAATTACATTTCAAGTAAAGTAATTTTAGAAATTATTTATAAAATGTAATGTAAGAATAAAAATCACTACTCAGTGTAACAATTAACGTGTTTTTTCTTTTTCATCGATTAGCTTTTCATTTACAATGTATGCGTATAAAACCTACTGAAAATAAATATAATTACATTCCAAATGAAGTAATTCAGGAAAAAAATTTATAAAGTGTAATGTAAGAATAAAAATCTTGTAATATTTAAAAACTAGTTGGCATAGGTGGACTCTGTTCAGTTCCCCATCATATTTATGTTCTCATAAAAAGAAATGAATTTGACCAAAGCTTGATACAGTGACAGAATGAAATACCCGCCTAATAGGCTATCCACCGTTCACTTCGATATATTTATCTTATTCTAATCTATTAATTTATTTTATCAGGGTCAATTCTGTAGTTTAGTTTTCATGCTACAATTTCCAATGCAATAATACTCAAAATTCATATTTATATGAAAAATTTACAATTTCGCTATGTTGATAAAATCGAAAATTACGAATAATTTACGAAATTTTCCTATTAGAATATTTGTATTCAATCATGTTCAAACAAATATCATAAATGTAATTTTGAAGTTGTCTAATGTATTTGGGATCCTCAAAATGGAAGTTTATGCTCAAATTTGCCTTATTGTGACATGTTAAGTAAATCGTAAATTCCAAATAACTTACGAATTTTTTAAATAGGAAAAATCATAGTCTATGATATTCATGCCAGTATCCAAAATAATATTTAAAAAGTGGTTTAACATCTTTACGATGAAAATATCCCTCATGATTGACGTTTATGTGAAATTTTGCTCTATTCTGCCATGTTAAGAATCTCGTAAGTTTCCAATAACTTACGAAATTTTTATATTGGAAAATTCATAGTCATTACTATTCATGACAGTGTTCTAAATAATATTTCAAAAGTAGTCTGAAATCTTTACGATGAAAATATTGATGTTCCTAATAATTGCTATTGATGTTGCTATTGATGCTAAAAATTGACGTTTATGTGAAATTTTGCCCTATACTGCCATGTTAAGAAATTCGTAAATGTCCAATAACTTGCGAAATTTTCAAAGTAGCATATTTATAGTAAATGATGTTCATTCCGGCATCAAAACTGATATTTTAAAATTGGTCTGACATTTTTACAGTAAAATGTTTCCATTTAATGCACGTTTAAGTGAATTTTTGTTTTATTCTCACATGTTAAAAAAATCGTAAATTTCTAATAACTTACGAAGTTTTTTTAATTCGAATGTTGCAAATGAATAGGGTTCTTGCCAGTATCGAAAGAAATATTTTAAAACTGATCTGACCTCTCTGCGGTCATTTGTTCGTGAGATATCGTGTTAACAGACTAACAAGTTAACGGACTAACACACTAACGGATTGACACACTGACACACTGACACACTAACAGATACCCTACAGACAGACACCATGCAAATTTTGTCCTTTTCGGATTTCTCACACCTGAAAACGTATAAAAAAGTCAAAAAACCGAGGTCGAAATTTTTCACGATTACCTGAGTTCCCCATACCTATAGTATGATAGAGAACTAAAACAAACTACAAATAGAAAATTGTTAAACGATTTTAAAAGCATTGTTGAGTGTATAAATATTTGAATAGTTTCAGTGACATTTTATCGGTTAAATTGTACATTTTGTACAGTGCACATATTTGAATAATGTAAGTTGGCATTAACTTCACAGATATAAAACCGTTAAAAAATAAATTCAATTTACTTTTTAAATTAAATGTATGTTTCGTATATGTGATCAAAAACGCAAACTTAAGCCCGAAGATAGCATTATATCAGGATATTTTTAAACCCATTTTATCAAGAAATTCAATACTATTTCAATGTTTCAGTAATAATAATAATAACAACAACTAGCATGATGTGTCCACCACATGACTTTCTTCTATATAATTTTGCACAAAATTTATTCAATACAAATTGTTTATTAAATTGCGGACGACTTTTAGCTGACAGAATTATATCACTGAATGCCGAAAGAAAGTCATTTGTTTGCAATTATCAGAAGAAATGCAATTTTTTTTTCTAAGTTGTTTTTTCGTTAAAAGTAAAAAAAAAAAAAAAAATCGATAACTTTGTTTCTATAGTTCAACCATTCGTTTTAAAGGTATTGACGAGATCTTTCGAAAGATACCCATATTGAAAATTTACTCCCACCAGGGGGGGGGGGGGGGGGGGAGCGATGCCCCCAAATGCACAAAATTTTTTCCTAGTTAACTACTACTATTATCAATAATTCATATTAATTTTACAACCACACGATTAAAATAACTCTCATTATGTACATTTATGCGACATTTTGTCCTTATACTGCCATGTTAAATATTTAGAAAAAATGCGATCACAATGCCATAGAATGATCCCCAAATCTAATCAGTACCAGTTTATGCCAAGGTACAACAAAATACCAAGTTTGGTTAAATTTCGCTCATTGGATCGTGAGATACAGCGTCCACAAAATTCTTGATACACACACACAGACAGACAGACAGACATTTTCTAAAAACAGTCGAATCGTGTTCAGGACATCCCAAAACGTGCAAATCCATCTAAAACTGGAGTTCGAAAATTTTCACGAATCCAATACTTTCTCTATATATACATATAGAAGAAAGTAAGAATGTTGTGGATGATCATAATAATAAATATCTTTTTGAATTTTCTTTGCTTTGATATGTGCGTTTTATCATTTTATTCTGAAAAATTCAGAGATATCATTTTAAAACAATTAATTTAAGAAAAGAATTTAGAAAATAAACATTTTGATGTTAATATAAAGGGTCCGTCAAAATTCACACTCTTCCCCCCTGTTTTTTGGGAACACGTCAAAATTTATAAAAATTGTAATTAATGTATAAATCAATTTTGATGGCTTTTGTTTAGTTAAAAAATTGAGTCTCAGAGCACAGAAACAGCTGTGTGTGTTGGAGGGGGAGGGGAAGGAAGTCTAAAATTTTAAATAGGAAGAGCGGTCTTTTGTCAGCTCAATGGACAGATTTTTTTTTTCAAGACAAACATTTTGTCAAAAAATGTTTTGTCCTTCTAAGCTTTTTTTAAAGATTTTTGAAGATTAAACTTTTGTTTAAAGTCCTCCTCCACTTACCACTGTAACTCCAGAATATTGAAAGAAATTCTAAATAATGTTTCAATCCATTTTGGTTGGGGTGGAAGGCTTTGTTTAGTTTTTAAAAATTTAGAGCTGGATGGAATAGGGATGTAGGGGAATACAGGGAGTAAATGTTGAATTCTAAATACTAAGAAGTAGTGCTTTGTTAACTCTTTGCAAACGGCCTTCACAAATCATACATAAAAAAAAAAAAAAAAAAAAAAAAAAATACTTAGGATTTTTTTTAAGGAGGTTAGAACGAAATGAACATTTCGTAAAATGTCTCATATTTCGGAAACATAACGAAATTCCTTAAATCTATAAAGAATGTATTTCATCAATCTAAGGAAGGCCTCGTTCGATTTCTAGGAAATTGGGACCGTGATGACATAGAGGGAGTCTAAGAGGACAAATTTTTATCATAGGACATTTTGCAAATGATTTCTTTAGAACAACTTTCAAATTGTTAACAATTACCATTTGAAATTTCAAAGTTAGCCTCTTTAGGTACAACTTATCATCTCAACCGCATCCCAATTTTATAAAATCAGCTGAAGTTTTCCCTACACTGTAAAAAATATGTCCTATTTCCTGCCAGAAATTCTCTGTAATTTGAAAAAATACGTTCTGACAACGTAATTTTTTCGAAAATTACACGTATTTTCTCAAATTACAGAGAATTTCTGGCAGCAAATAGGACATATTTTTTACAGTGTAAATTCATTGAATACGCTTTTATCATTTTCAAAAATTCCGACGTGATTCCGAAATACAGGGATGAGGGTAGGGACTTTTTGCAGTATATATAATTAAATATATTAAAACAAAATGGTAAAATAAAATTTCGCTTGTATTTTTTATCCTAGTCTCCTTTTATTAGCGCTCTTATCTTCAGTGTACAGGTGCTGCATTCGAATTCCAATTCAGGTAGGGATGTTTTTGGTGCTTTTATAATTAACTTTAATCTATAGTTTCCGGTCTAATGAGCCTTAATATGTAAACAATGGCCACAAAGCGACAGCTCAAGCTCAAAACAATGTTTACCTTGTGTTTAATAACAGACAACTGACTTAGACGTTGACCTATTTCAGAAAAAAAAAAAAGAAGTATTTTACTTTTTACAAAATGGAATATGAATATGATATGACAAAGAAATTCTAAATATTCAGCATGGTATCTGAATAGATTTTTTATAGAGGTTATATCTGGTACAGGTACAGAAAACTATCTTTACTGAAAAGGTTACTATAATTCCGTACCTTTAAGGAAAGCACATTAACTTTTCATAGTGTTTTGAGTGTTTATCCATTTTCAACGTGAACAAATAGCAAAATATGTGCAAACTAGGACAAATCACAAAATATGCGCATTAAAGAGGACATGAATCTTATTACTTTTTGTACTGAAAGAAAAGAGTAAGAAATTTATACTTTTTAAAGAAGTCCATTTGAACCTTAACTACCCCGGGCGTATATATACGTTTTTGCGAAGTACGTTTCCATACATTGGGTTGTTACCAGTGAAACTAATGACACGGCTTGACAGTACAATAAAATAGCCTTGAAAGTGATCTTCACAGTGTTTTTATAAGATTTATTCATTCCTGAGTTGAAAAGGGCCGTGGTAGCCCAGTCGGTAGAGCGCCGGCCTCGTAATTGGAAGATTGCGGATTCGGTACTCGAGCCGGCCAAAGACCGTCGTGTACACTAATGGTGGTTGGTGCACGTAAAATCTGTCGTGGCCGCAATGTCCTCCATGTCCCCATCAAAAAATATACATC
Source organism: Salticus scenicus (assembly GCA_963930645.1). Lineage (NCBI taxonomy): Eukaryota > Metazoa > Arthropoda > Arachnida > Araneae > Salticidae > Salticus > Salticus scenicus. Next base: position 256,387,426 of record OZ005655.1, read on the forward strand.
TGGGGGTCACCGAAGCAGGAGAGCCATCCCTTCCTTGGAGGATCAAAATTGTGATGGCATGTCTCCGGACCACCTCTAGGGATGTGTCCCAGACCGTTGCCAATTGCCCATCTGCGCAGCACTAGTGCGACGTAAAACCCAACCATCCATCCATCCGAGTTGAAAAAGTACGACAGCACTTCGAAGTGAATCTCGTAAATTTTCCTCGGTAGGTAAGGGGTTAATTATTTTTTGTGTATTTTTATTTATTTATTTTTTTATGATTAGTTTTGATTCGTGTAGCCATGATTCTTGACTATATCTTAAATTTTTTTATGAAATTAAATTTTCTAGGATAAGTTTCGATACTGTTTCATATTCTACCCTTTTATTATTAGCGGTATAGCCTTCAGTTAACAGCTGCCAGGTTCGAATCCCATTTCAGGCATGAATGTTTGTAGTGGTTTATAATTCACTTGAAACTGTAGGTCCTGGTCTAATGAACTTCAACATGCGAACAAATCAAAACATAACTTACCCTATATTTAATAACAGGCAAGGTAACTTACACATAAACTTAGAAAAATTGTCACCATAAAGCTCAATTTTATTATGTATATCTTTTTTACACAGAAAACCATTTTGTAGAAGATACAAAGATTTTGTTAAATCCATTACTGTAATTTCTGGTAGATACCCCGCAGGTAAGATGCGTCATTTCTCCACCAGAAATTTTATTTAATAGAGAAATCTATACTTTTTCGAAGGAAGAGCTCGTACAAATATAAATTTATTTATCAATTAAAATTTCTGGTGCAAAACTCGATTATATAACCTGCGAGGTACCTACCAGAAATTACAGTACATACCTGATAATATTTTTAATTTATTCCCGAGTACTGTTAGCCTCGCCCTTTTTTCACACCACTATCTCTTAAGAGCATTTTTCTGCTTATTTAATCGTAATTACATATTGAAGAAAATCTCTCTAAAATCTCACTGATGTGAATAAAGGGCAGAACTAACAGTTCTCCGGAATAAATTATAAATATTACCAAGTATGCAATTATATTTTTACATAGATATTGCCATAATAAAAATTTTGTTAGTAGAATCTAAATTATTTTGTTGTTTCAACTAATATTTATTTAAATCAATATATTTTTTTTTCCATTTAAGCAAATACTTTTGTAGATTCAACACATCAATCGGTCTTTGTCTTTTTACGAAGAGATCTGTAATGTAGCTCATCAAACTATCCAGTAGCTTATATCTTCTTTCAACATTCCTTTTTTTTTTTTTTTTTTTCTTGATCAACTGAACCATGCCTGCCAATTTACTAATTATCCGGAAGATTTTTAGAACCCCCCTCTTTTTTCACACTTTTTTCCATTTTATTTTTAGAGAAATTTTTTCAAATAAATGTACGATTAAATAAGAAGAAAAATGCTCTAAAAAAGACTGGTGTGAAAAAAAGGGCAGGTACTGACAATCTTCCGGATATTAATTAGTAGGTTGGCAGGTATGACTGTACAAAAATATTGTTAAAATGACAAAATAAATCTAAAAATACGTCAACAAAATAAACTTGTTATTTTTTTTTCAATTATTATTATTATTATTTTTTTTAGTGCATATCTTTTCATATAAGGCTGAATTTTATTTTTCACAATTTCTTTTTAAAATATTCCGCTGATAATAGAGTAAATTAATTCATATCAATAAAAGTAACTTCGGTATACAAGTAAAGGTATTCGTAAATATTATAAAATAAAGAAATATTTTTAACATATTTTTAATTATTGTAGTAAAGCTGTTTATTTATTTATTTATTTTTGTTTATATATTTCGTTTAGATATGTTCCGAAAAGACTCATGTAAGGTGTGGACAGGAATACGCCCCTGCATTATTGGAAAATAAACCTACTATGTATGTCGATGTCGAAGATTCATGTAATTTGGTTACGATAATATTTTTTGGTAAGTGTCAATGATGAATCTGTCTCAATAAAATTTTCCATAACACATAGTTGTTGACCGTTCAGATTTTTGGATATCGGTAATTTTTAATAGAAATTTTTACCTTGTTTAATCATCGAAAACTTCTACGAGTGCTTATAAAAATGTTTGTAAAAAATACCGATATCCAAGACACAGAACGTTTGGAGCAGGTGTGATAACTTAACCGATTGCAGTTAGATCACAGATAAAAATCATTTGCGAATTAAATATTTATAAATTATATGATATCTCTTTTAAAGAGAGGAACAAGAACATAAATTTTTCTGTTAAATCTAAATAGAACTGGGATATTAAAGTATACAAATTACATTTAACCGGAAGTGGATTAAAATTTCATCCTCCAAATCTAGTTCCCCAACTCTAGGAAGGGGTGTCAGATTCCCCACTTCCGAAGTCATTATGACTTGAGATGTACTGTCGTCAGGGCCTGATTAAGGGGGAAGCTCGCTCTTTAAACATTATTTATACTTAAACCGTTAATTTTTAACAAATATTTTCCTCCTATAATAAAGAGAAAATTTTCATTAAAAATTATTTTAAAAGAATTCTGGTGTCTAATAACGGTGAGTAAATTGGATTGTTTTACACCGTTCATTTTTTATAAAAAATATTTCCTCGTTAAAGCGTGGAATTTCTATGACATGAAGTAAAAAATAAATGTAAAAATATTCCGGTATGAGCGAGCTTCCCCCTTAATCAGGCCCTGACTGTCATTCGAATTATACATATGAGCAGAATATCAGTTTAATAGAGGCTTAATTGAGTGATAGAAGTGAGTTAAATTTTAATTATTCGATTTGAGTCCCTACACATAAATATAAATAACATAACAAGTTAAATAAACGCATGTAAATATGTACCATATATATATATATATATAATCAGTTTAGTTGTATGGAACCTGCAATATCATTGACGGAAACATGCCTGCATAGAAAGGTCCATCAGCCGATAAGAAGAAGTAAATCGCTATATTTCTGAATATGACAAAATTTTCTCCCTTTATTTGTTTGAAAGCAAAGTAAAAAGGCATGTATATATAGCACTAATTAATGTATTTTACTAAATAAATTTATAACAACGATATAATATACCAATTTAAAGGAAAATAAGTTGTATATTACAAGACTCTAGAGAAATGAAAATATTTCTTCAATTTTGATGAAGTACATTCATAGTTCTGCATTAATAAAAAAGTTTAAAATCTTATATTTTTCACATTTAGGTAATTATACCGATTCACCAAATCTACTGTGGCTTGTGTACAACATTCCAGCCAGTGACTTGAAGAAGGGGTTCTATGGACAATCGGGTTGCGAAGAAGTCAGCTACAATATGCCAAAAGATTCATCAAGTAATAAAAAATAAACATTAGTCTTTAGCCAGAATCAGTGTTGCCAGATTTGGGGACTTTTTTATTCAACCCCCGCCGCTAGATTTTAATTGTAACGGTTGCCTAAGCACTTCGAAAGATAAACGTCTATTATATATAGCAAATATCACTTCTTAAAATTATTGGTGAGAGTTGAATAAAAAAGTCCCCAAATCTGGCAACACTGGCCAGAATGTATGAGATTATAAAAATTATTTTTTCCTATACTTTTTCTGTAAATGTTTAAACCTTTATTTTGTAATGTTCTCATTTTGACCCTTATGACACAGAGTTGCTAAGTTCCTTATACCGGAGCAATTTTATCCCCGCCTTTATTTCACACCCCTTAATTTATACTTTTTTTTTCTATATTTACGTTAAAAATAAGAATATATATAAATATATATATATATATATATATATATATGAAGTGGTATTAGTAGAAGGCGTGACTGAAAATGTCCAGAATAAATTAAGGAACTGGGCAACCCTCTGCTGACAGCGAATGTTTACACTTTTGTTTTCTCAGGTTTTGTACTTTTTAGAGTATTTTAATACAAATGGAACTTTTGTCAAATTTAATTAATCACAACTTTAATTACAGGAATGAAACACTGGCTCCGAACTCATACTACTATCTATGTAACAAAACTTTCTACCTCTTAAATCAACGATAATTAGGTAGAGAAATTTCTTAAATACCGGTATAAATTCTGCGCTTGTGTTCCATCCCTGCAATTATTCTTATTTAAATTACACAAAAATTTATATTTTGTTTAACGCATCTTTCAACATTTAAAAAAATATGAAATTAATGTTATTAAGTAATTTTAAAATAATAATGCAGAAAATTCTTAATGTAGCAACTTTTCAATATTATTTCACGATCCGCATGATAATTTAATTGATAATTTTCATATTAATATATAATTTGTATTAAAATGTTCTCAAAACTACATTTTATAGAATTAATAGGAGTGTTCAGAAGCATGAAACAAGTGAAAATTGACGTATGTGTTGGGAAAGATACATAATTTTAAGTTCTTTTATAAGGATAAAAAAGTAAAGGACCTTTATTGGTATATGCTAGATGACAGCACTATAAATACCCACTTAAGTGACTTTGCATAGTATTTTTGTAATAAAAGTCATTTTGCCTCAGTTTCAATATTTTTGACTTACACTTGGGTTCTGAGCCATCTGATTAATTTTACAGAAAACGTTTGGAAAAAGGATATTAAAAATACCATGTAAATTTGAAAAATGTAAACAAAGTGTAAATTTCTAAAAAAATTATCATTAAAAATGCTAAATATATTTAACACTATGTTAAAGATTTTAATTTGCCGCTTTATTTCGATCTAATTTTTTATTTTCAATTTAGCATTTTAATGTTAAACTGTGATGAGTTTAACAGGATATTTTTAGTAATCGACATGGAGAAAAACCTAATTGGTTTAATATATATATATATATATATATATATATACATACATATATATAAACACAATCATACTTCCAACCATCTCATTAATAACCGTACAATTGTTAGCGCCCCCTGAAAAAACGCCCCTTTTCTCACACCACTATATTTTAGAGTTATTCTCTCCAAATGTTGTTACGGTTAAATAAGACTAAAATTAGTCTAAAAAGTTATTGGTGCGAAAACAAAGGCGGTACTAAAAATTGTACGATTCATAATGAGATGGTTGGCAAGTATGTAGTTGAGATTTAATAAATAACTTTACTTTTAAATATTTTGTAATACTAGAGATGCCAATTTTCAGAGTTTATTACGGAGCATTGTTAGCCACGTCTCTTTTAGATATCAGTAAATTTGAAGAATGAATTCTTTCTTTTCTAATCGCTGTCACATATTGGAGAGAAATATTCTACAAAAATTCCGGTGTGGAAAAGAGCGCGGAGCTAAAAATGCTTCGGAATAAATTAAAAAAAGTTGTCAACTCTGTAATACACGCTGGCCATTGTTCGTACTGTCCTTGAATTTTCTATTTTCTGCACCACTATTATTATTTACAATTTTTGATATGATAAAAGCCTTAAAACATAAAAAGGAAAATATTTGCATAAAAATACTGGTGAAAGAGTTCTTGAAAAAAGTCGTGGCCGTACAAACCATGTTGGCGTGCAAAATTAACGCAACAATTTGTTTCCCTATTTTTTAATTTGCGCATATTTTTTACTTTCTCTTATCCATACATATAGTAGAGAATATATTGTTTTTAGGTCAATTTTTTGAAATTCACTTTTTGTTATATTTACATATTTTGAGGTTCTTAACTTCAAAAATAATGTGCTTGCTCTGTTTATGTGTCTATTATCAGCCAGGGGTCGTACTCTCCGCCCTTTTTTCTGGACACTCTCAAAGATAAGAAAAATCCGCCTTTTAAGCCCCCACTAATTTTATACAGAAATACTTCTAGATATATTTATAGTAATGTGCAATGACTGTATATGGCAGAGATTATTGCATAAAAATAGTGGTAGCAATAAAAAAAAAAAAAATCATTAATTATAGTGTCCTGAAAAAAGGGCGGAGAATACAACCCCTGTTATCAGCATATCTCACGAAAAAATAGTAGCAAGAAGTCCAAACAGGGCCTGATTAAGGGGGAAGCTCGCTCTTCAAACATTATTTATACTTAAACCGTTAATTTTTAACAAATATTTTCCTCCTATAATAAACAGAAAATTTTCATTAAAAATTATTTTAAAAGAATTCTGGTGTCTAATAACGGTGAGTAAATTGGATTGTTTTACACCGTTCATTTTTTATAAAAAATATTTCCCTGTCAAAGCGTGGAATTTCTATGACATGAAGTAAAAAATAATTGTAAAAATATTCTGGTATGAGCGAGCTTCCCCCTTAATCAGGCCCTGAGTCCAAATTCGGTATTCAAAATCTGTGTCATATGTTGACCTGCTAACTATGCTAGTTTATCTGTAATTACATTAAGCCCCGCCTTTTTTTTTACACCAGAATAGTTTTAGAGTAATATTCAGCAATATGTTCTCATGATTAAATAAGAAGAGTATTGCTCTACAACTATTCTGGTGTGAAAAAAAAAGGCGGGGTTTAATACCATTACGGATAAACTGGCGTAGTTAGCAGGTCTACATATAGTGATGCTACATTAAACTTTTCTTTGAGATTACTCTAATGGTTCGTGTATAACGACATACTACAGATTTCAAATACATTATTTCTATGGGGGAAATTTTGGTAATTGCAGTTTTACATCTATAGGCTGTAATGGAATGAAATGTTTTCTTGTATGCATAAAAGTATGTTTTGTGTAATTGTGTGGTTTGGAAATCATTTATCATTTGTTTACAGGACTATACAAATGGATATATTGGGACTACACTTGTGGCTATGGAATTTGTTTCATTTTCTCATATAAAACTAAATTAAAAGTACAATATTTGATGTGCAATATACATAATATACAGAGCTATCCAAAATGAAGCTAAACGTTCTTTTCAATTGAATGAAATTGATGGAAGTGCTTTACTTCATTTTACTATGTCAACGAACACTTCTCAGGAAGGAAAATAAAATTTTCACATTCATACTCAAAGCAAAGTATTTTTATATTATAATTTTAAATCTTTTTTTTTTTAATATCACGTTTTGTGGTGCCCTGAATACGAAAGTGTGATCTGTATGTATATCTGTTATCAGCATAACTTAAAAACAAATAACTGCAGATAATTCAAAGTAGGTTGAAGTTCGTGTTACGTTGCCACATAGATATTTGACCAAGATTGTAAAGTTTGAAGGCAAATGATAACAGCCTTGATATTTTTCCACATAATTGTAGGGACTATAAGAAGGGGGGGGGGGGGCAGCTTTTCTCAGGCTGAATTAAATTTCAAATAAAACTGTTCCTAAAGCGATTTTAGGTTGTTTTTAACCCTTTGCGGCGCAAGACAATTCGGATCATTCAAATTATATTGCCACCGGAATTTATGAAACAAATTAAACAGAAAGAAGTTTTAAATTTTATGGTTATAAAAACTGGCCTTTTCTGTTGCGTTATAAACGTAAATTTTTGCTAAAAAATTTCCGGGATGACTTTTTGCAGCTGGATCTTAAATTTTGCGTCCTCGCAGCGAGGACAGCGCGCGTTAACGGATTAATTTCATTATCTTCTTCTAAAGATCTTACGACTTAATCTGCAATATATCTTTATAGTGTTGAAATAAAGGGCAAGAGAAAGTCACGTGAGCGCCACACCAGATTATTTAAAAAAATTAACGTATGAACATGAAATTTAAATGCCGTGTTCGCTACCAAATCATTAATCGAATTTTTAATAACTCTAAATTATATAATTCTAACATAATAATTAAATACACAAATAAATATATAAAAACGCGTTGAGACACCATTTATTGCATGGGACTAAACTCAAAATTACCACATTGCTCTAAAAATTGAATATACAGGGTGTCCCGAAATAACAGCGAAATTTTTAACAAGAGATAGGACGCACCATAAGGAATCAGAATTGTGTAGGAATACCTGTCCGAAAACTTCATTTTTGCGTTTTAACCCTTTGTGGCTCAGGGTAATTCGGAGGATTTAAATTACAGTGCCACCGGAATTTACGAACAAAATTAAAATAAAAGAAATTTTAAATTTTCAGGTTAAAAAAAAGGCCTTTTTTTTGTTATGTTATAAGTAAAAATTTTTGCTGAAAAATTTCCGGGATGAGTTTTTGCATTTGAGAATTAAAATTAGGTGTTCCATCAGCGGGAACACTGCGTCTGAAAGGGTTAAGAACTGGGTGTTTTGGGGGTGATTTTTAAAAATATGCGGACGATGCAAACGTTAAGTACAAACTTTAAGTTTATGTAAATAACAGATGAAGGAATGAGAAATACATAGCGACACCTGACAGCAAACATTATATTAACCCTTTAAGAAGTAGACATATTTTGCTGATTTTTAGCACTTACCTCATTGTGTGAATATTATCAACTGCTTATGTATAGTCTTAGGTTACTTGTAACTCCGCCTACATTGTAAATTTTAAAATCTTGCACAATCTATCATTTCACAAAATCATACATAATATCTATATTAATGCAATCAGTGCCTTAAGGGCCCTCTTCACTGAGCATTTCCTTTTCTAAAATCCAATGTTATCCTATGTAAAACTTTCTTTGCACTTAAAACAGTGACATATTAATTGATTGAGATGCGGTTTTTTTTATTGGATCACTCTCATTTCGTAAACTGACGCAGCTTTTGTAGATTTTATGAAAAAATAACAGTTGTTTTTTAAGAAAGCTGTTTTATTGCAATATTTGGGTTGATGCATTAAATGGCTTATAAAAAAACTCTTTCAATTTTTTAAAACAGAATTTAAAAAGCTGCGTCAATCTCAAAGAGTTTAATTCAATGCGGAAAAAAATCCTGTATTTTAATAAAATTTTAAATCAATTAAATTTGCAAAGAAAGTCCAAAAATTTTACAAATTTGTGCCGATTTTCCTCTTTGACACACCCTTTATCTGGCTACGCCTCTCGTTCGTGGTTTCGAAGAAAAGATGTTTACATTTCTGTGGTGAAGATACGTCTACGCGTTGTGGTTTTTTATTCAGTTATTTTTTTTTTTTTTTTAATATTATTATTATTATTATAGATTTCACCTGTATTACGGATGTGAGTAACATAACAATTTAGAAGCAATCGTTCAGAGACTTATTTATAGGACATATATGATCACATTTTATTTTAAATAGTTTTTCATTGCGCGTAATACTAATATTATATGAATACTTTGTACATAAATCTGATATTTTACTGATAATGCCACGATTGACAATATACAAAATATTTTTTTTAACAAGTTATATAAAACTTTTTACTAAATTAAGCAGATTTTCAATAATAAATTTTATTTTAAAGTATATAATCTGGTGTGGCACCCACACGACTTTTTATTACCCTACATTTAAATTTTATAAAGGGAAATTCAGATTGAGGAATAAAATATCAAGTACTGTATAAAATTCTATAGTAAAAAGAATTTAAGCTAGCTTTACGAATAATTTAATTTGACAAATAATTTTCTGTGGGAAGGGCTCTCAACCCACATTTGAAACTAATATCTACATTTCTATAGAATTCACGACTAATATTAAATTTAAAATTATGTTCAACAATAACTTTCAATCACATTTATTGACAACTTTAATCCGTATCACTCGTTGAAACTTATCAATATTGATCAAACTGTTCAAGTATGAATTTCATATGAACTTTAAAATATAACGCTTGAGTTCCCTGCCGGTATTTAGTTTTTAAAGTTACACTGATAACAGACTCACAAAGAACAACTGTTAAAAACTTTGTTTAATTATTCACGGAATCTCAAAATACGTAGTTATTTAAAATAATCTGGTGTGTCACTCACACGACTTTCTCTTACCCTGAAATTTAATACTATAAATACAGGTTGCAGATTAATAGGTAAGATAACGAGTACTGTTATGTAAACCTATGTTAAACAATTCATATTAAGCTTCTGAAGAGTTTTATATGATAATTAGTTCTGTGTGAGAGGGGTGGTAGCCCCCCTCAACCCCCCGTTTCATTAATGCACCTACATTTATATAGAATTTTATTTGGTTATTAAAAAATAATTTATTAAAATTATTATTTAAAAAAATTGTCTTTTATGATAAGGCAGACGATTTCCATATTAGAGAAGTAGTATAACACCAAATATCCAAAAAAGTCCATTTTATTCTCAATAAAAAAAAAAAAAGCTTTTTTTTTTTTTTTCGTTAAAAGTAAAAAAAATCGATAACTTTGTTTTAAATTATCGCAGATCGATGGTTCAACCATTCGTTTTAAAGGTATTGGCGAGCTCTTTTGAAAGATACCCATCATGAAAATTTACTCCCCTCGAGGGGGGGACTTCCCCCCCGGGGGGGAGGGGCGAGGCTCCTACATACACAAAATTTTTTTCCCAGTTAACTGTCTCTATTACAAAATATATATATTTGTTTCATTTGGTTTAGTGCAGTCTATAGACGTTAAACTCTATTTTCCTGCAATTTCCCCCATAGACGTAATGTATTAGAATTATCTTGATTGTCCCTGTACACGAACCATTTGCTTGATATTAACGAAAAGCTTAGTGTAGCATCCCTATATGATACACATTTAGAATACCAAGTTTGAACTTTCTGCCATAATTTGTTTTTGAGATATGCTGATAACAGACAGACACACAGACCATTTGCTAAAAACATGATTTTCGTATTCAGGGGACCTCAAAACGTGTAAATATAACAAAATCTCGCGTTCGAAAATTTGACCCAAAAACAATACTTTCTCTACCTTATGGATGAGAGAAAGTAAAAAAAAAAAAAAAAAAAAACAAGACTTCAAATTACACTAAATATTTTATTTACTCTTAGGTATGAAGAATTAATTTACATTCCTGAGCAAAATAAGTTGTATTAATATTGAAGTCTAGGAATTGAGTGAAACAAATATTTTTAAGGACATAAGCAAGTTGATTTTATAACTGAAGAAACTAAAACTAATTAAAGTTTGCAAGAAATGGGAGTCAAGTGTTTATGAAATTATTTATAAACGACGAAATCACACTATTATTTTCAAAGATTTTGCGCTCTTATTTTCACGCCTAACATAAAAGCACAGCTGAAATTTTAAGTATGGTACCTGAATATGAACGCTGTTTCTATGCGTTCTTTTAGAATTACAGTAACTGGATATCAAGCTGTGTATCGATATTAATAAAATCAGACTTTTCTCTGTAAATTTATCAGGGGAAAAAAAAAAAAAAGCGATATCTTCACTTTCTACACACCATAAAATTCGAAAATTACTTCAGAAAATTTTGTCTGGTGTGTGTGTCATCGTGTCTGTATGTCTGTAACGCTATTATTGTCCGGGTATCACGTGAGAATGGCTGGATGGAATTCAACGGCGCTTGGCAGAAATTTAGGTCTTTACGCAACTAAAATCTGCCAACTTTTTCGAAATTCCCTCCCCAGTTATCGCCGGGATGGGGGGAACAAAAGTCAAAAACATGTTTGTAAGCATCACCGCTCCAAATTACTTCACTGTAAAGAAATTGAACATATAAAGAATAGACATGAGTATAAATAAAACGTTATCTGCAATTTAGAAATTTTCGATTATTAACCCTTTCAGCCGCAGTGTTCCCGCTGATGGAACACCTAATTTTAATTCTCAAGTGCAAAAACTCATCCCGTAAATTTTTTAGCAAAAGTTTACGTTTATAACATATTAGAAAAGGCCCTTTTTTTTTAACCTGAAAATTTAAAATTTCTTTTATTTAAATTTTGTTCGTAAATTCCGGTGGCGAGAAATTTCGCAATTTCCGAATTTTTTAAAGAACTCTACAAAAAAATGGAACAAAGATGTTAAAAAAAGCTACGAGACTTCCTTATAAAATTTCCAAAAACACATTTTTTTTCCCTAATTTCCGATGTTTTTGTGAGGAGGGGGTTACGAAGGGGCAAAATCGAGACAACCCTTTTAGCGCTAAATTTTTCCTGAGAAATCTATGGAAGCTGCGGTCACGAATTTCGGTGCTCGGATTATATGTATCTATCCGACACCTAAAGTAATGGGATTTATTGGAATAAATAAAACATTGCGATTTAGGAAATTTCGATTTTTAAGGGAAAGGAAGAGGGAAATCAACTTTTGGCGGAAAATTGTTCAAATTCCAGATTTTTAGTAATATTTTAACAAAAATGGAAAAAAGATGTTGAAAACAACCATGGGTCTTCTTTAAGACATTTTCAAAACACTTTTTTTTTTTTTTTTTTTTTTTTTTTTTAAGGTGGGGGGGGGGATAGGTATGTGTTACAAAGGGCAAATTCGAGTCACCACTTTTAGCGCTAAATTTGTCCTGCGAAATTTATGAGAGCTGTGGTCAGGGTCAGAAAGTTTGATGCTTGGATTGCTTATATATGTATCCGACCCCTAAAGTAACGGAATTTATCGAAATCTCCCCCCTTTCACCCTGGGGGGTAGGAAGCAAAAAAAAAAGTTTGTAAGCATAACTCGGCCCCAAATTACTTCACGCTGAAGAAATTGCACATGAGGAAACAAGATTTGAGTATAAATAAAACATTATGTACGATTTTGTAATTCTTGACAGGAGGGAGGAAAGAAATCGTTTTTTGGGGGAAATTTTCAGAAATTCCGGATTTTTTAGTAGAGCTCTACTGAAATGGTACAAATGTATTGAAAAAAGCTATGTGTCTTATTTAGGATATTCCCAAAAACACATTTTCTTTCTTTGTGTGTGTGTGTGTGTGTGTAAAATTTTCGATTTTTTTTTGGGGGGGGGGGGGGGGGGGGCGTTACGACGGAGCTTATTCGAGACCCTCCCTTTTAGCGCTAAATTTGTCTTGGGAAATCCACGGGATTAATGGTCGCTAAATTTGGCGCGTAAATTTTTTATATGTATCCGACACTTATTGTAACGGGATTTTACAAAATTCCTCCTTTACCCTACCACCCGGGGGGGGGGACAAGATACACGTGTAAAATCTCGTTTTTCCTTTTGAATTTGCTTTAAATTATCTTAGATTGGCGAATTTTGGTGTATGGATGTGGATCAAGTGTACGCATTATTTACTTTGGTGGGATTTCACATAATTTCGAACTTACCCGCTGGGGAAGCGATAAGAAGTGGGTAAGTCGCTGCCGAAGGCAGTGTGGACCCGGACTTCTCACGTTGCGAGCGGGAAAACCTCTACCGAACACATCGGAAAATGACAAATTTCATTATAAATAGACAGATAAATATCTAGATAAACGAAGTGGTTGCAATAGGACGATTTAAAAAAAAAATCATCCTAAAAAGTTTTTTTTTTCCCCTAAAAAAAACCTGTTTTTTTGCCTACCCTTCGAAAAAAAGCATTTGGATGATATTGTGATCACTGACATACATACACATACATCATCATCATCATCATCATCATGAAAATAGTAAAAATGAACTCATGGGACCTCAAAACATGTAGATACGCCAACATCGCAAAGCCAGAATTTTGTCAGGATTACAATGATTTCCTTACGTATGTATTTTCGGAAAGCAAAAAACTGCATGAAAGGTATGGGAATCATTTAATTTCATCATGCTTAATAACTAATTTTTAAAAGGTATATGTGTCTATGAGAGAGGAAATGACAATGCAGTTGTAAACAATGGAGGAAAAAAGTGGAGGATTGAAATTCAAGATATAAAATATACCTTTACATCCACCCTTAGAAAAATACAAATATTTCATTTATTAAATATTGTAAATTTTGCTTATTCCATGTCTATTTTGAAAAATTCAAGTTGATTATACAAACATATTAATAAAATATCTGGTGTGAAACAACAACACGACTTCCATTACAAACTATTACACATATTATATGCATTTTTTGGAGATAATGTGATCACAAGATATAAAAGTAACCTAAAGAAGTAGAAACCTAACATTTTTCTGGTAAGATAAACTTTATACACATGTAAAGACATATAAAACGAAGCGTACATAAAGCGAGGTAAAAAATAAGGAAAAATAATATATATATATATATATATATATATATATATATATATATATATGTAGTAGAGTTATTTTTTGAAACACCAATTTTCGAGATCTACCTAAACTTCTGACCTACCTAAACAGGGTAGCAGTTAATTTTCCTCTAATAATTACGTGATACATAAGAAAGAAATGGATTTATATAACAATTTTCAAGAAAATCGTTAAAGCCGTTTTTGAGATACCAAATTTTACCAAAACTCAATCATTGACAGGAAAACAATAATTACGTACAAAAGCATATTTAAAAGTGAGTTAATATGGCGAGTTTGAAAAAAAATCCGTACAGCTGGTTTTAAAGGAACGCACTTCCGAGACCTGAAATTGAGCTATTTATACAGACCGCCTGTCAATTTTTCTGAACTAACCAGCTATATCATTCGAAAGGACATCTAATAGAGTGTTTATGTAACAAATTTGAAGAAAATCGTTAGAGCCGTTTTTGAGATACGGACTTACGGTCCCACTTACGGTTTCTGATGTCCCACTTCCGGTTTTCAATTTTCTCCAAAATATGGAAAATTCATTTGTACACCAGACTTGTTTCAATTCTAAAGTTTCGTAGTTCTATCTTTATTAGTTTCCGATACATAATAGCCAGAAGATCCTCTCCCCCCCCCCCCACACACACACACTGACCAATTGCCAAAAACCACTTTTTTGGACTCAGAGGACCTTAAAACGTGTAAATCAGGTGAAATCTCGATATCGAATTTTCAGACCGAATACAAATACTTCCATTACATACTGTAGTAGGGTAATGGAAGTATTTTTTTTTTTTTTTTTTTTTTATAAATTGAAAGAATAAAGATAGCTTTTAATTTACTACTCGCAAATAATTAATAGTGAATAAAAGTGAACGAAATGGTATTTTATCTGGGACGGTTTTAACCAGGTTTTTTCGATTATGGAAAAAAACCGAACAACCCTGTATCAACATAACTTAAATAACTTCAGGAAATTCAAATTTGGTATTTTGAAATTGATATGTGGCTGCTACTTGTAAAGTTGATCAAGACTGGCAAGTTTCAAGACACATTAATAAGAGTCTTGTATTTGATTTATTTTTACTTCCATTACCCGACTACCATAGGTAATGGAAGTATTGTATTTGGTCCAAAAATTCGATATCGAGATTTCACCTGATTTACATGTTTTAAGGTCTCCTGAGTTCAAAAAAGTGGTTTTTAGCAATTGTATGTGGAAAATATTCTAGCTATTATATGTCGGAAACTAATAAAGACAGAACTACGAAACTTTAGAATTGAAACTGTTCTGGTGTACAGTTAAACTTTTCAAATTTTGGTGAAAATTGGAAAACCAGAAGTGGGACATCTGAAACCGGAAGTGAGGCCATAAGTCCATATCTCAAAAACGGCTCTAACGATTTTCTTTAAAATTGCTGTATAAACACTCTATTATATATCCTTTCGAAGGATATAGTTGGTTAGTTCAGGAAAATTGATAGGCGCCCTGTACAAATAGCTGAATTTCAGGTCCTGCAAATGCTTTCCTGTCAAAACGGCTGTATGTTTTTTTTTTTTTTTTCAAACTTGCCATATTGACCCTCTTTTAAATATCCTTTTACATATAATTGTTGTTTTCTGGCCAACAATTAATTTTGTCAAGCTTTGGTAAAAATCGGTATATCAAAAACGGCTCTAACGATTTTCTTGAAAATTGTTACATAAACCCATTTTAGATATCCTTTCTCATGCTTTGCTTGGTTATCACAGGAAAATTAATAGTCATCCTGATCAGACAGATCAGTTTTACATCTCGAAACTTGGTGTTTCAAATAAATAAATAAACTATTTTCTTCCCCTTTCTTTAAAAAAAAAAAAAAAAAAAAATCGCTGTGCAAACTCTGTTTTATGTTTTTACACGTGTATTAACTTTCCCTTACCGGAAAATTTTTAGGTGTCTATTTCATTAGGACAATTCCATGTCTTCTGTTAACATTATCTTCAAAAATTCCATATAATACGTGTAATAGTGGGTAATGGAAGTCGTGTGGTTGTTTCACACCAGATTTTTAAATAAATGTAGGCACTATAATTCAACACTATTTATATATTATACTACTTATAAAAAATTTGACTTGTATAAAGAAACACGTATAAATAACAACACAAGTACACTTTCTTTATAAAACAGAGCTGGAGACTTGTGCGACCGCACCTGTCCGTGATCTTCGAAATACGATCCCGAAGGTCAGGACCTGTCGCACACCCCGTCCAGCTCTGCGTTCAGTAGTCTGAGCTCCAGAGTGCAGATAACCCATCTCTATATATCAGTAATGTTATAATGTTATATATCTTTGTTATTTTTTAGTTAAATTAATTATATCAAACCGCAAGTTTAATCATAAAAATATTTTCTTTTGTTAAATTTCATTGTTACAGAATTCGCCGATATAACTACTGAAAGCCTAAAACGGGCTGAATATAGAATAAAATACTTCGTCGGGTCGGGCTACGTTATTAAAATACATATAAATAGACTAGCAGAGCAGGCTACGCCCGCTTCGCTGGTCACTATTTTTAAATGAATAATTATAATTAATGAATTCTCAAAATTGCATTAATTTTTATCATGTGGAAAAAAAAAAAAAAAAAAAAAAACTCTGATCGGGAAAAATGTCGCACCGGGTCCCCACTGCCTTCGGCAGCGTAGACCCATGCACGATTGCATATATATGAGCGCCCTAATAATTTTACAAATTCGAAAATATCCGCAATCGATTTGAAAGTATCAAAAACCTCTATGCACCAGTTTTGAACGATCTATCTCTATTTTTATTTTTTTGCCCCTCCCAATAATTTTAAAAATTCAAAAATATCTGCAATCGATTTGTAGGTATCGAAAACCTCGATGTACCAATTTTGAATGATCTTGATTGATGTATTTTTTTTTTTTTTTGCCCCTCTGCCCCCCACCCTTCCCGGCCCTTCTAATAACTTTACACTTTCGAAAATATCCCCATTCGATTTGCAGGCCTCTAAAACCTATCTGTACCAATTTTGAATGACCTAACTGTATTTCTATTTGTTTTTGCCCCATAGCCCCCCCTTACCACCCCACCCCTACCCGCCCCTCCTAATAATTTTACAAATTCAAAAATATCCGCAATCGATTTGTAAGTATCGAAAACCTCTACGTACCAATTTTGAACGATCTGACACTATTTTTATTTTTTTGCACCCCCCCACCCCTCCCCCTTCTTGCCCCATCTAATAACTTTACACAATCGAAATTATCCCCATTCGACTTCCAGGCCTCTTAAACCTATCTGTACCAATTTTGAACGGCCTAACTGTATTTCTATTTGTTTTTGCCCCATAGCCCCCCCCTTACCACCCCACCCCTACCCGCCCCTCCTAATAATTTTACAAATTCAAAAATATCCGCAATCGATTTGTAAGTATCGAAAACCTCTACGTACCAATTTTGAACGATCTGACACTATTTTTATTTTTTTGCATCCCCGCCTCCCCTCCCCCCCTTCTTGCCCCTCCTAATATCTTTACACAATCGAAAATATCCCCATTTGACTTGCAGGCCTCTTAAACCTATCTGTACCAATTTTGAACGGCCTAACTGTATTTCTATTTGTTTTTGCTCCATAGCCCCCCCCTCCCCTTGCTGCCTCACCTGGAGGCTGAATTTCTAAAATTCCACAAATTGGTTTTTAGATAGTTGCATTAGCTATATTTTAGAGCAAAAATTTCACGTATATCTATTTTTTTTGTTTGAGATATATAGGACTAGCAGGCTTTGCCCGCTTCGCTGGACGTTAAACTTAAATGATTTGTCAAAATGCCATATCTTTATTAATAACCTAAGTTCTCGCTGTGATTGGTAGAGGTTTTCTCGCTCCCAATGTTAGGAGTCTGGGTCCCCACTGTCTTCGGCACAACTTACCCACTTCTTACTTCCCCACCCTCAGCGGATGAGTTCGAAGTTTTGCAAAATCCCACTAATGTACATAATGCGTACACTTAATCAATATCCACACACCAAAATTCGCCATTCTAAGATAATTCAAAGCGAATTCAAACGGAAAAACATGTTTTTACACATGTTTATTGCCATCCGACTCCGAGAAGGGGGGGGGGGATTTCGAATTTTGTGAAATGCAGTTACAATAAGTGCCGGATGCATACAAACAATTTACGCACCAAATTTCGTGACCACAGAAGTCTTTAATAGACAGTATTATAAATAAAAAAAATAAATAAAAATTATACAGACACGACATTATTTCATTATTTAAAACATGAAAATCTGACATTGACAGATTTTAATTTAGTGCCAGAGGCCTACTGCTAAACTTGTTAATATCGACAAATTCTTCTTTAGTTAATTCGTGACGATCTAAATTCCATGATAAAGTTTTCATTAAATCAAACCAATTTGTTTCAGCTGCAGATATTGTAACAAATAACGTTGGAAGTCCAAACTGTCTTTTTTTCACAATGAGGGGGAGGTGTGCCTTGGGGGGACTCATGTCAAAGGTGTGCCTTGGGGGGGGGAACTCATGTCAAAGTTGTACCTTGGGGGGGACTCATGTCAAAGTTGGGCCTTGGGGGGACTCATGTCAAAGTTGTACCTTGGGGGGGACTCATGTCAAAGTTGGGCCTGGGGGGGACTCATGTCAAAGTTGTGCCTTGGGGGGACTTCATTCAATAAATCCCCATTCAATAAACCGACTGAAATAGGCCCTTAGCACTATTAAGAGTGTATTATAAAAATTCGACAACGCTGTACCGACTGAAATAGGGGTACCTTGGGGGGGACTCATGTCAAAGTTGTGCCTTGAGGGGACTTCATTCAATAAATCCCCATTCAATAAACCGACTGAAATAGGCCCTTAGCACTATTAAGAGTGTATTATAAAAATTCGACAACGCTGTACCGACTGAAATAGGGGTACCTTGGGGGGGGGGGACTCATGTCAAAGTTGTGCCTTGGGGGGACTTCATTCAATAAATCCCCATTCAATAAACCGACTGAAATAGGCCCTTAGCACTATTAAGAATGTATTATAAAAATTCGACACCGCTGTACCGACTGAAATAGGGGTACCTTGGGGGGGACTTCATTCAATAAATCCACATTCAATAAACCGACTGAAATAGGCCCTTAGCACTATTAAAAGTGTATTATAAAAATTCGACAACGCTGTACCCACTGAAATAGGGGTACCTTGGGGGAGGGGGGGGATTCATGTCAAAGTTGTGCCTTGGGGGGACTTCATTCAATAAATCCCCATTCAATAAACCGACTGAAATAGGCCTCTAGCACTAATTAAGAGTGACCTATAAAAATTCGGCAACTGTTCCGACTGAAATAGGCCTCTAGCACTAATAAATACAAAAAGCACAGCTTAAGTATCGGAACCCTTTGGTGACTTTAAATATTTTAAGCCATTTTTGCGATGAACTGAATTGGCTATCTCAATTGGGCAATTAAAGATCTTGGCGAGAAACGTCCGAGCTACTTCGGTGCCAAATTTCAAATTGTGCCAAAGGGATCCAATACTAAAGCTGTTCCATATCGAATCTGCCCAGCAAAACTTTTACTGATGGGGACGTTATGGCCTATAGCTGGCATCCTGCAGTTGCCATCAGTTGCAGGTTGCCTTGGGTAGATTAAGCAGCGGGCTGTTTGTGGCTGCCAGCAACGATGGTTGCCGTCAGTGAAAATACCGGTGGCCCAGAAGTGGCACAACACAGCTGGCCTTGTACAAGCTAAGTGCACATGGCCAAAAGCATGTTTGTCTGATTGTGGCCTCAATCCAGAGGATGGTCTGGCGAACGAACTCTGGCAAAACACCTGCATATAAAAGAGGGCGCTGCGGTTAAACTTCCGTTGATTTGAATTCCCTCACATTTCACACATTTCATAATGTTTATTGCTCAGAAAGGACGTTATTTCGCATAGATGGATACATATAATAGGAACAATATCATAGTAACACATATAATAGTAAGTAATTCAATATTTAATTTGATTTTCTATTGATGTTTAAATATTATTTTTAAAAGTTCTTTATTCTAAGACTGTGATTAGAAATTTGGGATTTCTAAAACAATGTAGTATCAAGTTAATGTATTTTCATAAAGAAAATAAATAAATAAATAAATAAATAATAATAATTCAATTTTTTTTTTCAAACAAATGTTTTTGCATATGCATTATATACTTTTAAAAGAAAAAGAATAGGTATGTTTTTCTTTACAAGCGTTAAAATTGCAATAATGTTTTTTAACTTTATTTAAGATAAACAGATATAATTTTATTTTTTACGTGAATGTAATTGAAATATTTATAATACAAATATTTTGATTTAAGCATGCAATACAGAGAATATATCATAAATAAACAGCTCTGAGAAAACATTTGTTTATTAAATTATTTCTTTAAACGAATTTTAATAATAAAATGTATATTTCTGTCTTTGAATTGGCAATTTTTTTCTTTTTAATTCAGGTTGGGTTTGTTAAATTTCTTTTTTGTGAGTCGAAATTATTATTATTATTTTCCTTGGAAATCGGATTATGGTCGGGTTAATCTTTGATTAGTCAAGTCGTCGAATTGTGAGCTTGTTTTTTTTTTTTTTTTTTTTTTTTTTTTAATTATTATTTAAATCATAGCAATTAGAAATTCCTTCAGTATAAATGTAGCTGCATAAAAATATACAAACGTATTAAATATACATTTGCTTCAGATACTTTTATTTAACAGACACATGCATGAAATGTAAACTTATGAATTAAGCGAAATGTTTTGTTTGTGCAGAGCTGCTTCTAATTGCAGAGCTGCACACTTTGGTAAATTGATAGATTGGACGACTGCACACTTCACTAAGATATTTTCAAATTGCTAATTTTAATTCCTTCCCCTCTTTTTTTTTTTTTTTCTTTTTTTCATTTTCTTAAATTTATTTTTCAGTTTTAATCGTCCGCATTTCTTAGCAGCACGGCTGTTATATTATTTGTTTTACATTATATATTTTATATATACATATATATACCTAAATTCCTTTGAGAATGATACTTTATTTATTGTATTTATGAGAAAGAAATGGTAATATATAGGAAAATTTAAACGTATTGAATTTTAAATTTTATTAAAATGTATTTGCTTTAATTTAATTTTTTTTTTTTTTTTTTTTTTTTTTTGAAAAAGAAAAAAAAAATTGTGCTAATTGAAATCAAATGGTAATGCAGCAGAGAGATCGAGGTCTTAAAGTACATGGTGTCAAAACTCAAATGTTTAATTGATACTGAGCTACAGTCTTTTTTTTAAATTGTAGTTCTTGGGTAATAGCAGCTCCACGATTTATCTGATAAATACCAAAACTGAAGTGCCCTAAAATTAAGTTGCTGCAGTCCATGACAACCTGAACCCAACACGCACAAATGGGAAAGACACCACCATAGGCAGCAGATACTTTCAGCGAGGTCATGATTTTTTATTTATTTATTTATTCTTTATTTTTTTTTTCTTTTAAATGATATGAAAAACAGTGATTTATTTCTTTATTTATTTTAAGCGGACAAAAACAGCTAGTAAAAAGAAAGAAAGAAAAAGAAAAACTGCAGAGTAAGAGAAAGTTGTGTCAGTGTCACAAAGGATTATTATTAATATTATTATGGTAACATAATTTTCATAAAAGTAAAACACACTGTAAAATAATTCCGTTAACTTCTAAAATGATTATCCAGAGTCTCTGTAAATTTACAATAGTATTCATTTAAAAATAAGTACATTCTATATATTCAATCCTTACTCTGTATTTTTTTTTTTTTTTTCAAATGGTTCTTTTCCTTAATAAAGAATAAGAAATGCATTTTTCTATTTTCGAAAAGTGTAATCACTAAAATACTACAGCTAATAAATAATAAAATAAATATTAGACACTAAAATGTATACATAAAATAAATTTCTAATTTCAGTTTGATTTTTGCTCGCTGTAATTTTCCATGCAACTGAAAACATCTTATATCATCATCATAAAAAAAAAGAAAAAAAAAAATCTGTCTAAGTAAGCAAAATGTATCTGCGATTATTTAGGTGAATCATCAACTGCATGACCAGATGGCGGCTATAAACCGCTTAGCAACAGCGTTTATTTGTTTTTAGAACTAAAAGATAATCAACTTCCTTATTTAATTATTTGATGTAACTTCTGTTTTTTTTTTGTTTTTTTTTTACTTTATATGTGTAGCATTTCCCTTCAAAAATTGCTTCAAAAAGTCTAAAAAAACTTATTATTGAATTACAGATTAAACTGAACGGAGCTGTTAAAAAATAAATTTATATAAAAATTTAAAACTATTACTTAATTATTAAAAGCAAAGTATTTGTGTTATAAATTTCCTTTTCTTTCTTCTTCTTCTTAAAAAGATTGAAAATCTTGATTATTGTTTTATCTATTACAAAAATTTTATGTCAATGAATCAAAAGTAAAGAAAACCTGAACTTAAGTAATTTAATTAAAAAAAAAAAAAAAAAATGTCGACTGAAATTGGATTTTAAAGCACCATGTTTATTACATTATCAATGTTTTTATGTAAGAAAAAGATTATACACATTAAAAATTTTGACTGTGAGATTTTAATGTATATCTAAGTTTTGAGGTTTCCTGAATTCATTCTTGAAAATTTCACGGTAATATACGAGCATGTGTATGTATGTATATATATATATGTGTGTGTGTGTGTGATTGTACATCATAACCTCTAAACGCTTTCTTTATTCCTTTGAGCTAAAATTTTGAGATAGTGTTACTGTCGAATGAATTGCAGATTGTGTAATGATATATTTTAAAAATGCATGCTCATAGAACCTGTTATAAAAACACAAAAAAATAATTCTTATTCATTATGGCCTAATGGCTCAAAATATTTGTATACTAGCATCTAACCTAATCATCCGATTGTGGTAAAATTGAGTAGGCTTGTTACAGGTCACCATGGACATAAATATATAGATTTTTATGATTGCGGGACAAAGTTTGCTTAGGGATACGCAGTACACTTTTTATATATTACGATATATAGACTCAAATAATTTGAAATAAGGTTTAATGATGTTAAATTGTTTAAATAGAACAAGGCTGATATAGGTTACTTGGAATCTTTGATTCGCTAAAGTATGATTACCATAAAAAAATAAGATGCATATTATTTGTAGGTTTTTTTTTTTTTTTTTTTTTTCAGGGAAACAAATATTAACATGTAGTTATACCCTATGGCTAATTTCCTAAAGTGCATTAAGTTATTTAAAAATGAATAAAACCGATATAGGTTTTATTAATTTTTTACAGTATAGTTTTTACTGAAAATTACAGGTTCTCAATTACAGATCTTTAGCAATGACACACAAAACAATTCAGATGTAATAGCAAAAGCTATAAACATGGGAATAAATATTAAAAATGCTATTTTGCCTCATATAAGGCCCCATTTTCACACTCAGAAAAAAAAAAAAATACATATATATACTGCCTTCATCTAGAATGAATAAGTGGTCATTTTCTAAATCCCTTAACTAGACATATAGACTTCCGAGCTATGCGCATAAGGCACGCCAATAAATTGTATAGACGAAATGATAATGATTGAGAATTTCTAGTCTACACATTTCTAGATGATGAAACAATAGTCTCATTAGTATTACGAGAAATTTTCGCTTGATTTTCTAGAATTGGGTAAGAAACTAAGATTATAGTTGCTGAAACCAGCCTCGTGTATTCGCATTTACTTGTAAAGACTTTTAAATAACTTTGTCCTCGAGAATATAGTCAAACGCTCTAGATTTCTGATAGAGGTTTCTAGAACCCCCTTTCAAAGGGGACTAGAATTTATAAGGATGACATGGAACTATTTTTTCTGAAGGCACAATTTAGACTCTAGATATCAGTTACATATTTTTTATCAGTGCATATATAATCTTTTATTGATTAAGTCAAGTCCTACTTTCTTGTGTTCGATCATTGTAATAATGAATTGTTATTATTATATATACGTTTATATATTTCAGTTATATCCCTTATTTGAAAATAATGTAACATAGAGAATTATTATTATTATTTTTTTAAGTAAATGTATAAGATTTTTTTTTTCTTTTTTTCTTTCTTTTTTTCTTTTCTTTTTTTTTTTTTTTTAAGAAAACTTATCAAGTGTTTTTTTTTTTTCCTTGTACTAGAAATCCTGAATTTATAATTACAGTCTTAGAATAAAAAAAACTTCTAAAAATAATGCAAAAAAAAAAAAAAAAAAAAAAAAAAAAGAAAAGAAAAGAAAGGAAAATCAAAATGAATATTGTATTCATAGAAACAGCATTGATAAAATTAAGGATATCATAAATAAACAAATAAAAAAAATAATTACAAAAAAAAAAAAAAAAAAAAAAAAAAAAAAACAGCCATAAACGAACCACTACTGGCCCATTAATGAAAAAATGCAAAAGGCCAATGAAAGCTGCCGGCAGTAATATGAAGATTTTATGTTTGCCACAGCTGGTCCACTGAAGGTTGCCAGCAATAATACGAAAAAATTATGTTTGCCATCAGGTGGCCCAACACTGGCCCACTAAACACTTCTAGTCTAATGTTGGTTACCAACAGTGGCCCACAACCTATTTTCAACCGATAGCTAGCTGCCAGCGATGACCCATCAGTGGCCTACTGACTTATTCCGATCGAACGGCAGGCTGCCAGCAGTGGATCGGTCGAATGTGGCCACCTGATGGCCGGCGTAACATATTCCCTTCGGCACCTTAACTTTTGCCACCAACGGGCCAGTAGCTATTACTGTTGGCAACCAACACTTGGCCTCGTGTTGGCCATCATCCCAGGTTTTGCTGGGTGGGTTGAAAACGGAAAAAGGGTAAAATAAATTAGAAATATCAGACCTATATTTATAAATTTGATACCGAATGAAAGGGGCGATTTTGCTGAATCCAGGGGTTCAAACAGTTTTTCGATGCGACAATTAGATTTTTAAAAAATAACTAAAGTATGAAATTTAAGTGGCAACGGAAAAACGGATAAAGGGAAAAATAAATTAGAAATATCGGACCTATCATTACAAATTCAGTACCAAACGAAAGAGGTGATTTTTCTGAATCCTGGGGTGTAAACAGTTTTTCGATACGACAATTAGATTTTTTTAAATTAACTAAAGTATGAAACTTATATGGCAACACTTCATTTCAATCTTTTCATAATTTGTAGTGAAAATCACGCGAATACAAAAGTCTTTAACTTAAAAATTTATTTTTACATTTCATTTTTTCATTCAAAGCATTTTAGTGAAAAGATATTTATGGCGCATGCGCAGGCGTTTTTTACCCACAATTTAAACACTAATTATAATTTTGAAAATTTCTATATATATAATTTCAAGTTGGGTGAAGACCTAAGTTTCTGTCAAGCGCCGTTGAATTCCGTCCAGCCATTCTCGAGTGATGCCCGGACAAACGTGTTTTAGTCTTTTACCCCCTAGGGGGGAACGGGGGGGGAATTTCCGAAAAGTTGATAGATGTAATTTTAAGTTGGGTGAAGACCTAAATTCCTGCCAAGCGTCGTTGAATTCCGTCCAGCCGTTCTCAAGTGATGTCCGGACAAACGTGTTTTAGTCTTTTACCCCCTAGGGGGGAACGGGGGGGAATTTCCGAAAAGTTGATAGATATAATTTTAAGTTGGGTGAAGACCTAAATTCCTGCCAAGCGTCGATGAATTCCGTCCAGCCGTTCTCAAGTGATGTCCGGACAAAAAAAGCGACATTCGGACACGATGACACACACACAGACACACACACACACACAGGCAAAATTTTCTGAAGTCATTTTCGGCTTTCATGGGGTGTAAAACGTGAAGATATCGCAAAATTTTTCGATTCCGACAAATTTACAGACAAAACTCTGATTTTATTAATATAGATTATGCGAAATCACGTTTTACGCATGTGAAATCACGTTTTGCCCCCCCCCCCCCTGCCCCCTTGGGGACCGAATTTGAAAAATTCCAGAAACCGATTTTTAGACATTTGTATTAGCTATATTTAAAAGCAAAAATTTTAGGGATATCTGTTTTTTTTGCTTGATATGAAGGATTTTGTGAAATTACGTTTTGCCCCCCCCTCCCCCCATATCAGAAAAGTAATATAACAGTAAATATCCAAAAAAAAAAGTCTATTTTATTCTCAAATAATAATAATAATAATAATAATAATAATAATAATAATAATAATAATAATTACGATTTTTTTTTTCAAAGTTTTTTTTTATTAAAAGTATAAAAATAAAATAACTTTGTTTCACATTATCACAGATCTATAGTTCAACCATTCGTTTTAAAGGTATTAACGAGACCTTCCGAAAGATACCCATCTTGAAAATTTACTCCGCCCGGGGGAGGGCGACGCCCCCACAAGCACAATTTTTTCCCTAGTTAAATTTAGAAAAAATGCTATCACAGCGCCACCTATTGGGCGATTGATCCCTAAATCTAATCAGCACCAGTTTATGTCAGGGTCCAACTAAATACCAAGTTTGGTTAAATTTCGTTCGTTGGTTCGTGAGATACAGCCTCCAAAAATTCGTGACACACACACACAGAGAGAGACAGACATTTTCTAAAAACTATCAAATCATGTTCAGCATATCCCAAAACGTGCAAATCCATCGAAAACCGGAGTTCGAAAATTTTCACAAATCCAATACTTTCTCTATATTACATATAGAAGAAAGTCCCCCCCCCCCCACCCCGGGAGGGATAAATTTTCAAGATGGGTATCTTTCGAAAGATCTCGTCAATACCTTTAAAACGAATGGTTGAATTGTAGATCTATGATAATTTAAAACAAAGTTATCGTTTTTTTTTTGTTGTTGTTGCTACTTTTAACGAAAAAAAAAAAAAAAACTTTTGAAAAAAAAAAAAAAAAAAAAATCGTAATTTATTATTATTTTTTTTTTTTTTTTTTTTTTTATTGAGAATAAATGGAACTACTTCTCCAATATGGAAATCGTCTGCATTATCATGGAAGAAAAATTTTTTTTTATAATAATTTTAATAAATTATTTTTACTGAGGGAATTTGTAAAGGAAAATATAGAAGAAAGTCATGTGGTGGCCACAACATACTAGTTTAGTTAAATTAATTATATCAGACTTTAAGTATAATTATAAAGTATATATGTTACCGCTAAAGTGCAGAAATCAGTTAATCTGCAGATTAGCTAGGTAATCTGCACATTAACTAGGGGGATCCGTTAAAGTGAGAAAAATTGTTTCATTTCTCAAATTACCTAGGTAATCTGCGAATTACCTAGGTAATCTGCACATTACCTACTATACACTCGTTAAAGTGAAACTAAGATCTCTGGTGGTGTAATATTAAAGCACGCTGTGTTGTATTTGTTTTTTTTTTCATTCGGGAAAAGAAAAAAAAATAGTTTTCTTTTCTTTCTTTACTTATTTTAATCTGTATGTGTTTTAATTTTTATGTCGTTTAAAGTTATATTTGTTTTATTTATTTATTTTTTTATTATTTCATCTTTTTTACTCTGTCAATATAAGTTTGAAGATGTTATGCATTTTTAATATGAAATATAATATCTTTAATAGCTTTCAATAAAGTCTATTTTATAAGTGAATGTTAGAATTGTAATACAGTAACGATTTCTTTTCAAATAAAAATATTTAACAATTAAAAAAAAAAATGTTTTATTAACAACTTATTACTATTACTATATTTTAAAAAAAGTTATGCTCCAATTTTTAATTCGCTAAAGAAATATTAAATTAGACAAATCAGAAGCATTTTAAGAAGTACTTCAAATAATTAAAATTGCTTTAATAATTTTTAGAACGCACGAAAATTAAAATGACAGTTTTCCAATGCTTTATTAAACTATATTTTGCAGCATACATATATATGTACAATTTTAGTAAATATTTTAATTTTACAAAAAAAAAAACTTTATTAACACATTTTATGTGATAAACTACAACGAAATTATCTGAAAAAGCGAACAAAATTAAAAATATAATCATGATATATAAAATATATAAAGGAAACTTGAAATTGAAAGAAACAAAAAAGAAAATTGTAATGAAGTGCTAAAAAATGCATAAAAATTTCATATTAAGTATTTATTAAATAATGCCATAATATTGATTGCCATATTTTCCAGAGTTAAAAATTAATACATGTTTTTTTTTTTTTTTTTTCAGTAAGTAATAGTAATTTAAATCAATTTTAAAATAAATTAGTTTTAAAAAGTTGTGGTTTAATAGTTTTATTTCGGGAGAAAATAATTACTGTGTTGTAAATTTAATATTCATAATTCAAAATGAAGTTTCACGAGAGAAAGGTTTTAATTAAAATTAGATTTCATTAATAAAATGCAGACCCTTATCAAACTTATATTGACAGAATTTAAAAAGAGAAGAAATAAATCAAAACAATTATAACTTACTTGTTACTTTAAATTTTGTGTTGGTCATAAGAAGAAACCTAATATCATAGCTTCGATGATCCACGTTTTGCGCTTTACTGTTTATCATAGCGGAGCGGAAGGGATAAAAGTTTTGGTTTGTGTTTGAAGGTCAATCGCGTCACAGACTAATCTGGGATTCGCGTATCTGTATCACATGACTGTTTGACGTCATAGTGAATGTAAAAAAACTAATGCTCGAAACAAACATTTGAACTTTAACGACACAGAAGCCGTTAATCTGCAGATTACCTAGTTAAAATGCGGAAAACTCTTTATTCCGCACTTTAACGTGTTACTTTAGTTAATCTGCAGATTAGCTAGGTAATCTGCAGATTAACGGATTTCGCGTTTTAACGGTAACATATATATATATTTTAAATTTCACTGTTACGTAATTCGCTGGTATAACTAAAGAAAGCCTGAACCGGGCTGAAAATAGTATAAAGTACTTGGTCGGATCGAGCTACTCTATTAAAATACATTAGGGCTGTGCCGATTAATCGATTAATCGGTTCGGTTAATCGATCAATGCTTAGTCCTGATCAATTTTCTTAATCGAGTTAATCGGATCGATTAATTCGATTAAAAATTTTCAAAATCCGATTAAAATTTTCAAACTACGAATTAAAGTAAAAATGCTTTTCTGCCTACAAAATATTTTTTCACATATTTTGCTAACTAACATTCTAAGAAACACCCATCAAATAATGAAAAAGCAAAAAAATAAAAATAAAACCTCTCAAAAGAAGTTGTTGCACTTTTGTTGATAAAGAAAAGGGGAAGACAGTTATTAAACAAAATGCAGCTTCATGTGCATTCTGGAGCAACACCACCTGTCTTTAGCCTTCTACAGAAAGTGTTGGCTAGGGTAATAGTATTCTCAGAAACAAGAAGCTTTCAAAAAATGGAAATGCTAAAGATAAAAGAAAAGAAGGGATTGAGATTTCCAATATCCCTCTGATGGGGAAAATGTGAACAGAGTTTCAAAATATCTTCAAGCAATTTTTGTCTGTTCAGAATTGCTGATAGTAACTATTGAAGTAGAAACAGAAAATAACATTCTGTGTCCTAGTCTGAAGTGACAAATAAGAACTAAAATATAAAAATTTGAGATTTTTATGATATGGAATTTTGAGAATTCATTTAAAAATAGTGACAAGTGAGGTGGACAAGGCCTGCAAATATAAAACTAAAATATGTGTAAATTCATTTACTGTTTCTTTCAAAATGAATTTAAAAAATAATTTACTCAAAAAATACATAAATAATTAAAATAAACAAGTGAAAATATTTATATAAAATTAACACTTAAAGTCACCAATTTTTACTCTAAAAATTGATTTAAATTTCAGCAATGAAACAGATATAATTGATTAGACAAAAGTTTTGAATAATTTTTTTTTTCATTCAAACTTATGAATAATATGTATATATACACACAATATGAGAGTAAATTCATCATTGAAATAAAATTATATATATATATATATATATATATATAAAATAAAAAATAAAATGAAAACCGATTAAAAATTCGA
Organism: Salticus scenicus; assembly: GCA_963930645.1. Classification (NCBI taxonomy): domain Eukaryota; kingdom Metazoa; phylum Arthropoda; class Arachnida; order Araneae; family Salticidae; genus Salticus; species Salticus scenicus. Next base: position 256,417,505 of record OZ005655.1, read on the forward strand.
TTAATCGACCGATTAATCGATTAATGATTTACGATTAACCCAGTTAAAACTCTTAATCGATTCCCACCCCTAAAATACATATAAATAGATTAGAATAAATGAGGAAAGTTATTTGATGTCATGTGAAAATGGAAAAGAAAAAAAAAAAGAAAAGAAAAAAATAAACACAAAAATAAAAAAAGAAAGAAAGAATCAAAACAAAACAAAACTTTGGCGAAACCGCAATATGGATGTGGCTGATTTTTGATTTATTCTTCCAAAAAGTCAATGATTCGTCAGTGAATCTGTCAATCTTCTCCACCTCCTGTCAAAACCACGTGGGACACTTTTTATCTGCTTTCAGCCGGCATCGGAATTTTTTTTAGGTGAAGAGGGCCGTTAAGTACAGTCAGCCAAAAAAAAAAAACGCCACCCCCCCCCACCTAATTTCGCCGTAAATTATCGTAGAAGCATGCGGCTGGTACCTATCGATCTGCATCAACGTCTAAGTTTAAATGGTGTAGTTCGATTTTACTTAAGGGGTCATCTACATATTAAAACAGGTATAAACTTCATTTGTTTCAATGACGACCCCTATTTTTGACCTCATATTCCGATTTTTGAGATCAAGGCAGTTCGGAAAACCTACCTATTTATATACTTTAAATCAATTCTAAACAGAGTTACACGTGAAAATGTGTTAGGGGACCGTCTATAAAATTAGAAAAAATAAATCATGATCTACCACGCAATATACATTATTTACTAAACTTCACACCGGAAACAAAGTTCAGAAATGTTTATTATAAAATAAAAAACGATTCTAGTTCGCAAAACTTTCTGTGTTAGTTTATAAAATAAAAGATTTTTATTGGTAATATTTATTAAACATTGATTAGTAAAATTTATCACTTCATAAGAAGAAAATTAAATAGCTTGAATCATATGAACCCTACAATACAATGTTGAATTACAAAAATCTAGGTACCAAGGTAAAATAATAATAGTAATAATGATAATAACATTAATAGCGGTTAAAAGAAAAAAAAAATGTGTTTAATATTTAAGAAAAAGAATTATCTACTTCTTCATGGGTATATTTTTATTATTTTATACAGTAAGAACCGCATGAAAGTGTTACTATAAAGTTTTGCATTTAATGTTAGGCGTACAAACCAACCATAGATAATATACAAAAATACATATAACAAGATTTAAACTAAAATCTGAGAAAAGATATTTAATATTTTCGCGACTGCTGATGTAGTTTCACGTCATTTGGAAATCTGTAACTCCTCCAGTGGGCGTTTCTTTCACAATTTGTGTGTTACGATATTTCTTAAGGATATTCCTTATATTCTTATTTATATAAACAAAATAGTATGAAACAAATACTTTCACTAGAAAGAGTATAATTATTGTGTATATTCATATGAAAATAAATATGGATATAGAAAAAACGGTTTCCTATTGCCTAGAACGAATATTCCCCGTTCTGCAGTCGTCTACTCTACTTGAATTCTTAATTTTAAATGCGTAAAATCTATATCCAGGGATGGAACACGGGCGCAGAATTCATACCACTACCAATGTAAGAAAATTTTCTACTTCTTATATCAACGATATTATAGGTAGAGAAATTTCTTAAACAGATTCCGGTATGAATTCTGCGCCCGTGTTCCATCCCTGTATATCTTTAAAAGTTATAAGATATATTACTTAGTTTTAAATTATTTTTCTGTGATAAATGTGTCGCCAGTTTTAGGCCGTGATTAGAATAATCGAAAATAAATAATATTGCGGTTTGTTTCAATGATAGATTTTAAAAACTTAAAAAAAAAAAAAAAAAAAAATGTTACGTCATGCGACAAAATTTAAATAGTATAAACGGTAAAGTAAACGAATGCGAAAATGTCACAACAAGATTAAAACAGAAAATATGTTTTAAAAAAATCTGATAACAATTAATTATATTAATTTAAAAGAAAGCAAAAACAAAAGTATTTTTAACTGCATATTGCCCTTTCAAATAATAATCCTCGTCCTACCGCATTTTCTAAATCATGATATATAACTTGAGATGCACGAATCCTAGAATATTCAAGTTAAAAACAAAAGACAAACGGGATAAAATAGAATTTTAGCAGTGAGAAACTAGAAAAAGTTATATAATATTTAAGAACAAAGACTTAACATTTCAGAATCGAGTAAACTCCCCTTTGCAACGAAAGCCACACCTTTACAGAATTTTTCTAAAACTTTACATTATAAAACAAAATTATTTTACACACTTCCAAATAAATCATTTAAATTTTGTCTCCAGCATTTAATGTAGTAAATGCCATTGACATTTATGCATACCAGCGTCACATATAGAGTCATATACGAGTATGCAAACTAGTTTTTTAATGCTGTTTTCGCAATATGGAGGCAGGGCTACATTTCTTTTGGAATTCTTTCCCAATCTCTTGCCTGCATTGCGATATTTTTTTTAAAAATAAGCCAATATGTAAAATAAACATCGAAATGTTCCTTAGAAAACAATTATAATAACATAAAGGTAAATTAAAATAGTTTTTCGTCAAAATGTATAGAAATATTGACTCACAGAGAATACAAATTATAACAAGTGACGCCCCCCTAACAGCAGTAAAAAATGAAATATCACTGTAACTCAAAAAATAATGTTAGGAACGAGCTGTAAATTTGGAAACCCATGTTTTTCATGATGGCTGTTCTACTCGTGCAAAAATTAACATAGGTCATAATCCATAATTTTTTTAAATATGAATTTATTAATAATTTTCATAATTCAAAAAATGTTTTTTTAGCAAAAATTTGCATGGAATCTGTTTGGGTCACTTCATTCTAACGAATAAAAAAAACAGAATTTAAATATCATAATTATTTCGGAAGATATGATTTAATGTTTGTCACATTCATTTAACATTAGCATCCCCAAACTTTGACAGCTTATAACTCTATGAAAAATTGAGCGAAATATATAAACTATACCATTTTCCGTGATGATTTGATCCAAAGAATTCAAATAAATTATAAAAAAGGGGAGTTACCATTGAAAAAAAAATGAAGTTTATGTTAGTTTTAATATGTAGATGACCCCCTAAGTAAAATCTAACTATAACATTATAAACTAGACGTTATTACAAACCGATCGGTACCAGTAGCATGTTTCTACGATAATTTACGCCGAAATTAGGTGGGGGGGTGGCGTTTTTTTTTTTGGCTGACTGTACATTGATTAGAAACAACATTACTACTATGTATATGATTTCATGTAACCATTTGCCCGGAAAATATGTTTGTTAAAAATTCAAAATTTTAAAGCCACGCCCACTTCTGTTAAAAAATATTCCAAATCAACCGGTTCTTAAAGCGTTATCAATTGCGGACTTGGGTTCCTATGCAATTCTGAATCCTTATGATACGCAATATTTGCTCTTAAAGTTTGTCGCTGTAATTTTGGGACACCCTATATATATAGTATATAGTGTTGGTATTGTTTTGTATCTATTTGCTAAATATTAAGGTTAAATTTTATTACGATAACTATCATTTATATATGTTTATATATGTATATATATATATATATATATATATATACTTGCACAGCTAACCCGGAAGATTGTTAGTCCCGCTTTCCGACTATTTTTTCACACCAGTCTTTTTTTAGATTAATTTTCTTCTTATTTAATCGAAAATATATTCAAAGAGAATTACTCTAAAAATTAAGAGGTGTACACAAATGGGCGGGAACCAACAGTCTTCCAGGTTAGGTTGGCAAGAATATATATATATATATATATATATATGTGTGTGTGTGTGTGTGTGTGTGTGTGTGTGTGTGTGTATGCGTTTAATTGTATAAGAGATAATAAATATGTGTCTTATAATTTATGTGTCTTATAATGTCTTATAATTTCATAAAAATGTAAATATAACACAGTATTTAAAATATAATCTATAAATGTGAGTTTTATATTCTACATAAACAGGGTGATGAGTTTAAAAGAGTACCCGTTTGTTTTATTACCTTTAAATCTGACGGATGTGGCAACTATTCTAACACTGAAGTATAATTATTTGAACATTGTTTAAGTATGGGATACAATTTCTAACACTGCTGGACTGTTACAACTTTATTTGTGAGGTAAAACAGAAATGGATACTCACAGTGTTACTTAGTCCTGCGATAATTTTATTTTTGAAAAACACAATTAAATTCAAATTTTTTACATTATCATTCCTTACAGAAAATGTTGAAAATGTTCGCCACCATTTCGAATTCAAACACATGAACACGTCGAACCAAGTTTTTTGACACATACCGGTCAAAAAACTTTGTCAAAAAATCTCATCTATAACACGGATGTGTTATTGATGAGATTTTTTCAGATATGATTCGTATTAATTCATCGATGTTTTCATGACTTCTCTGAAAAACCATATGAAATAATAATGTAAAAATGATAATGATAAATGTAAATGTAATGTAGGAATGATAATGTAAAAAAATTGAATTAAATTTTGTTTTTCATAAATAAAATTATCACAGGATTGAATAACATTGTGCGGCTCCATTTCTGTTTAACCTCACAAATAAAGTTGTAACAATCTAACAGTGTTGGAAATTGCGTGCTACACTTAGACAAGGTTGAAACAATTATACTTCAGTGTTAGAATAGTTGCCACATCCGTCATATTTAAGGGTAATAATAATAATAATAATAGTAATAATAAACAGGTTTTCTTTTAAATTGATCACCCCGTATAATAATATATTAAACAGATTTTTCTTTTACAGGTGAAACGGAACATTTTTTCTTTGTGTATTGCCAAGATTCAGAATTTGATAAGTTCAACTGCTGCACATACGAGGAGAATGAGAAGGTTGATGTAAAAAAGTTATCAAGCGATAACAACTTAAAAGTAGTCACCGCAGCACACTTTTTTATAGTGACAGCCAAAGAACAATTAATGAATGAGAAACCAAACAAGGATGGTATATGCGGTAGAAACCCAAGTGAATGAAAGACATTTTCATTATATTTCTTCAATTGACATTAGGTAATTTTTTTAAAAATATATATCAAACTCAGTACAAGATAAGCGATATTATGTAATTCTAAAATAATGTCTGTCTGCAGCAGCGCCAACTACTATAAGCGGTTGGGCTATAAAATACAACTAATGGCAAAGAATTACAAGCAGATGAAATAATATATTTAGCTAAGCACAACATGTGATTTGAAAAAATGATACAAGAGGGGATGACATTTCCGAAAAACATGAAACCAAACCCTTAACTACAGAAGTCAAGAAGTAACACAATTATATAAGACTTTATTCATCGTTATTGTGAAATTATGTATTATGGATTATTTGTGACGAAAGTCAATGTAACTGTATGCTTCAAAGCTTTTAAATAGATGTCAACTAAATAAAATAACACAGGTACTAGCATACTTGTTAACCATTTCATTAATAACCGTACAATTGTTAACGCCACTTATAAAAAGCCCCTTTTTCAACACCAATTTATTTTTAGAGTAATTCTCTCCAAATTTTGTTACGATTAAATAAGAATAAAAGTACTCTAAAAAACGACTGGTGTGAAAAAAAAAAAAAAAAAAAAAAAAAGGCGGGTACTAGAAATTGTACGTTTCATAATGAGATGGTTGGCCAGTACTAGCCAGTGTTTCGGTAGACTCAATATGGCTCCTACGGCAGCCATCTTGAATAAACCACAGTTAACTTCTTTTTTTTTAGAGTTCTTTTCTTCTTATATAATCGTAAATATATTTGAAGATCATAGATCCCAACATTTTAATTTATTCCGGAACATTTTAGCCCCACCTTTACTTAATATCTCTTATTTTTAAAGAGCAAATTACTGTTATTATATCGAAGTTATATATTAAACGAAAATTTTCTATAAATAAAGTGGCGCGAAATAGAGGCGAGGCTAAAACTACACCGGAATAAATTAAAATATTGGCATGTATGGAAGAGAATTACTCTAAAAACTAACACTTTCGCGGCCGCTGACGAAGATTCACGTCATTTGAAAATCTGTAATTCTGCCAGTGGGCGTTTTTTACGTAATTTGTATATTACTTATTTCTTAAGTATGCACCCAGTATTAATATTTTTGCAATAAAATATACTATATGGATACAAATATATTCATTAGAAAGATTATAATTTTAATTTATATCCATTTGTAATAAAAATGTTAATACATAAAACTTTGTTCTTAAATATTTTATCTGGGGAGAATAACGTACACAAGCGGACCTTACTGTCAAAAAAACAAAATCATGAGGTCGCGAAAGTGTTAATATTATACTAAAAAGGGGCGGGATCTAACAATTTTCCGGGTTATGTTGGCAAGTATGCGTATGTCAATGCCTCTTACATCATAGACTCAAGACATTTACATTGTTAGATACATTAGAAAAACCTTAACATTTTGTCGGCATAACGCTCTAAAATGTAAAGAAAAGAGTTGCCAAATTTAGAGACTTTTTTATTCAACTATGACCTATAATTTTTAAGGAATATTATTTGATATAAATAATGGACGATTAATTTTTGAAGTGATTACTACCTCTGAACCGTTACACTCAAAATGTAGTGGCGGATAATGAATACAACATTTCCTAAATTTCGCAACGCTCATCAAAGTAGTGAAATTAAGTTGGACCGGCAAAGGGTTAAAATCCAAAATCATATGTAATCACTAAAAATATAAAGTAATAATGGTGCAATTATTGTTTTTTAAAATATTGTCGTTATGAAAGAAATTATTATATATGACTCTTGCCTCCCTAAATGGCAGAGAATCGGGTAGACATAGTCTCGTCTGCCCGGCTTGCTTTGTACTTGCTTTGATACATATCCTAGTAAATTACCAGAAACCTTTAACTCTTTTACTGTATAATTACAATTTCTAAATTTACAGGAAATCTTGTGTTTCATGCCTATACAATTACATGTTTCATACAAATATAAACTCATGACAATATATCATAGGTGCCAAATTGTACGGTTTTTTAACGCCAGTATTTCATTGTAAAAAAAAATCAAATCAGGATTAATTGAAGAAAACTGCTAATAATGTTATTAAAAACTTGTATAAGAAATTGCCGGTAGCAAAAAAACGTTGTTGGTAGCTATGATACACAATGCATTAAATTGTTTTTTAAGGAATAGATAAATTTCGAAATTTTATGACAGATAAATGCAATGAAATACAGATGATGACGGATAAAAATATTGTGAACTAACATTGCAATATAAAATATACGAAACGGTTGTTTTGGATCAAATTAGTTAGGCACAATAATTTTTTATTAACTTTTACTGATTTTATGCATTAACCAGGTGTTTTGCTACTTTCATCTCATACTACATTTTGTTTTTGACTGATGAAAGTCGTTCTTTAATATTTTGACCCGAAACAATTGCTGTGTTTCTTGAAATTCATGGTGTTTCCTTTCAAAGTTTTATTCATCATAAAATTTTATACTTTACGATATATGTAAGTAATACACATACTTGCCAACTTACTAACTGATATTCGGAAGATTATCAGTTCCTGCCCTTTTTCACACCAATTACTTTTTAGAATGTTTTCCCTCTTATTTAATCGTAATTACATTTGAAGAAAATTTCTCTAAAAATAAAGTGGTGCGGTAAAAGGGGTGGGCTCTAAAAATCTTCGAGAATATTAATTAGTGATTTGGCAGGTATGAAGACGATATTATTGAGAAGTTTATGACTACGATTTTGGTAAACACCCCATCTTCTTTCATTCAGACATTGCAGACATACTGAGTATTTTTCGTCAATGAAATTTTACGGTTCTTCTTCTCGTAGTAAAATCTAAGATTCTTTCTCACATAGACTCACCTTCCGAAGAAATCTTAAAAAAAACAAACAAAAATAACAGTTCCAGAGCTGCCAACCAAATCTGGCAAATTGTTAGTACCGCCCCTTTTCCTACACCACTTAATTTTTAGAGTAATTCTGTTCAAATATATTTACGAAAACAAATACTCTAAAAAATAGGTGGTGTATAAAAAGGGGCGGTACTAGGAATTTGCCGGATTAGGTTGGCAGCTCTGCAGTTCTTTCTCAGTTTTGGTATATATATATATATATATATATATATATATATATATATAATAGTATTTGTTTATGTTATTTCTCGTAATTTTATGTATTTCTTTTATTTAGCAATAAATATTATAATATTCTTTCAAATAAAGAAAATTGCACCAAAAGTCTTTTTATTTTCTTACTGGTTTTATTCTTCTTATTACAGTTCTAAGCATACTCTGCAACATACTCATCAATATTCCATAGTATTGTTAAACCCGCCTTCTTTTTCACACCAGTATCTTTTTAGAGTATTTTTTTCATATTTAATTGTAATTGCATTTAGAGAATACTACTCTAAAAATTAAATAGTGTGAAAAAAAGGGCGGGACTTACAACACTACGGACTATTAATTAGGATATTGGAGAGTATGGTTGTAAGAAAAAATGGAGATACATAGAGCATTGCCTGCAGGGATGGAACACGGGCGCAGAATTCATACCACTATCCATGTAAGAAAATTTTCTACCTCTTAAATCAACGATATTATTGGTAGAAATATTTCTTAAACAGATTCTGGTATGAATTCTGCGCCCGTGTTCCATCCCTGTGCCTGTTACCGACTAATTGAAATCTGCAAACAGCTCATATTTGTGAAGATAGATGCTATTATATATTCCATTATTACCTTTATTTAATTTTAGTTTTAATGTAAATGTCCATTACAATTTTGTAAATAAAGGAGAGAACCGTCATTTTCAAATTTCGTCAAGGGGTTCCATACTTCTGTCAAGTTGTTCTGTTTTTTTAGCACGATAGAAATATAATTATTTGCTTATTTATTTATATATTTATTCTGAACTAGTATCGCCCAGTGGTCGACACTCGAACATTTTTTTTTTTTTTGCAAAGCAAAGCAAAGCAAAGCAAGGCAAAGCAAAGTTATTTCCTTGTCTTAACGGAATTAAATTGCAACACAGCTGCAGCAATTGTTTGCCTATATGCAGTCTAACTGAATCAGCAGAGTTTTACTTAATATATTTCTGTAGATGTTGAGCCTTTCCTGAAATGAGAGAAAATCGCAACGTGGAAATCCCCTTGTTGGGTGATACAGCCCAAAAGCTAATCGGTACCATGTCAAACCAAGGTCCAACCAAATATCAAATTCTGTTAAATTAATTTCATTGGTTCATAAAATACAGTCTTTGAACTCAAAAAGAAAGATATTTTGCAAAAATGGTCGAATAGAATTCGGGAAATTTCAAAACGTGTAAATTTATCGAAAACCGAAAATCTAAAATTTTTCTGAATCTTATACTTTCTTCTTACATATGCAGAGAGAAAAATAATAAATCCACTTTTTTAAAAATAAGTAGTCAATTTCAGTTAATTGAAATAGAAGGAAATCTCAAAACGTGTAAATTCATCGAAAACCGGAAATCAAAAGATTTTCCGTATCTTCTACTTGCTTCTTATGCACGCAAAAGCTAGCAATAAATCCACTTTTTTAAAAATAAGTAGTAAATTAATGAAACGTAAATTAATGAAGCGGTAAATTAATGAAACGGTTAATTGAAACGTAAGGAAAACTCAAAACATATAAATTCAGTGAAAAACGGAAATCGAAATTTTTTCCGTATCGTCTACTTTTTTCTTACACATGCAGCTGTTAGTAATAAAGCAACTTTTAAAAAAATAAGTAGTCGATTTAAGTTAATTGAAATGCAAGGAAATCTCAAAACGTGTAAATTTATCAAAAACAGGAAATCAAATTTTTTTCCATATCTGCTACTTTTTTCTTACTGATGCAAAAGATGTACGCAAGCGAATTGTGAGGTCACTAATCGTTGTTGGGGCTAAGTAAAATATTTTTTATGTTAATCGTCCATTGGATTTTTTGTAAAAAAAAAATACTAAAAATTGAGGAAAATTATATCCCGATTTTAATCCCCATATTTGGATATAATTATAAATTAATTATCGTGCACATGTGCTAAATTAAGTTATGTTACTGTCAAATTGACAAAAATTTAATTTTAAAATTCAAAACTATGTTGTCCTTGGCGTTTTTTGCACTTGGCGATCAAAAATGTATTGCGAAAATATGCATATCAGATGTATATTTTTATAATATCTGTTGTATGAAATATTGTTTCATATTATTGATTGCTCTCCTAATATACGTTGTTAAAATAACCGTGATTTTTGAAAGGAATTAAATATGTTCGTCAGATAATTTGGCGATTTTTTTTTCCGCCAAGCACGACAGCTATCAAATATCTTCCGCTGCAACATATTAGTATCTTATATCAGATACTTTATTTAGACATTTCAAAACAAATTTAACTTCAAATTATCATAGAATATTTACCGATTTCCTTTTATTTAGTATATTAGTTTGATATTTAATGCGTAAATACCACCTTTTGAAATGAAATGTTTATGTTTACAATCGAAACTGGAAGTTTACCTTTTTTTTCTACAGTTTTTAAATTTTAAATTAAAATTTTATCAATTTTACAGCAAAAATAACTCAATCTAACACATGTAAACAGTAACTTATATATAACTACACCCAAATATGGAAATTAAAATCGGGAGATAATTTCTGTTAATTTTTAATAATTTTTTACAAAAAAATCCAATGGACGATTAACATAGGAAATATTTTTCGTGGCTCCACGGACGGCCAGTGACGTCATCACTTCGCTTGCGTATAGTGATGCTACAGTATACAAATTACTGTGTCTATGGTTTTATTTGAGTTTTATGAAATTGCCAGATTTCACAACTTTCTACTTTTAGGTATTTTTTAATGTAAAGGAATACGTGTATGAAAGGAAAAAAATGGGGGAAAATGCATAAAAAATAAAAGCATTTTTAAATACCTTCTCGACATCGTAAGAAAATAATTTTTGTATTCGAAGCATCTGGCTAACCATACCTTTCGAACGATACCATTTTCAACCCTCTACTCCAATAATTAATATGTTAAAAAGGGACTGCAAATTTTATGCTTGCCTTTTAATATATAGATGAACTAAAAATATGGCGTTAGATAGACTTTTTTTTTTTTCAATTTTTGATAAAATCTAATAATCCGGACAGGTACAATAACAAACTTTCAGCTTTATTTATTTAGATTAAAAAAAAAAAAAAATGCATGTTCACTTAAGGTGATTCTAAGATTCTAAGACGGAAGGTGGTCGCTCACCACTATGCAGCAGTTTTGAGCGATTTCAACCTTTAGAGAGGGGCTCTGATGGCACAGTGGAGATTCAAAAGAGCCCGTGTCTAAAGATCAAACCTCCTCCGTTGTTTATTGCATAAACAGAAAAAAAAAAAAAAAAATGAAAAAAGAAAAAAAAATACAGAGGTCGCCAAAGCAGAGCTTTCGCACGACAGAGGGCGACAAGGTAACAAGAAATAAAACACACCAAAGAAGAAAAAAAAATACATAGGCCCGCCTGAGTGGAAACTCGAACGCGACAGTGGGCGGCTAGAGAAAAAAAAAAAACTTGAGTATCATGCCTTACGTTTTGTTAGAGGGACTGGACCTGTGGGCTTTTATTTTTAGTTTTTACTTATATTTTATTTTTTTTAATATTTAAGAAGTTAAATTAGAGACATGCATTAAGTGGTTAAATATATTTGTTAGTTTATGACGAAGGAGCTTTCGGTTAATTATGTTAAAAAGCCAGTCAGAAGGTTTATTGATGGGGTTAATAATGCGACAGTCGAAAGTAAGTGGACAGGAGTAGTAATAATGATTGGGAGAGCCCAAGGTCCCGCACTCACATTGGTCTGAACGTGAGCGATGGAATTTATGCAGGTAGGTTTTGAAAGGACCATGTCCTGTGAGAAAGGCAGTGACTGCTGGTGTTAGGTCGAAGTTGTATTTAGAAACCTTAGGAAGTAATGAATAAGTGTGACGTCCTTTTTCTGAGTCGTTCCAGTAAATTTGCCACTCCTCTATAAGATTATGAAAAAGAATTTTCTTCACGTGAGAGGGAGGTATTGGCAGTGGAGTTTGGATTGTAGAGAAGGTAGTTGCTTCTTTAGCTAGCCTATCAGCTAATTCAATGCCAGCGACCCCCGTATGAGCAGAGACGTGGGCGAAAGAGACCTTGGATGAGAGAGTAAGGAAAATTGATTTAATTTCCTGAACAATAGGGTTAGGGGAGCGGAGGCGACCAAGGGCCTGCAGGGCTGAGAGACTGTCGCTGAAGACTGAAACTGCGGTGCAAAGTGGAAGTTCTTGAACCCAGTACAGAGCTTTTAGAATTGCGTAAAGCTCAGCCTGGAATACAGAGTTGTAATCTCCCAGCCTCGAGGCCCACTGATGTATCGAGACACCTTCGGTTAAGACGCAGAAAGCTGCCCCCACGCCATCAGTGGTTTTCAACCCATCTGTAAATATCGCCAAAGGAGCAGAAGGTAAGAAGGAGTTAACGTTAGTATCAATGAATTCATGCAAGGTGTCCACTGCGGGGTGTAGAGACCAGCTGCTTTTGTTGAGTTGTATAGTGGTGTTTGGAAAGAATGTGTTTTTAGTGGCTAGGGTGTTAAGTTGCAGGATATTAGTTTTATAGTATTCGTATTTAATTTTAAGGTGGATTGGAGGGACTCCGGTAATGACGTGAAGGGCGTCAGTTGAGATAGTTCTGTAACCTCGTGACAATTGCAGAAGGAGAACTCGCTGTATTGAATTGAGTTTGTTAGCTGACCTTTTGGAAAGGTTGCCCCCCCAGGAATAAAAATCGGTAGCAACGGCAAAATCTCTGTCTGAAGGAAGTAGTATGATCTGTCATATTGATAAGGATTAACCCTTTCAAGGGCAAGCAAATTTTATGAATTTAAAATCAACAGCCACCAAAAATCACCAACAATATTAAAAGACAAAAAATAAATGAAGTTAACGTGAAAGTTATAAAAGTACAATTTTATAAAAGTTTCCGGGGACAGTTTTTGCAATTTTTAATTAAATTTGTGGTTGCATTATGCACCCACCGCCCCTAAAAGGGTTAATTTATATGCATAATGTATCTTATCCAGATATCGCTGTTATTCTTTAGTAAAAATTAAAATTTATTGTATTGCTGGGAAATAGAAAAGAGAAAAGTAATAATAATGAACAAATCTCAATATTTTTATAGCAAATAAATTTACGTTACGAATTGTAACTTTTCTTCAGACTGATTACTTTCTTCCTGGATCAATCAAACTTTTATCTAGCTTAACAAGGTGAAATTTGTTAGTATTAAGATCTTCCCTTTTCTTTACGCCATCTTCACTTTTCTAGACAGTTTTACTAGAAAAAAGAGAGTTAATGATGTATTTATGATGGATGACTGCGATTAAAGAATTTGTTTTATTTCCGAATGCTCTTTAGGCTATAAAAACATAATATGTCTTTAAAAATTGATTTTATCATTTGTTGTTCCAAATGTCGAGAAAATTGTGAAAATTCCACAAATATATAACATATTGATCATATCTCTGATAAACAATACTTTTTAAAAATTTAAAAGTTGATTCGTAAATATAAAAAAAAATTAAACTTTAAAAGTATTTTTTAAGTTTTCCACAAAATGTGATTTTCATAGCATCGGTTTATTTTATCCGAAATTGATTAGATGATAATTTATTTTTTCGTAACTGTCAATATTAACAAGCATTAGAAAAAAGCAAATAATACGTTGATTTGACTCAAATGAATGCTATTATTTACCAATTTTTTTCAGTAACTTAAATACCTACCATTTATAAACATATTTTTTTTTAATTAAATTGAAATACCAAATTATAAAAAATTAAAGTTATAAATAAATTTGCTTTCATAACAGCGAAATGTGATCGGGCCAAGTAAAAACTTAATAATGCAATTTGTTTTATACCTATGTTTCTCTGTAATTTGATGCAAAATAATTGGGTCAGTTTTCTAAGTTTGAAAGAAACATGAAACTTGAAATGAATACTTGGATTTACTACTTTCTTTTAATCATATAAAAACTTAAGAGATTTGACGACTTTTACAAATTTAAATAAAAATAAATTGTAATTCCAGAATCATCAGATATAAATTTACTGTTATCTATACAGCTCGAATATTTCCAGATATTCACAGTTTTTAATTATAAATATTATACGTGAATTTCATGATGTTACATGACTCCGGTGAAATTAATTAACACGAAAATTCACAAGAACCAAATAATAATTAATTTTGAGAAGATTTGCACTGCTTGTGTTAATAATAATTTTATACTTTACACATTTTCATCAAGTATTTTCCTATTGCCTATTCCACTAAAACTATTAATTTCTTAAAAAAAAAAAAAAAAAAAAAAAAAAAAAAAATTGTGTATTCGTGCTAAACACTTCATATGTCGCTGTTATACGCATATGTCAGTGGCAATTTTCACTTCAGTTGCCGAATATAAAATTCAACTGATTTCATCACAAATGCGTAAAATCATTTTGTTAAGTAGCGTAACGTTTTATAGAAGTGCAAGATGACTCGATTATCGGTTAATAATAGAAGTCCTCATGCATGAGTTCACAAACGTATGGCTCAGAGTTTGACCATAGCCTCCTAAACTAGATGCCTTCGCATGGCTCGGAAACTTGGCAACAGTTCAAGCGGTAGACAGCGCCACCTGGTACAGATTGCGCGACTTTTTTATTGAACTGTCACCAATGATTTTAAGAAGTGATATATTATATATATAATCGATGTTTCTTCAATTCTATTTGCCATTTATGTATATCAAATCCCACTTTTAAAAATTTTTGGTGGCTGTTGAATAAAAAAGCCGCGCAATCTGTACCAGGTGGCGCTGTCTACCGCTTGAACTTTTGCTAAGTTTCCGAGCCACGCGGAAGGCATCTAGTTTAAAGAGGCTATCGTTTGACGTGCTATCATTGAGGAGAGAGCCCTCTGGAGATAACAGTTTCAGTGATGTATTTTTCTAACCAGGAAACCATGCTTTACTGTAACCATAAAAAAAAAAAAAAAAAAATCCAAACAAGCTTTAATCGAAAGGGCATATATAAATATGTTTTTGACACATAAAATAATAGCCCTCGTCAGCTCCTTTTCATGTTATAAATTCTGAAAGTTTGTTGATAATCGGTGCAACCACGCCTGAATCGATAACACCACGGCTTACTGAAATGATGAATGAAATCCAAAACAAGCAGAAATCGAAAGAGTACAGACAAACGTGTTCTTTGATGCACTAATCAGTTGCCCATTTCAGCTTTGATATAGATTCAGGGATGGAACACGGGCGCTGAATTCATACCACTATCAATGTAAGAAAATTTTCTACTTCTTAAATCAAGGATAGTATAGTTAGAGAAATTCCTTGAACAAATACCGGTATGAATTCTGCGCCTGTGTTCCAGCCCTGTAGATTCAATCAAGAAATAATGTCTAAAATTTCGCTAAAATGGAAATTGAAAATTCATATTAGTCATGGTTATGGCAAGTTTTCACAGAACCCCTCCCACTCCTTTCTCGTTACTACATTTTTACTCTAACTTAAATATAGATTTCTCGCAAACGTGTTTACGAGCAGTGGTGCCTGATCTGAATCACCAATAATTTTTAAATGTAACGTTTGCTTAATGACTTCGAGGAAAGGTAGGAAGTTAGGATGGAATGGTCGGGGTCACCTGCGACAGCGTCACGCATCCTCCTTTACCTAAAACTGGATGTTAACGGAGTGAGAGTCCCGAATTACAATTTCACTGCAAAGGAGAGAGGAAGGAGGGTCATAAAAGGAACAAAAAACAATAACAAAGAATTTTAGAGCTTATGGAAAAAAGAAACACGATAATAAAAATCTGGTGTGAAAGAACCACACGACTTCCATTACCCGCTATTACATGTATTATATGCATTTTTGAGAGATAATGTGATCAGAAAACATAAAAGTGACCAAAAAAGAAAATCGTTAGAGCCGTTTTTGAGATACCAGCTTTCACAAAAAATCAATTATTGACCGGAAAACAATAATTACATACAATAGCATATTTAAAAGTCAGTTAAAATGGCGAGTTTGAAAAAAATCCGTACAACCGTTTTTAAAGGAACGCCTTTGCGAGGCCTGAAATTGAGCTATTTATACAGGACGCCTATCAATTTTCATGAACTAACCAACTATATCATTCGAAAGGATATCTGATAGAGTGTTTATATAGCAAATTTGAAGAAAATCGTTAGAGCCGTTTTTGAGATACGGACTTACGGTCCCACTTCCGGTTTCCGATGTCCCATTTCCGGTTAAACTCAATTATTGACAGGAAAACAATAATTACATACAAAAGCATATTTAAAATTGAGTTTAAATGGCGAGTTTGAAAAAAATCCGTACAACCGTTTTTAAAGGAACGCCCTTGGGAGGCCTGAAATTGAGCTATTTATACAGGACGCCTATCAATTTTCTTGAACTAACCAACTATATCATTCGAAAGGACATCTAATAGAGTGTTTATATAGCAAGTTTGATGAAAATCGTTAGAGCCGTTTTTGAGATACGGACTTACGGTCCAACTTCCGGTTTCCGATGTCCCACTTCCAATTTTTCAATTTTCACCAAAATTTGGAAATTTCATCTGTACGCCAGACGTATTTGAATTCTAAAGTTTCGTAGCTCTATCTTTATTAGTTTCTGAGCTATAATAGCCAGAAGATTCTCCACATACATACACACACACATACATACACACTGACCAATTGCCAAAAACCACTTTTATGGACTCAGGGGACCTTAAAACGTGTAAATCAGGTGAAAACCCGATATCGAATTTTCAGACCGAATACAATACTTCCATTACCTACGGTAGTATTGTAATGGAAGTAAAAATGAGTAGAAAGTACAGCATTACACAACTAGGAGAAAGTTTAGGGATAGTAAGAATATTTTTTATTTTTCAATGAGCAAATTTTGTAATTTTTTTTTTGGCGTGTTAAAACACAAATTTTTTAATTTTTTTTTTTTTTTTTTTTTTTTTTTTTTTTAATAATATAAGGGGAAAAAAAAACAGACAACACAAAGACAAGGACAAGATATAATCTCCGAAGAGATGTCAAGGCCCGAAAGCGATAGAAAAGTGAAAACGCATAAAAGCTAACACAAAAAAGGTTAAAGGTGGGAGTTTAGACTGAAGCCCGTTTTGGGTCTGCGTCTATTAAGAGGATCATTATGGTCATATGTTACGAGAGTGTTTAAAGCAGGGTTATCTAAGCTTTCAAGTGCCAAATGAAATTAAACATTTAAGTGTTGGATGAAATCATTAAGTTGAGGAGTATTTACTTCTTTATAAATATGAAAATTTCTAACGTACCAAGGCATATTAAGACTTTGCCGAATAGTTGAATTTTGAGCCCTAATGAGTAACTTGCTATGCGATTTTGCAGCATATGACCATACCATACAAGCATAAGTTAAAATGGGTCTTAATTAGGAAGTGCACAAGAGCAATTTGTTTTTAAAGTTTAATGTACTATTCCGAGCTAAGAGGGGAAGTAATTTACTTTTGGCTGTACGGAATTTATTACGCGTGGTGAGAATATGTTGTTGAAAAGTGAGAGATTGGTCTAGAATAATACCAAGGTATTTACAGTGATTTGACCATGGTAGGGGGTGGCGCCGAGGCTAATTTGGAATTTATCTCGTTTATCACCTGTCATTGCATTTCTTCCACGGGAAAAAAGAGTAGCTTCAGTTTTGGTAGTATTAAAACTTCAAGAATCAATCGTCTATTATGTATATTAAATATCACTTTTAAAAATTATTTGTGGCAATTGGATAAAAAATCCACCAGATCTGGAAGCACTGTTTACGAGGACTAACAGTTTATGCGTCAAAAATCATGTTTGATTTAAACTTATATATTCTAAAATGCCGAAATTATCTAAGCAAGTTTTATTATTTGAAAATTTATGTAAGGAAATCGATAGTTTTAGAGATAGAGTAAAGGGGTGTAGTAAAGATGAACAATCTAAAGTTAAATTATTAAAAACCAAAGTTCAATCGTATGATCATGAAGTCGCGGAAATATTTAAAAATTTATCCGCTAAAGAGAATGAGGATTATATGGATATGTATTTCAGATATAAGGGAATGGTTTTTGATTTACTGGTGGAGTTAGAGGACAAAACAGAAGTAAACGCGTGCGATTCAGATACTCGCGCGGAAAATAAAGATGAGAAAAATGGTAAATCGTCTCTTATTAAATTACCGAAATTTGATCTTCCGCGATTTTTTGGTGAAACCGAAAATTTGATTTCTTTTAAAGAAATTTTTAATTCGACAATTCTACAGAATAATCAATCATCCAAAATTGAAAAACTGCAATATTTACATTCTTCAGTGCGCGGAAATGCAGCTAAATTAATTCCAGGATTCGCTCTGAAAGAGGAAAATTGGGATCAATGTTGGGAAATATTAAATGAAAGATATGAAAATAAAAGACAATTAGCATTGAGTCAAATTAACAAAATATTTTCTATGAAAATTGTAAAAGCAAACAATGCTAAAACTTTACTTGAGTTATTAGATACTTGTAATGAAGCCGTCAGAAATTTAAAAACTTTGGGTTTAGATTCTAATGCGTTAAGCGACTTAATTATAATAAAATTCATGATGGGGAAATTGGATGAATCGTTAAAACAGAGATAGGAATTAATGTTGGATAGTGATAAATTGCCTGATCTTGATCTTTTTAGGAAATTCGTTGAGCGCGAAGCGCGCGGAGTTGAAGAGATAAAATGTAATCAAGACGTAAAATTCACTAATTCGAAGAAATCAAACAACGTATTGAGTACAATTGTGAAAAAGGAAAATACGTGCATTCTTTGTAATGAGCATCATGCGCTATTTAAATGTCCGACATTTAATTCGAAACCGGTTAAAGAAAGATTGAAATTCGTTGAATTAAATAAGTTATGTCAAAATTGCTTACGCCAAAATCATAGGCTGGAGAATTGTAGGATAAGCATTAATTGTATAAACTGTGCAGAAAAACATCATACATTATTGCATGTTTATGGTATAAATTCAAATTCTGAAAGGGCGAATCATGTATCGCCAGACATTTCAGTTTCAAATAGTGCTCAGTTGTATTCCAGTAATGTTTTGTTATCAACGGCCCTAATTAAGGTTAAATCAAATAAAGGAAAAATTATGCGTTGTAAAGCTTTGATAGATAATGCTAGTCAAAATTCATTAATTACTAAGGAATGTGCTAAGCGATTAAATTTGCCCTTACGGAGCACGTCGCATAGTATAATAGGGATTAATTGCGTTTTAGCAGAGACTGCTCTCAACGAAACAGAATTTAAATTCACTCCGAATTTTTCGTCGGAGTCATTTTCAGTCAGCGCTTTTATAGTTGATAGGGTTACCTCACCTCTCCCTAATTTCCAACTACCGCAACACGATTGGCCACATATACAGGGATTACAACTAGCTGATCCAAAGTATTATGTTAGTGGTCCCATCGATTCTCTTCTTGGGGCAGAAATAGCCGCATCAATCTGCAATGGCAGTCCCATTCAAGGGCCAGCTGGAACTCCTACAGCATTTCCCACAAAACTGGGTTACCTAATTTCAGGTCGTGTTGATAGCTTTCACTGTACAAATATCAGTTTAACATGTCATACTACTGTTGATGATGATTTAAACAACACTTTAAAAAAGTTTTTTGATACAGAATCAATTCAAAATGTAGAAACAAAAATACCAAAAATGATCCTGTAGAAAATATTTATTTGACAACAACTAAAAGGAATAGTCAGGGAAGATATGTAGTTCATCTACCTTTTAAGCCAGATAAGGCACTAGGTGACAGTAAGTCAGGTGCTATTTCAAGATTTCTTTCCATTGAAAATAAACTTAAAAGGAATCCACAATTAAAGATGGAGTATTCGAATTTCATGAACGAATATATATCTTTGGGTCATATGACAAAATTACATCCAGATAAAATTAATGAAACGCCACATTATTATTTACCGCATCAAGCGGTGGTAAATGAAAACTCTGGAACAACAAAATTGCGTGTAGTATTTGACGCCTCGTTTAAAACAACAAATAACAAATCTTTAAATGACATTCTATATATTAGTCGTAAACTACAGTCAAATATTTTTGACAATTTAGTAAAATTTCGAGCCAACCCTGTAGCGTTCAGTGCAGACATCGCCAAAATGTACAGGCAAATCTTAATTGATAGAAAAGATAGAATATACCAAAGAATTGTTTGGAGAGAATCTCCCAATGACCAATTATCTTTGTACGAATTGAATACTGTCACCTACGGAACAGCTTGTGCACCCTATTTAGCGTTACGCACGCTTAAGCAATTATGTGAGGATGAAAATCAGAATTTCCCATTAGCAACAGAAATTGCCAAAGACAATTTTTACATCGACGACTTATTGTCAGGGGCACAATCCCTTCAATTAGCAAAAGATCTAATAATGGAGCTGCAGGCTCTAATGCATGCTGGAGGGTTTAAACTTAGGAATTGGGCTTGTAGCCATCCAGAAGCCCTCTTGATATTCCAGAGGAAGAGAAGGCCAATTCGGTCATTCATTTTTTTGAGGATAAAGAAAAAATAAATCAAAGAGTATTAGGAATGTTCTGGAATTTAAGTGAAGATACTCTTCAAGTTAGAACCTTAGCTGATCAGCAAATCCATACTAAGAGACAGTTGCTCTCCGTAATTGCGCAAATTTATGATCCCCTCGGAATTATTTCGCCATCTACAATAACTTTAAAATTAATTCTGCAAAAATTGTGGAAGTTGCAATCAACGTGGGATGAACCGATACCCCCAGATATTTTGCAAGAATGGAAAACTTTTTATGAAGAAATTGATCAGTTTAAATCTATGTCCATTCCACGCTATTTAGGTTCAAATACTACAGACTGTAGATATGAAATTCATGGGTTTTGTGATGCCTCTCCGAGGGCGTATGCGGCAGTCGCATATTTAAAGGTCATAACAAACACTATCCAAATATTTTTAATTGCTGCTAAAACTAGAGTCGCACCCATAAAAGAAATCACTTTACCCAAATTGGAAAGGTGTGGGTCTGTACTCTTATCAGAGTTAATTTGCAACATTCAAAAATCCCTTAACTTTATTCATTCAACATACTTGTACACGGACTCCTCATTAACATTAAACTGGATCAATAACCCTCCAAACAAAGGAAATAGTTTCGTGGGCCATAGAGCCACAAAAATAAGAGCTCTTACTCACTTGGAATCCTGGAGACATATCCTAGGAAAAGAAAACCCGGCCGATTGTGCCACGCGCGGATTATCCCTAGCTAAGCTGAAAGCTAGAACTGAGAGGTGGGAAGGGCTGGCTCCATAGTTTTGAGCTACCACCCATGTGTACTTTATATTCAGTTACAGTTCAGGAAAAAACTAATCCCCATCCGATAGACTCAAGATCTAAACCTCTACTTGCTAATAACATTCTCATATCACATATTACAAAATACTCTAACTATCTAAAACTTTTAAGGATTCTAGCGTATGTACTAAGATTTATAAATAACCTTAAAACCAAATCCAACGAAAGTGGTCCTTTAAAGGCCCTAGAACTAAATCAAGCGGAAATTTGTCTTGTAAAAATAATTCAAAATGCCGAATTTAGTGATGAAATTGTCTTACTACAGAAAGGAAAACTTTTAAAACCTTCACACCATCTGTTAAGTCTTGATCCTTTTCTGGATGAAGCGGGCATTCTTCGTGTTGGAGGACGCCTGCGGAACCGCCCATCCCTGCGATTTCAAGAAAAACACCCCATATTACTTCCTAAAGCAAATCACGTCACTTCCTTGATAATAACATATTATCATAACTTAAGCTCCCATGCTGGTCCCAATTTAGTACTTTCACTCATCAGAAACAAATTCTGGATTCCCCACGGTCGCTCCACGGTTAAGGCGGTTTTAAGAAAAGGTCTACTCTGTTTTCGTTTTTCAGCGAAGCCAATAATGCAAAAGATGGGGGATCTACCCTCAGAAAGAATCACACCCATTCGTCCTTTTTCGAAAGTTGGGGTCGATTTCGCGAGACCAGTAATGACAAAATGTCAACATAAACGAAAAGCGACAACCTTTAAATCATATATTGCCCTGTTCATCTGTATGGCTACAAAAGCAGTGCATCTTGAATGTGTGTCAAATCTTTCTACAGAAGCATTTCTCGCAGCATTGAAACGCTTCATTGGTAGGCGGAGATACCCCTCTGACATATTTTCGGACAATGGCAGAAATTTTGTCGGAGCCCATTCTTACCTCAAACTGTTATTTTCTTTATTCAAAGAAGAAAAATTACAAAATTTTGCTTCCCAACACCAAATAACCTGGCACTTTATTCCCCCGTGTGCACCAAATTTTGGGGGACTCTGGGAAGCGTCGATAAAATTAGCCAAACATCATTTGGTAAAAATTACACAAGGTGCAATTTTAACTTTTGAGGAACTTTCCACGCTTCTATGTCAAATAGAGGCTGTTTTAAATTCGCGGCCTCTAACACCATTGTCCAATGCTCCTAATGATTGCGCAGCTTTAACACCAGGACATTTATTGATTGGATCTGCATTATTAGAATTGCCAGAACCTTCTTTAACAAACAATTCTCTTAGTCTTTCTTCTAGGTATAAGCTCTTATTGCAGATGAAGGAGACGTTCTGGAAGAGGTGGACATCGCAATACCTGCCAACCTTGCTTCCGAGAGCCAAAAGAACCAACAACAGTCACAACTTTTCTCCAGGGGAACTCGTCATCCTGAAAAATAAAGCATTACCTCCCCTCCATTGGGATCTAGCAAGAATCATCAAGGTGATTCCAGGAACAGACGGAATCACCCGTGTAGTAGAAGTATACACGTCTGCTGCTGGAAATCTTATTCGTCCAGTCTCTCAAGTTATCCCTCTTCCGAGTATTTCGACTCCTGCTCCGGTGCCTCCCCGCCCCGCCCAGCATGTTGATTCATTGGGAGCGGGGAAGGCGACAGTGGATCAAAGGTAGACAGTCACGTGACCAGAGAGAGAAACAAAACTCATTCTTTTTCCTTTTTTTTATTATTCTGGTTTCTCTCTGAACATATTCGTAAAAACGGAAGTACTTTATTCTTTAGTGATAACCATTCGAACATTCATACTGAAGTCGCAATAAAATTATTCATTAATTGTTATATTATTCAAATAATAAGTATTATTCTGTTTATTCTTTATAATTCATTCAAGGCATAAAAAATATGCCTTTATACGTATTCGAAATGTTTTAAACCTATGCTAAAATACTTGAAAGATTCTGTTTCTTGTTCATCGAGATACTCAATTAAATTCAATAATTAAAATCAAGTACATCAATGATTTGACTTCGCATCTCTTTTGTGTGGCCTAAATTTACTTCAAGCATCCGGGAAATGCAGGAGAGAGGTGAGTTTGATTTCACTTAATATTATGCATGCTAAATTAGTTTCGTTTTAAATTCAAACTGGTTTTTATGCAGGTCAGAATTCTTGATTCATTGTACATAATTCTAATTAAATCAACAATCATGTTAGATTATGCCCTTTCGAATGACCATAATTTAATTGATTTCTAGTATTACACTATTGGGATGGTTTCCTGGTAAGAGGAATTTGCTGGAGGTTTCCATTGACAGAGAAGCCTTAAAAAATTTTATAATAAAGAACTTGTATAGTCGTAATCAAACAGTACTTGTAAGAACTTTTAATATAAAAATTCAAACAATTTTTGTAAAAAAATTTATTTTATTACTTTTATTTTAAATTCTCACGTAGACATTCTTGAAAGAATTTTATAATAAAATATCTAACATAAAAGGTCTTGGATATATTGTTTCAAAAAAGTTCTCAAGAAAAAGTATAAATTAGAACAAGATATTTTTCAAAATAAAAGTGCACAGTTATTTTGGAAACTCTGATTTCCATAAAAGCGATTTTTTGTTTTTCCCATTTGAATTTTCCTGAAAATATTGTATTTTTTTTTTTTTTTCTTTCGTGAAAACTAATTCTTGTGTATTGTAGAAAGGTAGAGATTATAATAATAGCCTTGGTAACCAAAACTGAGAATTATCCTTTATTATTTGTATAAGCACAAAATTTCACTATTTATTTAACTCAGATAATAATGGCTTATTTAAATGGTATCTATTAAACAACAACTATTTTAATCTTTTAATTTCCATATTATTGTCTCTAGTGCGATATTTACTTTCTACGGCCTTAATGGAGAATCTATACACTTTTTCTAATGACTGTAAAATGAACTTATTGAATGAATGATCATTAGACTAAACTGTGTAAGATTTAAATTAACGATAAAATGATATAAAGACCGTCTGTTTTATTTTGAATAGCTTTTGTTTGTGCTGATCACGTTCCCAGTTAGAGAAATGAGAGGAGCCATTAACTTCATAATACAAAACCTATTTGGGTAGGGACTCGATATATACAAAGAGATTAAGAGCGATGAAGCGATTTCAAAGTTAATTAAAAAGAATTCCTTTAATTACTCAGCTGATAGAGGTATTGTAATGATAAAATTTAAAACAATATTAAATCTTTTTAAAATGACAAAATAAACGGTTTGGATGATGTTTCAGATTCATGCAAGGTATGTGTCTAATAATAAATAAATAAGTGAACCCCACAATTATACGTAAAATTTCGTTAAAGTGTTTTTGTATTTCCATTGCCCAACTACCGTAAGTAATGGAAGTATTGTATTCGGTCGAAAAATTCGGTATCGAGTTTTCACCTGATTTACACGTTTTAAGGCCTCCTGAGTCCAAAAAAGTAGTTTTTGGCAATTGATGAGTGTGTGTGTATGTATGTGTGTGTGCATGTATGTGTGAAATCTTCTGCCTATCATATCTACGAAACTAATAAAGATAGAACTACGAAACTTCGCAATGGATACAGGTCTGGTGTACAGGGTGGTTCGAAAAAATCGATTTTTTTATTTCGGAATCGCGTTACATCTCAAAAGTTGTAGTTTGCTATCCTCAGTTGGGGAAAAATAACAAAAAAATTCTAAGCGTACATCTTCAGTTCGCGCATGAGGCTAAAAGTTTGAAAAAATATGTTAAAAATTGAAGTTTTCAAAAAATAATAAAATTAGTTTTTTGAAATTTTTTATAATGCAACAGCCATAAATTGTCAGTATATAGCTTAGTTTGAACATAAAAAAATATTTTATAGCTTTTACATAATATCTTTATATCGCGCATACGCCTTAAATTGGGCTAAAATCTATTAAAATTTGAAATTTACGTGTTTAATATACAATAATACATATACATGGCATATCTACGTTTCAAAAGTATTTTAAAAATTCTAAATTTGTTGAATATAACCTTTTATTACAGTATTATACGTACAAGTATAATTACACACACATTTATTTATATGTATATAATAACATTGCATGTCCTAGCTAATTACAGAATGATATATAGATTTACCTATTTTTTGTGTCTTTAAGATTCCTCAGATGTGTTGAGCATTGTTTTAAATTGAGATTTATAGTCAAATGGTGGCATAGTTGACCTTGAGAACAAAGTTGTCCTTATGAAACAATCCCTGTCCTCTTATCCCTATACTTTAGTACAAGATTCTTTTACGAGCTTTACAATTCTTTCTACACTTTGCTTGTGGCAAGGAAATTTAATTAGCTCGAACTCTGGGAGAACATTAGTATTAATAAGTTCTTCTAGGCTTTGCGTTGACACATTGCTCTTTATTGGAGGAGGTGTAAGTTTTCACTTGGACCAATCAATAAGTTCAATGTAACTTGAAGCTGCAAAATTGATGGTCGGTGGTTGAAAAGTTCGCACCTATTTCCCTTTTGGTTCTTGTTTTCTTGCTTTTAGCAGTCTTCGAAAAGCTAGCTGTCTTACGTGCACTCTCTCATCTAGTACCATTGAAATTTAAAGATTTTTGGGATGACAAAAATTACGCATTCCTCTGAATGACAGGATCAATTATTTAACGTACCCTGTCGGGCAGCTGTCTTGTCTTCTGTACTAATTTAAACACGTAAACTGCTCCAAACTTTACAGAGGGATGCATTTTAATTCCAAACCATACTGGAGCGTATATCTTCATAATTTAGCTGACCAGCAGTTTAATTTCGTCAGAAGGTTTTACTTCAGATATATAGTCTTAAGATCCTATTTGCCTAAGTTACCCACCTAGAGTTACTATGAGGACCAGGATCTTTCACAGCGAGATCTGGCGCACACTCTCCTGTCTTGACTGCTCGATAAATATTAAATAAATACTGTTGGTCCTTGTTTAAGTCAGTTTTGGTCACATTTATCTCCTCACTATTAATCTTTTCAAAATTAGCAACAGGGAGTTTTTTACAGTCAGTCAACTTCTTGCCAATTTGTCCTGAAAAACAATGCGCATAAGGTACGCCAATAAACTGAATAGACGAAATGGTCAAGAATTTCTTGTTTACACATTTCTAGATGGTGAAACAATATTCCGAATATTCTGAATCTTTTTTTTTTTGCGAGAAATTCGCACTTGATTTCCTCGAATTGGGTCCTACACCAAGATTATAGTTGTTGAAACCCGTCTCTTGTAGTCTCATTTATTTGCAGAGATTTTTAAATAACTTTGCCCTCGAGAATATAGGCAAATACTCTAGAATTCAAATACGGGCTTCTAGAACTCGCTTTTCAAGGGGACTAAAATTTATAAAGATGACATGGAACTATTTTTTCTAGAGCCACAATTTAGATTCTAGATGTCAGTTACAGATTTTTTTCTCAGTGTGTCTAGACAAGTCGGCAATGGAAAGAGAATGCGACGGTGAGGCGACAACTTTGCGCTTGCCCGTCAGTTACTGTTCGTGTTCAGTTTTTGACATTTTTTTTCAAAGTTTAAGCCTCATGCGCGAACAGAATATATCATCTAAAAGTTATATATTTTTTTAAGGTTGAAACTACGCTAAATACTAACAATTTATGACTATTGCATTATAAAAAATTACAAAAAAACTAATTTTAATATTTTTTGAAAATTTCAAATTTTAACATATTTTTTCAAACTTTCAGCCTCATGCGCGAACTGAAGATGTCAACTTAGAATTTTCTTTTTATTTTTCCCCAATTGAGGATACCAAACTACAACTTTTGAGAGGTAACGCGATTCCGAAATAAAAAAATCGATTTTTTCGAACCACCCTAGCTGTACAGATGAATTTCCCAAATTTTAGTGAAAATTGGAAAACCGGTAAAGGGTCATCGGAAACTGGAAGTGTGACCATAAGTCCGTATCTGCAAAACGGCTCTAACGATTTTCTTCAAAATTGCTATAAAAACACTCAATTAAGATGTCCTTTCGTATGATATAGTTGGTTAGTTCAGGAAAATTGATAGGCGTCCTGTATAAATAGCTCAATTTCAGGTCTCGCAAGTGCGTTCCTTTAAAAGTGACTGTACGGATCTTTTTCAAACTCACCGTATTAACTCTTTTTTAAATACTCTTTTGTATGTAATTATTGTTTTCCGGTCAATAATTGAGTATGCTAAGTTTTAGTAAAAGTTGGTGTCTCAAAAACGGCTCTAACGGTTTTCTTGAAAATTGTTACATAAATCCATTTTAGATACACTTTTTCATGTATTATGTGGTTATTACAGAAAAATTAGCGGTCTTTCTGATCAGATAGTTTGTGAGGTTGAGACGTTAGCACGTCACCACAGTTGTTTCAATTAAGCTGGATCCAGCAAAGTAGGAAGTGGGGACGGTTAAAATCACTCCGTCGCCAGTGGCTCGGTGACGGTTGAGGTCGAGCTAGTTTTGTGTCGGCAGGGTGCTGCATTAAAAGACTTAGATTTTGAATATTAGTTAAATTAGAAGTGATTTTTAAAAGTACGGATTGAAATGTAGTGAAAGGAGGGTGTAGGAAGAAGTATAAAATTAGAGATGGTTTTAGTAGATGGTGTGGATGTTGGAGGATCGATGGTGGATGTTGGAGGATATTATAGCGAATGTGATGATTCTTATTTTGGGGAGATCTCGAAAGTAGAGTAGTGGAGTTTTAGTGGCGTGAAGTTAAGTAGTGTTGAGTGTTGGTGAGTGTCTACTAGTTTTCGGAAAGTTCAAGCCGGGGCAGAAGGGAATCCTCTGTCCCATAGTGAAGCCGTAGTATTGGAGCACGAGTGTGACCGTCTCTACACCTTTCGACTATCTGCTGGGGTGAGATATTTAAGATAATTAAATTGTTGATTTATATATTTTTGATTAAGTAAAACGCTGACTGAGCTAAGCTTTAGTACTAGGCCGCCCTCCCATTAATCTGCTCAAATAAACTTTAGTTATTGTTATTTAAAGTCTTGTGTTCTCTTAGTAATCTAATTAAGTAAGTTAGGATGGAGTTTGCAGGAACGCAAATTCCACAAGTTCAGTTTTAGAGCTCGGAAATCAGTGTTTAAAAAAATAACTGTATCAATTATTTTTCTTATTTTTTAACTCATTGTGTAAACTGTTTTATGTCTTTACACGTGTATCAAGTTGCTATTACCAGAAAATTCCAAAAAATGCATATAGTATCGCCAAAAAAAAAAAAAAAAAAAAAAAAGGCATATAATATCTCAAAAAAAAAAAAAAAAAAAAAGCACATAATACGTGTAATAGTGGGTAATGGAAGTCGTATGGTTGTTTCACACCAGATTTTTATTATACAGCTTATATTATGTGTGCAAAATTGATGTGAAATTTATCGGATAATATTATAATTAGGATTAGCAAGAATATATATATATATATATTATCGCATAAAATAATAATAATAATAATAATAATAATTACAAAAGCGATCTTTTTTACTAATAATAAATAAACAATAGAAGTATATGTAGCTCCTTTTATTATATTCCTCTATATTCATAAAAATAAATTATTGGATTTGTAAGAATTTACGACATCTCGTTTTCAATGGATTTATACATTTTGAGATATTCTGAAAATAACTTAATAGTTTTTAGAAAATGCCTATTTATGTATCTGTTACCGAAATTTTTCAGCTGTTATATCTTACGAAAAAATGGATAAAATTATACAAAACTTTATATTTTTTTGGACTTTGATAAAAATTGGTGCTGGTTTGATTTTGACATATATCCCCAAAAAGCGGTAATGCTATGCTACGATTTTTCCCATATACCACAATGCTATATCTGAGCTTCTACCGTGTATAAGTGCGCATAACTTGTTATATGAAAGTGCCATTAGTAAAAAATGTGCTGATGAGATAGGTGCCTATCAATCGTGCTATATGGTAGTTTCTTCATGTGTGAGAAAGCTATAGCCCAGCTTTTATAGCATATAAGTGAACTAATCATCGTGTTTTATGTAAAAAAGTACGATTTTTATAATATTTAAATTTATATATGCTAAAATCAGCGATGTTATTAATTGCTTTCTCACCAGTTTCCATTAGGCTATATTTCAGAACCTATTGGTTAAATTTGCACAGAAATGCATATGTGAAATCCTAATAGTGGAAAGCTATGTTAATAAAATTTTTGTGCATGTTAATAAACAGGTGAAACTATTTTATATAATGAGACAAAAGAAAGTTTTATTGTTATCATATCATACAAGTTTTTAAAATACAGAAAAAGAAAGAAAAAGAAGAAAAAGAAAAAAAAAAAAAAGAAAAAAAAGAATTAGAAATGTAATTTTGTTAGCATTTAATACAAAATGTACATTTTGCAAAGGTATTTCATTTTTATTTTCAAAATTAGTCATTCAGAGTATATATGTGCATATATCTATACATATATAGAGAAGAGAAAAGTAAAAATCCTGTATTTATTTTTTAGTACGTATGAAGAATTATTCTTTTTTCTTTTATTATTATTCAAATGATACATTTTCAATTTGAACTGCCGTTTTCAGACACACACCATATCAAGACAAAATCCAAATTTTTATCCAAGATCAAAATGCTTTGTTTTAAAATACACATGTATTTATTAAAAGTTTAATTAAAAACATCTGAGTTGAAGCACTTTTTTTTACGCTGCATATATTCACCAATATAAATTATTTAATGTTATTATCATTTTAAATTTGAGTGACTGACTCTATTTTTTATACAATATCATTATAACTTTCTTATATATTCGAGATTTTTTTTTCATTACATCTGTTTTATGTTATTTTAATTTTTCTTTAAATGTGTCGAAAAAAGGTATAATATTTTTGCTACATTAAGCTGTTTTTACTCTACAGCAACAAATTAGCTGTTATGGAATGTAAAAAATTACTAGCTTGAAACAATAACATCGATAACTAAAACAAACTAAAAGTTATCTTCTACTTTCTATAGAAACACAAAAAGCCTCTATTTATTTAACTCAGACAGTAATGGCTTGTTTAAATGGTATCTATTAAACAACAATTTTCTGATCTTTTAATCCACATATTATTGTCTACTTCAATGAGATATTTATTTTCCATGACCTTAATGGTGAAGCGATATGCTATTTCTAATGATTGTAAAATAAGCATAAGAAAATAATGGCTAAACAGTATAAGATTTAAATTAGCGAAAAAATAAGATAAAAACTGTCTGTTTTATTTTGAATAGCTTTTGTTTGTGCTGATCACGTTCCAAATACAGTTCACTGTTACAGTGAAATAAGTGGAGCCGTTAACATCATAATGTAAACCCTATTTGAGTAGGGGCTTAAAATATACAGAGAGATTAAAAGACTTGCGATTTCAAACTTAATTCAAAATACTCTTTGAATTATTCAGCTGGTATGGATATTAATATGACAGAAAATTAAGGATTATTAAAATGGCATAATTAAGGCTGTTGATAGTGCTTCATATACAAACAAGACACATCTAATATTAAAAAAAATTCACATGAATACGGTTAATTTTTTGTTTGTGTTACATGTAACTTATATTATGTACACAAAATGAATTCGAATAAAAGTTATTCTAATAAGAGAGTATTTGATAGAATGGCCGACAAAATTCAAAGTTTTTATTCCTTCGCTTACAATAACAATAAATAATTAAATAAATGAATAAATAAAAAGTACGAAGCTTCTTTTGATATTATAATAAAAATTTAAAAAGAATATTTTTCGTATTTAAATATTTAATGTAAATATACATTTTGAAAAGATATTTTATTTTTTTACGCTAAAAATTGGTCAATTTATATATGTATATCTTCAACTATTTTTAGTGATCATTTTTGTGTACTCTTATTGGTGGTGCACACGTGCACAAAACTAAGTGCACGCCTTTGATATTTATATGTCATTTTACTTTGTATTTAATGTTTGTCTCTAAAGTAGTCATTTCCAACAATTTTTCGGAATACTGATTTGGTTTGATATTTTTTATTAAAGCTATTTTATGTTAATTCTTTTCATACTTTTCTTAAAGATTAACTGGTTATTTGATATTAAATCCTTTTGGTTATTCAGGATTTCGGTGTCATTTTATCACCTGTTTTTCTAAATTCTACTACTTTGTGACAATATCGATGTATATATATATATATATATATATATATATATATATATATACTCTATGACAAAAGAAGTGACGCACCAAGAAGGAGTAATGCACACTGGACACAAATTGACGTACATACTGGTTTTGATGGAGTCAAGCACCAATTCATCATTATCGTCGATCCTACGTGCAACTGGTACTTCAGTGACTTCAAATACCTTTAATAGGCGGCTCAGTGGGGTTGAGCTCAGTCCCCTGATCTCTCTTCCACTGAGGACATTTGGAGCATCATAAAAAGGGTCCTTTAACCAGCTCGGAATTTTACCACTCTAACGCAACAATTAGATAGAATTTGTCACGATACTTCAAGGAGCACATCTACCAACTCTATCAATTAATACCAAGCCGAATAACTGCGTACATAAGAGCCAGAAGTGGAACAACGCGTTATTGAATTGTTTACTTTATGAGGCCCTTTCTCTTGATTAAATCATTCAAATTTTCTGAAACTATAATCAATTGTTTTTCTCCACATGTTACTCCACATTGTTTGACCACATTTTACCAATTTTTGTCACATTTGGACCACTCATTCCACCCCATCTACCAAATTTTGCTCCCCACTTCTTCTTGGTGAGGGTTTTTTGTTGTTGTTATAGTTTGTGTATATATATATAGCATGTATATATGTATTATATATATATATATATATGGACACACACACAAAGTGAGAGAGAGATAAAAAAACACAAAATATATTTCTTTTTCATTGTTATTAAAGTAATAATCTTTTAATCTATAAATTTATGTATTCTATCTAATAATCTTGAGTTGTCTTTTTTTTTTTTTTTAACTATGTTTAAGCATATTTAATTTAAATTTAAGCATATAATATTTAAGAATATTTAAGCACCTGATATTTAATCATAATCCAAATTTTTTATTTAAAAAAAAAGTTATAAAATATGCGAGTGCTTATTTAAAGTTTAATTAAAGCAGCTACTGTGTAGCACTTTTAATGCTGCATTATTGCACTAACTATGTTATTATGATATGTGTTGTGACAAGCATATTTATGTGTAAGATATAGTTACAGATCATACAAGGTATTAAAAAATTACTTATTGTATGAGCCATGCAATAAATAAATGTTTCACACATTTTTTTTTTTACTGTAAATATATTTTACGCATCAATATTTTTAACCCAACACATATTTATAGGAATATATTTTTAAGTTTATCATAATGAGTAGTATTACCACAAGAGTAGTTATCATAGTTGCCAGCTTAGCACAATAGTTAACACGTAGTTGCCAATGTAGCTACCGAGAAATTTTACTAGATTTTTTTTTATATATGTCTGTAACAAATTATTTTTTCATTGATTATACAAAGTAAAAATTTTATTAAAAATTTCCTCCAATTTATTTAGCCAAAAAGTGTTAAACTGTGGAAGTATTTACTGTTTTCTCAGGCTTATTCTGAATGTTCCTTATTGCGTAGTTGGCGATACTGAATTGAATAAAAATGCATGCTGGAAAATTATCAAAAAAAAAAAAAAAAAAGAAAAGAAAAAAGAGAAATGTATCGCAAAAAGTACAAAATATAAACGCTTAACGAAAGCCTGTAACTAATTTCTATATCGTAAATTTAAATTAAAAATTCTTTCAAGAACGAAATGTTTTAAAAATTTGAAGTTAATTAATATGTCGGGCTGGAATTTAAAAATGCATCTTTGAAATTAGTGAACGCGTTTCGAAGCTTGTTTAGGAAAACAATTTTATTTATTTTCATACAAACATAAAGAATGATTTTCATTTACATTTTAAACAACCTTAATCATTACTGCTCTGAATTCTGGGTGCTCTGTCAATAAAAATAGCTATGGCAAACACACACACACACACACACGTTTATGTATATATATACACACACTATGAGAAATTTAACTGCTAGATTATAGTTAGTGACTACAAAAATGAAGTATATTCCAGTCACTGACTGTAAAAATAAATTCATGCCTTTAAAGCTGTCATGACATTTTTTTTCAAAGAAGGGACGTGATCCTTTAATACAGAGTTCACATTCTGAATTTTGCAGCAATTTGCTACAAATACGGTTGCTGGAGTTTTTTCTATAATAAGAGATCAAATCATATGATTTAATTTAATTCTTCGAATTTTATTGAAATTAGAGTGTATATTAGAGTGTCATTATTAGAGTCTATATGCATATATTTCCAACTGTACTATATTTTGTTGATACATTATTGTTTAAAGTTTTCCTTCCTGGTTTTTGACCTTATAATGGTGAACTTTTATGCATATGTGTGTGTGTGTGTGTATGTTATACAGGATTCCCACTCATTACTTTTTTAAGCAGCGGAATTTTTAAAGAGTTTTTTTTTTTTTTTTTTTTTTTTTTTAATTACTCTTCGAATATTTCGGTGATTAAAAATATGACGAATAAGAACCTTATATATTTATCAAAACACCCGGTTAATTATTTCTAAAATAGCAAGCAATTAAAAAATAATAATAATAATAACAGCCAAATTTAAGAACAATTTCTACAAAGCAGATAGCGAAAATTTAAATTATAAAAAAATAAAACATATTAAATTTAAAATATTCATACGTAAGACAGTTTAATTTCTTTATAAAAGTTTACTTTCAACCCGAAACATACTTGAAGTGCAAATATAATAAACAACTTGAAATTAAATGTATAAAAGTCATTTTCTTCTAATATTAGCTTGAAACAATTTCTTTCGATTGAAAATTAACATACAGATTAAATGTTTCTTTTTAAGGTAAAAACTGTGAAACATTTTATTAAAAAATGAACTGTGAGAACTTATAATGAATTCTGCAAACCTTATAATGTTAATATAAAAGTTTTGAAAGCTTTGAAGAACTTATTTATTTTAAATATAAACTTCTTTGAATTTAAATTAAACTAAGAAAGTAATTATTTAGCACATACATGCGCTAGGAAACAATTATCAACTTTTCGTCTTGCAATTATTAATACTCTTTCGAAATATATAACTATAAATTTAAAGTATTTTCTAATCTTATTTCAGAAATCTTTCCTTTTAACTTTTCTGAAAAAAAAAAAAAAAAAAAATATCTGTCAAAATTTTAAATTATACTTATTGAGGAAAACTTATGAACAAATTTTTTTTTTTTTTTTTTTTTATTTAGCTTTTGAAAATTTGAATTTAAATAAGATTTGTGTGAAACTTATGACGGAACTTTCGTCAATAATGTATAAAAGACGTATTTATGATTTTCAGGTTCAACTTTAAGCAATAAATGTGAGGATGATTTAGATTTTCCTCTCAACAGAATAATAATTTAATAATAATCTTTAAATGACTGATATGAGATATTTTCAGAAACCAGAAATAGGATTTTTTTTTTTGTTTTGTTTTGTTTTGTATATCATTAAGGTTCCTAATACAATAGGCTCCGTACAACGCTGGGACAGGGTTGCCAGATGAATACTACTGCTTTATTTTTTAACACCACTAATTTTATATCAAATTAAACGCTTTATACAATAAACTAAATCTGGTATGATTGAATCAAGAGATTGATACTCTAAAAATTTAGCAGTGTTAAAAAAAAAAAAAAAATCTTAATATTCATCATACAACACCAGCGTTGTCCGGGAGTCTACTATAGCAATGAAACTTTAGTGGTCTGAAAATAATACCTAGATTACGATTTAGTGGTCTCAAAATATAAAATAATAGACATACAACTACAAATTTTTATATATATATTTACTAAATACAGGGTGTCACAGTACTATATTTTAGACCTTCTAGGAGGTAAATACTTTCCTGGCGCGATGGTGACCATAAAAGTATTAGAAATATAAATACATTACGTAAGTAAATGTTCGTTTCTATAATAAACGTACATGGACAAAAGAAACATGCGTCAAAGATAACGTTTGAAGTTTTATCCATCGACTTTAATGCAGACATTGCATCTGCGTTGCTTGAAATTCTGAATATGCTTCTGAATATTTCCAGCTTATATCAAATTTTCCCAGAAGCATCTGCGATTTGTGCAGTCAACTGATCGGCGTTGTCTACTGAAGTGCCTTAATATTCCCCCAGAAGAAGAAATCCAAACATAATCGGTCCAATAACCCAGCAGGCCAACGCACCGGACCACCACGTCCAATCCACTGTTACCGAAATCGGACGTCTAGGTGATTATGAAATTTACGGCTGAGATAGGAAGGAGCCCCATCGTATTGGAACCACACTATCCGTCGCATTGGTACAGAAATATATTTGCTACCAAAATAATTTGACCCATGTTCCCTTTGTTTATGTACAATTATTTTTAAAACTAATATTTATTTATGTGGCATCTTTTTTATTTCTGATGTTACTATGTACACCACCACTTCAAGAAGGTATTTCCGACTCTCCTTTACTATTTGGTTCGGATTAGGGATGTGCCAGATCGTCAAAAACTATGATCCGCAGATATGGATATGAATACGAATATCAGTTTTTCTATATCCGCGGCTACGGATACAGATACGAATCCTTTATTTCAAGATCCGCGGATACGGATACGGATCTTTCAAAAATCTATAATAATTAAGTATATACACACAGAAAAAAAAGTTGTCAGTTGACAATACAGAATTGACTAAACCAAACAGCCGACTAGAAAACTTGAGTTAAAGAGTGCATCTAGCTGAACTAGTCTCCAAAACAAAACCCCAGACTAAGAAGGTTAATATTATCAGTTAAGACGGCTATATCTGATAATATTAACCTTCCTAGTCTGGGGTATTGTTTTGGAAACTTGTTCAGCTAGTACACTTTCTAGCTGAAGTATCCTAGTCAGCTGTTTGGGTTAGTCAATTCTGTATTGTCAACTGACAACTTTTTTTTTCTGTGTGATGTAACAATTTTTGCTTCCGTTACCCGTTCACCGTACGTAATGGAAGTAACGTATTCGGTTTCGATATCGAGTTTTCAAATAATTTAAAGTTTTAAGGTCTAAAAAGTGGTTTTGGGAAATTATTCACTGTGTATGTATGCATATGTATGTGTAGGGATGGGCGTGTATCTTGTGACAAGGACAAGGCTGATGAATCTTCAAAATCTAAAGATAGATCGACGGAACTTTACATTTAAAATTTCATATTTTAACTTTTGGTGAAAATTTCAAAACAAAAACTGGAAATGGGACAAGAAAAACCAAAAAAAAAAAAGACAAATCTACATCTGAAACAAGGCTGTAACACATTTTTTATTTCACTGTCGCAATATTGTACTAGTCGATTTCTCCAGGAAAAATGATAGGCAGTGCCCGTGAACATAGTAAAATATAGCAAAGCATTTTCATAAATTACGTTAAATAGAAAAAATTATTCAGCTTAATTATATTTAGCCCTATATATTGTTTACTAGCAGTATTTGCCCGCTTCGCTGAGCACTATACTTAAATGAGTTGTCAAAATTCTAATCATTATTAATTAATCTGAGTTAAAGTTTCCTCTCTGTTCCATAGAGGCTTTTCCCACTCGCAACGGGAGGAGTCTGGGTCCACACTGCCTTCGGCAGCAACTTACCCGCTTCTTACATCGCTTTCCCCAGCGGCTAAGTCAGAAGTTTTGCGAAATCTCACCACCAAAGTACATAATGTGTACACCTAATCAACATCCACACACCAAAATTCATCATTCTAAGATAATGTAAGGCGAATTCAAACAAGATAACGTGTTTTAACGCGTGTTTATTGCCCCCCCCCCCCCGACTTCAAGGGGTAAGGGGGCGAATTTCGTAAAATTCCGTTGCAATAAGTGTCGGATACATATTAACAATTTGCGCACCAAATTTCTTGAAATTCTTCTTTCAGATCCCATAGATTTCTCAGGACAAATTTAGCGCTAAAAGGTGTGTGTCTCGAGTTTGCCCCCTCGTAACTCTCCCCCCCCCCAAAAAAAAAAAAAAATGTGTTTCTGAAAATATAATAAGGAAGCCACATAGACTTTTTTCAATATATTTGTTCCATTTTCGGTAGAGGTCTACTCAAAAATCAGGAATTTTCAATAATTCCCCCCTCCCTTCCCTTAAAAATCGAAAATTCCTAAATGCAGATAATGTATTATTTGTACTCATGCCTAGTCTCCCCATGTGAAATTTCTTTACTGTGAAGTAATTAGGAGCCCAGTTATGCTTACAAACGTATTTTTGTTTTTTGCCTCCACCAGGGGGGAAAGAAGAGTAATTTCGGAAAAGTTGATATATATAATTTTAAGCTGGGTAAAGACCTAAATTCCTGCGAAGCGCCGTTGATTTCCGTCCAGCCGTTCTCAAGTGGTACACGGACA
Organism: Salticus scenicus; assembly: GCA_963930645.1. Lineage (NCBI taxonomy): Eukaryota > Metazoa > Arthropoda > Arachnida > Araneae > Salticidae > Salticus > Salticus scenicus. The sequence continues at coordinate 256,455,547 of OZ005655.1, forward strand.
AACGTGTTTTTGTATTTTGCCCCCAGGGCGGAACGTGGGGGAATTCTGAAAAGTTAATAGATATAATTTTAAGTTTAGTAATGACCTAAATTTCTGCGAAGCGCCGTTGAATTCTGCCCAGCCGTTCTCAAGTGATACCCGGAATGTTTTTGTCTTTTGCCCCACCACGGGAGAACGTGGAAGAATTTCTGAAAAGTAAATAACTACAATTTTTAGTTGAGTAAAGACCTAAATTCCTGCGTAGCGCCGTTGAATTCCGTCCAGCTATTCTCAATTAATACCCGGACAAACGTGTTTTTGTCTTTTGCCCTCCAGGGGGGAACGGGGGGGGATTTCCGAAAAGTTGATAGATCTAATTTTAAGTTGGGAAAAGACCTAAGTTCCTGCCAAGCGCAGTTGAACTCCGTCTGTCCGTTCTCAAGTGATACCCGGACAAACGTGTTTTACTCTTTTCCCCCCAAGGAGGAACGGGGGAATTTCTGAAAAGTTGATGGATATAATTTTAAGTTGGGTAAAGATCTAAACTGCTGCGAAGCGCCGTTGAATACGTCCAGCCGTTCTCAATTTATACCCGGACAAACGTGTTTTACTCTTTCCCCCTAAGGGGGAACGGGAAGAAATTTCTGAAAAGTTGATAGATATAATTTTAAGATGGGCAAAGACATAAACTACTGCGAAGCGCCGTTGAATTCCGTCCAGCCGTTCTCAAGTGATACCCGGACAAGCGTGTTTTAGTCGCCCCCCCCCCGCCAGTGTGGAACGGGAGGGAATTTCTGAAAAGTTGATAGATATAATTTTAAGTTAAGTAAAGATCTAAGTTTCTGCCAAGTGCCGTTGAATTCCGTCCTGCCGTTCTCAAGTGATGCCCGGACAAAAAAAGCGACATACAGACACAATGACACACACACAAACACAGGCAAAATTTTCTGAAGTCATTTTCGGCTTTCGCGGTATGTGAAACGTGAAGATATCGCAAAATTTTTTGATTTTGACAAATTTACAGACAAAAGTCTGATTTTATTAATATAGATAAAGTATATGCACACCGCATTGTGTTCTTAAATTTAGTTTTATATGAAAAACACCTAACACAAAATGAAATAAATTTTCAGCAATTTCCAAATATAGTTCAATTATATCCAAATGCTTTAAATAGTAATGTGAACGAATGATGAATGATTTCCATCTGCACGAAGCATGTATTTATGCATATATATATATAAAAAAAATATGTTTATTTCATTTTGTTTAGGGCGGCCTATAGATGTTACGTTGTACTTACCAAACATTTCCCCATAGACATAATATACAGAGTGTCCTAAAAGTTCCAGTACTGACGCTGATGTATTTTTTATTTACAAAACAACAAACCTTAAAACGATTATTTTTATGCTAATGATAAAAGGCACATTTAAAATAACGGAGGAAAAAATACAGAACTTACATTTATAATAAATGTTCAAAATATCCACCCTTTTCTAGGAGGCAAAGCTGAACTGGTTTGCGCATGTTTTTAGAAACGCGTTTTAACATGCTGGGAGTAACTTCTTGTAGAGAAACCTGTGCAGAACCTGTATTACGAAATGTCGAACGAGCTGATATAGCATATTTTTACTCAGTATTGCATCATCTGGATATTTATATCACCAAACATCTTTGCATCTTTCATACGATTTACATTCAAAATAAGCTTCAAACAGCGTAATTCTCTGAATGCGTGATAAACTCTTTTCACTATGAAGAACAAAATAACATAAAACTTTATTCTCACACAACTTGAGCGAGAAAAGAAACAAAAGATAAAAATTAAAGAATGGATGCAATAATAAGCAGATGATAAAATTTAATATTTAAAAAAATCATAGACACAATGAGTTCGTTAAGTTGGAGTACTGGAACTTTTAGGACACACTGTATTTGAATTATCTTGGATGTCGCAGTACACGATCCATTTACTTGATCTTAACAAAAAGAAATCACTCTATGATATAGATGGAATCACTCTGTGATGCAGATTTATAATTCCGAGTTTGGACGGTCTGCTACTATTTGTTTGTGAGATATTCTGATAATAGTCACACACAAACCAACCGATAAAACCATGAATTTCGGATTCATGGGTCCTCAAAACGAGTAAATATAACAAAAACTCAATTTTGAAAGTTTGATTCAAAAACAATATTTTCTCAGCCATTTATACGGGTTAGAGAAAATAAAAAATAGTTCCAAAAAATGTCATTTAAACACATTTTCAAATGAACTAATAACATTTTATTAAATAAAACTCATATAATCATCGTGAATTTTACTGAAAAAAAAAATGAGAACATTTGGACATTTAAAATTTTACGCAACTATTCCTTATTTATACATTTCCATTTTTATATATTTATTTTTTAAGTACTATTACGTTAAGAGAAAATTATATATTATGTAAAACATATGTATTACTTTTTATAATTAATTTCTTTTTCTTAAAATTTATAGTTTCAGAGATAATGCATGATCGATCTTATAAAAATGAATGTTTCATTTCTAATGATTTACAGTTAAACATCTGCTTTCAAACTGTCGCTTTGAGTATAAATAACTACCCAATATCGGATCTGATGCATTATTTATTTATTAAAGAATAATATCATCTGCCTTACTGAAACCGTCTCTCAGATGTTTTTATTTTATATTACTTTTAATTAAATCACAGTGTTATGGTGAATTTTGAATTTCAACAAAAACAATATGGTGAATTTTGAATTTCAACAGAAACAATATTTTTTAAATCTTAATATTTTAAATTTTACCAGAACTGTTTCATTTTTATTCAAAACTTGTATACTTTTACAAAACTATATATTTTTTAAACCCTTAGTACATGAGAATGAATTTTTTTAATTTATCAACTATACAAAACTATACCTTTTTATAATTTCTAAATGTCAGAAAACTAAATTTTTTTAATTTACCAATTCGGCAAAAACTATATGTTTCTATAATTTTTTAAACTAAATTTTTTTTTAATTTACCAATTCTGCAAAAACTATATGTTTCTATAATTTTTTAAACGTTACACGAATGGTTTAATTTTATTTAAAAACTTTTATATATATTCTTCGTTTTTTTTTATTCAAAAATTGGGTGTAGTTGCACTTAAGAATTTTCTTAGCTTATTTACGAAAACAAGATAGGCGGTGGGAATGGAATGACTTTTATATTTTTTTTGTTTTTGTTTTTACTTCGAGGGAAAGGAAGAGTATTTTGCCCACAGATGGTGTTGACAACAGTGTCGCAGAAATTTCCATTTTCTGGGAAAAAACAAGCGCTAGGGAGCTGTAGGAATTTGTTCGTGTGTGGTTAGTACCTCGTTCGCAGGAATTTTTTGTTTTTGGAAGCTCAAAAATGCTATCTTGCTAGTAAAAATGATGGAAGTATTAGGTAACTTGAGAATTTAAGGGGATCTTTGGATTACATAAATTCGCGGGCAGTGTCAGTCGGGTTCAGAGTTTAATTCTGGAATTTTGTGAGTTGACGAAAAAAATCCCAGATGTTTTTGTTTCACAAACAGGGCATCGGGCGGGAAATTTTTATTTTTTTTTACTTCATTGCATAGGGGTGAGAAATGTCCCTCCTTGAGGCGAAGTGTCCTATCACCGCGTGGGGGAATCACGACTAGGTGTGGTTTTTTGAGGGAATGGATTTTCATTGGGTAATGAATAATTTAGAAATCCCGGATGGCAACACTAGCTCTAATGCTCGTCGCCTTTTTTGGGAAAAAATTGATTATTCGAAGTTAGGACAGCGATGTACCACGACATGTAAAAAGGCCGCTCATAAAAGGAAGGGGAGCTCGCGGGCTCCCCAGAATATGGCAGAAGGTTTTGAGTATTCGAGCAGCATGGTCGCCCCTTCGTACTTCTCCCGAAGGTCCGATGTTAGGCCTAGAAATAGACGTAGCATAGAAGCACTTCCTGTGCGTGGCCGCTAAAAACATTAATCCGGTTAGCATACCCGCTACTAGAATTTGATTAGTGATGTGTCAAAAGCAGTTTCAACTCATCTGTCCGAGAATCTGAGCGGTAATAGCCATCTATCCTGAATACATTTCGCTCAGAGAAAATGGTCTTGTGAAAGAATATCCGCCAGTTTATAGACAATCAAAGTTGCGGATGGGTTCAAATTCTAGGGCCCAATTTCAAATGTATGTAGTACCTCAAGAGCTAACGTGGAACTTGATGTTCTCCTTTGTGAGGCTGGAAGGAAATGCTGGTTAAGAATTACCAAAATGCCAAGTGAGGGTTCAAGACATACAGAGAATATAATAATCCTCCTAGTATCCCAGTATCTACTCTCATGTTTGTCGACTACAACCCCCGCATTGAACGAGAGCCACTGCCTAGTACTAGCAGAGTGAAAAGTCCCCCCCCCCTCTTCGGACCACAACTACACGACTGGAAGACTCTTTCTTAATTTGTAAGTTTTATGCTATTTTTTAGTATTCTCTACCTTGTTGAATGTTATCTTATAATATAAAATGATTAAATACTAATCCCAGATATGTTGAAGTAATTGAATGGGGTTCAAATATATATATATATAAAGCAAAAAAAAAAATTTTTGTGAAAATTATGGACTATAAATTCTTGTTTTTTTTTTTTACCAATAACTGTGTGGTTTGATTTTGTCATTAAGTAAGAGTTTATTTCTTAGAAATTATGTAATAAAATTTTATGAATATAATTTATTTTTATTTATTTATTTTATTTATTTTATGTTCTAAAACAAAAAAAAAAGGGGGTAGAAACCTGATAATAGATAAAGAATTTATGAAGTTAGTAACTTTACAAAAAAAAAAGTTTTATTTAATACTCAGTGATGGCGGTGTCTCCTTGTTAATTTTGTATATGATTAAGGAATAATTGAGCACATAGTTAAACCCAAAGTAATCGAATAGATCAGAGAAGCTATGATCTACAAAAAAGACACTTAAAATGTACAAAAAGGCCAAGCTCAAAGAAAGAGAACTAATTAAAGTTGTGTCTAAAAAGGATGTGATATCAAATTCCCAAGCTTACATTCAAATACTTATTTAATATTCCCTTTTAACTAAATTTTCACATGTGAATCAAGTGCATTATGATATGTTGATAGAAATCCTTCTTTCCTGTACTAAATACATCATAGCCACATCATAGCGTGTTTCTGAAAAATATTATTATTTTTATTTATGTATGATGGGCTTGGCGGCCATCTTTCAAAGTTTTACGTTAGTTTGAATTCTATAAATTTCATAAATTACAGGATGAGTTGGTTGATTGGTTGGTTAATTGAGTTTTATATCGCACTAGTGCTGCGCAATGGGAAATAATTATAGGATGGGAGGATGGGAGTGCGCCAAACTTAACACTGTTAAAACTTAAATTGATTCAACTTGTGTGCTTAACGGGGCTTTTGCGATGTTTTTAATGCATTTTTTTTTCTTTTTTTAATCTGAATATTTCAACCCTCGTTGAATGGAATAACCATATTATTTTTACGAGATATTTATTCCAAGAAGCTAAATTCAAATTGGGTAAATATAACGGGGGGTGGAAGCTTCTATGCTCCCCCCCCTCTCCTTCATGATTTTACGTTAATTTAAATTTTTATATTCTTTATTCCCGGCATTTATAGGATAGAAGTGCACTTAATACTAAATAATTATAAGAAATCATGTTATCGAAATATTTCCGTCTCTGCTGAATGGAATAGCAAAATTAATTTTATATGAGATATATTATAAGAAACTTCTTTCAAATTGTGTGAATGTTTATTCATTACTTGAAAGATGGCCGCCAAGCCCATCATACATAAATAAAAATAATAATATTTTTCAGAAACACGCTATGATGTATTTAGTACAGGAAAGAAGGATTTCTATCAACATATCATAAAGCACTTGATTCACATGTGAAAATTTAGTTAAAAGGGAATATTAAATAAGTATTTCAATGTAAGCTTGGGAATTTGATATCACATCCTTTTTAGACACAACTTTAATTAGTTCTCTTTCTTTGAGCTTGGCCTTTTTGTACATTTTAAGTGTCTTTTTTGTAGATATCATTTATTTTGTTTAAACAGTTTTTATATTTACTGGAATTAACCTGATACTTTACATCAGATATGTCCTGGATTTCAACTCAGCTTTCGTGCGATGTTGTTCTTTGCGTTAAACTGTATTACAAAGTTTTCTTTGCGTTAAACTTTCCATAATTCTGGTTGCTAGACATTATCCATAGGTTTTCTATGCAGACTAGTATGTCGTGTCCATCACAAAACTTTCTTCTACATTTTCCTATACATATTAACGCAGCACAAATTATTTATTATTTTTTTCATTATGAATGCTGAATATTATCAACTCAGAGAGGTATTGTTGCACAAAATGTCCAACGGAAGTAAATTTTCACCATGCAGATGGCATCCTTTCAGTTCTAAAAAAAAATGTAGTATATGAGCTCCACTTATCGGCCGATAGGCATCGAGATTCAATCAGCATAATGTCTCATAATGGCCTTTTCACATATTAAGTTTTGTTTCATTATATGCAAGAGAACCTTTCCTTAAATTGCGAAAATCGCTGTATAGCAGCGCCACATGTTGAGATATTGGTACAAAAGTTGATAAGCACTATAATTTGTAACAATGTAAATTTATTTGTAAATTTATGCAATTCCATGTATTAGTTACTCAGATATAGCCTTCTCTGAAATTGCGGCAATCACTGTATAGCAGCACCATGTTGAGCAATTGACACCAAATATTGATAAACGCTATTATACATCAAGGTTCAATTGCATATAAATTTATATGTAATTCTGAGCAGTAGCTCCTGATATCTACTTGGAACAAAACTTTCGCCACACGCATAGAACACACACACGCAAATAGAAATTTTCTAAAAATAGTCAAATTGTTTTCAAGAGCTCTTACAACGTGTAAATCCATTAAAAACCGAAAATCGAAATTCATTTCAATAAAATGACAAGCGAAGCGGGCAAAGCCTGCTAGTATACTATATAGAAGGAAGTAGAAATCTTTATGCATCATAATTATCATTGCCAGATTGAATTGAAGGATATTAAAATTGGATACTATATCGTGTACTGACTTTCTTATTCTAAGGTATGAAAAATATATGAAAAAATCAGCAATTCAAGCTATAGATTTGAAACAAACGTTATTCAAAAATGTATTCATTTCTGTTTTCAGGGATATAAAATTTAAAATTGTACAAAATAATAAAAGCAAAGATTCTTTGGTTACAAAAATAACTTATAAAAAGAAAAAGCAGCTCAATTTGAAATTAATATTTTTCGGGTAAACTGAGATGAAGCAATTTCATATTTGGCGATTTATGTCTCTTTGGCGATATTTAACAGTTTTTCAGCAATTAAGATAGGAAATTTTGATTTTTAAAAGCTAAATTTTATAAAAGTTCCTAGATTAAGTAATTGTCTATCTGGAAAACCAGTTTTCAAAGAATTCTGCACATTTATGAATTCTCTAGCTTGTTTTAAAAAAAATTTCTTGAAGAAGAAATTTTTTCAAGAAGTTGTCAAAACATCTAATTTTACGCTAAATTGAAAATGCTCCCATTTTTTTACTTATTAACTTAGAAAGTTCGTTTTTATCTCAAATTAAAGATCTCGTTGATACGAATATTTTACTTTTTGTTTCATTTTACTGCGATATTTGGTTCGTCCAATATTTAAAACTTTACGGGAAAAAAATTTGCCGATTTAACATGGGAAAGTTGGTTTCTGTATAATAAGCATTTAACGATCTTGGGTTATTTCTGTCGATTTTATTATTGGCGCGTTCTGCTTTGTGTTAGTGGTAGTTTGTTTGTTTTGCTTTTCTCTGAGCTTGGCTTGGCAAAACGACCGTTTCTGCTTGATATAGGAATAGTAAAGCTTTAATATAGATTAAATGAAGCTGATAATGATTATCATAGATATAAAATAAAAAAATAAAATAAAATGTTGGCAAGTAAAATCTATGTGGGTTTTGAACACAAACATGATCAGGAATCTGGGTAGTGAGTTAGTTCAGTCCCCTGACCTGGAATTGTGTGTTGACTGCTAATTGTAAAAAAAAAAAAAAAAAAAAAAAAAAAAAAAAAAAAAAAAGGGGTGAAGGAGTAAATTAATTATTTAGACTAAGAGAATGGGTGTTGATATCAAAATAAAAGTAATGTTTTTGTTGTTAGCAATTCCAGAAGAGGACTGAGGTAACCTTTTGCTTTGCAGGTCCAGAAGTGGTGAAGAAATAAAATTTACATTTATCTTTATTTTTATTTTTTATTTAATTTAAGTACTACCCGATTCCTTTTGATAATAGAAGTACTTGAATTAGAAGTGAAAATAGGGAGGTCTAGATCAAATATAGGAGAGATATAAATTTATTAACAATATTTTAAATACTCAAATAGATGATAGAATTGAATTTTTTTTTACCTGTTCAGTTTCCTTCAAGATATGTAACAATTGGGCATTGCTATCACTGGTGTTTTTTTACCTGGGCTAAAATTGAAATTACACAACGCGGTTTTATTTTAGTTATGATTAAAGAAAATTATTCATTGAATTTGTTTTGAATATTCAATCTGAGGAGTAAAGAGTTCGAAATTTTCTTTATATCACTATACGTACAAAAGTATAATAAATGCTGATGCTTTTCTTTAGTAAAAGGTAGGGATATGAACTTGCTTGGATATAGATCTGTATGATTAAGATTGTTTGATAATTTAGTAGAAAAACCCTGTACTGTAACCTTTTGGCCTTACATCAGAAAACATAAATATATTAAATTACTTGTAAAAATAATAAGTTAGAATTAAATTTATACTCGAGTTCTTTTTTTGCGTTTCTTTATTTGATTTTGCAATCTCTTATATACAAAGAAAAGGTTGTAATCTATTGAATTTTAATATTTAATAATTTGATAAATTTTATTTGAAATTAGAATTATTTGTATGGATAACAAAAAAAAATATCCAGGGAGAGTTCAATTTACTAGAGTAAACAAAATTTGATGGTATATCTATTTCATAAAGTGTAAATAGTTTTTGTTTAAGGAAAGCATCAACTTTAAGAAAAGTAAAGTGAAAAGGCCATTATAACAATAAAAGTTACTTAGTAGGATTAGGAAAATTTAGATATGTAAAAGATAAAAAGATTAAATTTAAAAAATAATGTTGTGAAAAGTAAAAAGCTAAAAAAGTAAAATAACACAATATAATAACTGGCTATTTTCACAACATAATAACTGGCGCCGTGAGACCAGGATCTCACATAATCGTTATTGCGGAATAGAAAAGGTTCTTTTTAATTGTGATGCTTAATATTATTAATTTGCAGTATTTTTATCTGTATAATTTTTTTTTATTTTTATTTTTGTGTTTTGTGCTTTTATTGATTTTTTTATAGAAGTATATTTATATCCAATGTATTAATTCTTTTTAACAATATAATTAATTTTGGTATGGCCCTCTTCTTGCATTTGAAAAAGTTTCCCCTCAAGGAAAGGATATATTTTTCTTTTTCTCTCTCTCTCGGTATATATATATTTTTTTTATTTATTTACTTAGCCCCCTATATAGATAGATATAATCTGATTCAAAATTAATGATAACAAAATATTTTTCTCAGTCTATTTATATTTAAAATTTTACAAAAGAAAAGAAAACACGATTTGATAATTTGTATTCAGAGTACTGTCTAAATGCTAAACTTTTACTAAACTATGTTTATATATATGTGTATTTTTTAAATTTTCTAGACTTGTTATTTCAAAAAAAAAAGGGGGTAAAGATTTTTTTTTTGATAACTTGAAGGTAATTAGATTAAACAGGTTAATTACAAAAATGACAGGTGACAATCATAAAGGAACTCCGGTAGAGCCTGGCCTAGAAGGTAGTGGACTTCAGAATGATTCACTAGTCGCTAAAAGTCAGAATTCGAGTGCAGCCCTGACAGTGGGGGTGGAAAATGCGCAGAGTCAAAGAAGAGCGCTCCTCTTAGATAACCTTTCTTTAATTCCGGTTTTTACAGGAAGGGACCCCACATTCTCAGTTAATGAATTCTTCTCGAAATTTCATGAGTTCGCGGGTTTTTTGGGTTGGAAGCAGGAAGAGCTTTTCTTCGCTGTCACTCAGCGGTTAGCTGGAGCAGCACAGAGCGTGTACAGGGATCACAAAATGCATGTCAAAAATTTTGGGGAGTTAGAAAAATTATTAAAAGATAGATTTGGAGCAAAGGAAGATTTGCATCGTTGCATACATAATTTTTGGTCCTTTGTACAATCACCCGACATGTCAGTATCGGATTTCATAGTCAAGGCTAAGGTTAGAGCCAGGAGAGCTCTAGAAGCCCAAAAAATCCCCAGCGAAAATTTAGCGCAAACTGAAAATGAATGGTTGCTAGCTCTTTTATTAAAAAACTTGAGGCCCGAGGTTAGAAAAGGAGTTATAGCTAGGTCCCCTACTACGGTTGAAGAGATTGAGCGGATTGCGCTTGCAGAAGAGGAAGCTTTTCTCTCGGTTAGCCCCCAGCAAGTATCTAGCTCAAGCGGCTATGTGGCTGAGTTGGCCTGCGCGGCCCAAGTAGCGACCCAGGATAGGTCAGCAACTCCCCACCAGACACTAGCGAATCTTATTGCTGATTTATCAGTACAAGTTTCGCAGCTTTCCTCAAAAGTCCAAAGCCTCGAGAGTAGGAGAGATGAGCGACCATCTCCGAAATCTAAAAAAGACATTGTGTGCTATTATTGTGGTAAAGTCGGGCACTACAAGAGCGAATGTTTAAAGAGACAGAAAGATGTTCAACAGAATAGGAACTCAGCCCAAAATTCTCAAAATTATACTTTCAGAAGCGGATATCGTTCCCAGGGTAGGGGAGGTGCTCAGGTAGGCACTGAAAGATTGCCAAATAGTGCCCACCATGAAAACAAACCTTTAAACTAAAAGGGATCTCACCTAGAGAGGTAGCGGCTTGGGATCCTGCACCTTCAACACACATACCTCAAAATACTGAATATTTCTATTCAGGTTGGAACAAATCTTTTGTAAATGAACTGCCGATATTATCATTTTTCTATAAAGGTGAACATCATAATGTGTTAATTGATTCTGGGTGTTCCTGCAATTTGATAGCCAGTAATATTGTAAAAAAAATTAGGGGAATAGGTAAACAGACTTGTTCAACAAGTCTCAGAACACTTTTAGGCGGTGAAGTTTCTTTAAAAAATAAGGTAGAGCTACAGTTTAAATTAGGAAAAACTGAATTTTCTGACATTTTTGCTATATGTGAAGGTTCTCTATCTCCAAGTTTTCAAGTTATTTTAGGGATACCTTGGCTTAATAAATACAATGTTAAAGTAGATTTCAAAAACAAAACACTTACTGGAGATAATTTTGAAATTTTGTTTGGGTCTCAACAAGACCAGTCTGTTAATTTTGGCACTGCAATGCTCAACCCTATCCCCATATATGCAAAAACAAAAAAAATTATTCCTTCTCTCTCAGAATCAGTAATACCGGTAAAAGTAAGAAACATGAACAATTCTAATTCCAAAAATGTGTTTATTTACCCTCATAAATTTATCTCTGATTCCATTGTCATTAGTCATACAGTTTGCTTAAATAACCCGGATAAGTTGTATGTAAAGGTTTTAAATTTAACAGAACAGCCTTTTCATTTAAATAAAAATTGTCAACTTGGATACTTAGAGGAAATTAGGGAGGAAGAGCCAAAGCCCCAGGTAAACTTTGGGGAAGTGACAGAAATTGGAGCATTGGAAAATATAAATTTGCAATGGGACACAGAGTTTAAATTAGATCACTTAGATGAAAATTTAAAAGAGGAGGTACAGAAATTTTTACAAAAGAACTCTGATGTTTTTGCTGCCTCAGTACTTGATTTACCAGGGTGTGACACTGTTATGCACCACATAAATTTAAGTGATGACACCCCTGTTAGGAGTTCTCCCTATAGAGTTCCCTACAACTTAAGAGAGGAGATGAATAAACAAATAAATACTCTCATCGAAGCAAAAATTCTTGTGCCATCTAATTCTCCATATGCATCCCCCATTATTTTAGTTAAGAAGGCGGACGGTTCATTTAGGCTAGCATGTGATTTCAGGAAATTAAATAATAAAATAGTTAGTGACAATTACCCTATCCCTAATATCTCTGAAACTATAGACTCTTTGGCAGGCGCCAAATATTTCTCCACTTTAGACCTTACTAGTGGATTTTTTCAGCAAAAGATACCTGAAAACCAGCAGCATATTACAGCAATTGTGACGCACGATAAGCTATTGCAATGGACCAGAAGTCCATTCGGTTTAAAATCTTCCCCCGCAGCTTTCCAAAGATTAATGAATTTTATTCTAAGTGACTTACAACATCTAAACATTCTAATTTATATAGATGACATCTGCATAGCTTCTAAAGACATAAAATCCCATTTTGAAAAATTAAATTTAGTTTTTGATAGGTTAAGAACCCATAATTTACGTTTAAAGCCCTCTAAATGTCATTTTTTTAAATCTCAAATAACATTTCTTGGTTTTAACATTAAAGATGGTGAAATTTTTCCTGCAGACAAAAATGTTGAGGTGATCAGTAAAATTAAGCGTCCAGTAAACAGAAAACAAGTTAGATCTTTTCTGGGATCTGTGGGATTTTACAGAAGGCATATAAGTGATTATTCGAAAAGAACAATAAACTTAACTAATTTGACAAAAGAAAAGACAAAATTTCAATGGACAGACAAAGCTGAACGAGAATTTTTAGATATGAAAAATGAAATTGCTAAAATTCCTTCTTTGTTACTTCCCGACATGAAAAAAGATTTTATTTTGTATACAGACAGTTCAGCAGAAGCCATGGGGGCGGTTTTATGTCAATATGATAATTCAGGTTTTCCACACCCTGTAGCATTTGCTAGTAGAAAATTAAAAGAGGTTGAGAGAAAATATTCGGCTACTGAGCGAGAACTCTTGGCTCTGGTTTGGGCAACTCAGTATTTCAAATGTTACATTTTCCATCGAAAATTCATTATTTACACTGACCACGCAGCCCTTACTTATGCATTGAAACTTAGGGACCCCACCTCTCGAATTGCTAGATGGTTGTGTGCTTTAAGCGAATTTGAATTTGTCGCCAAGTATATAAAGGGAAAATGTAACTCCGTAGCGGACTTCTTGTCAAGGTTTATAGATCATGATTTACAAGTTGGGGATAACCCTACCATAGACTGTAATGTACTGGAAAATGTCAATCAAGAAATTCACACCTTAAGTAATGTAGAGTTTTTAGAGGAAATCAGGCGCGCTCAAAGCCAAGATAATTTTTGTAAATATGTTAGTGCTAGATTGTGTAAAGGCTTACCTATTACTCCTAAAAATTATAAATTTTCAGTAAATAATGAAGTTATTGTATGCGAAAAAATTAACCCAATTCACAAAAAGGAAAAAGGTGAGAGAATTGTTTTGCCTAAAGCTCTTGTGCCAAAAGTTTTTCGTATGACTCACGAGTCTCCAGTGGCATGTCATGCGGGTTTTTACAAAACATTTTTTAGGATAGAAAATAATTATTTCTGGAAAGGGATGTATTCAGACGTTAAAAGGCTAGTGGCTTCCTGTCAATCTTGCTTAGAGTTTAGGGCACACAAACCTAAAAAATTAGCTGAGCTACAGAGATTAGAAATTCCAAATAAACCGTTTGATACCATACACTCTGATATCTGTGGTCCTTACCCTATTACTGAAAAGGGAAATAAATATATTGTAAGTTATGTTGACAGTTTCAGTAAATGGCCAGAAGCTTATGCAGTACAAAACATCACCTCTGATACGTTGGCAGAAACCTTGGCCGACTTTATCTCAAGACATGGGGCACCCACAAAAATAATTACTGATAAAGGTAAAAATTACATGAGCGAAGCAATATCACAGGTATACAGTAAATTACAAATTAATCACAGACACACTTCCAGTTATCATCCCCAGAGCAATTCTAAAGTTGAACGCCAGCATGCAACTATGAATAATGCACTCGCCCACTTAGTAAATAATAATCACAATGACTGGGATGATAAATTAAAATTTGTACTTTTAGCTATGAGGTCAGGTATACATTCCACAATTAATGAAACACCCTTTTTTGTTACATACGGCAGAGATATTCAACTTCCTTATAATATTTTCTGTCAAAAAGAACCTATTAATTATAACGACTGCCCTACATACTGTGAGCAACTAATTCCCTCTCTAAAACATACATTCTTACAAACCAAACAATTATTAGAAAAATCTGCTGAAAGGCAAGAAAGTTATAGGAAAAAGTTTGCTATTGATAAACATTTAAAGGTAGGAGATCTGGTGATGCTGTATACTCCAGCAATTAAACCAGGCCTTTGTAAAAAATTTAACAAGAAGAACTCAGGTCCTTTTCGTGTTATTAGAAAACTAGGTTTTGTAAATTTTGAGATACAGGAAGTGAAAAATCCAAACAATGTTCAAATTGTGCATGTCGACAGATTATCGAAAATAAAAATTAAACCCGTATTCCCTGTCTTAGATAGTATAGAGAATGAACTGACAGAAAACATTACAACACCACAGGTACAAGTTAATGGAGACCTACACCCTGTAGTGGAGGATATTTGGGAAAAGTATAGGTTAGCGAGAAAAGAAAAGAGGAGAAAACGATTTCTTTTAAATTTTGTTGGTTCACCAGAAAGTGATTCGCAGATTATTCACAGTTCTCAGGATCAGCCAGGGTTTGATACTGTTTTCGAGTTAAATTCCCCTCATAGGACTCTGGATGAGCAGGTGACAGGTTCGATTCCCAGCCATACTCTACCTTCTCTAGTGTTTAACCCTTTAGATTCCTCGCCTAGAGTTAGTGAAGCGGAAAATGAGGAAGTGCCGGGTTCAAATCCCTTATATCTTTTACCCTCCCAGGAGATTAGAGAAAGGTCGGTCTCTCCTACTGTCAGTCAAGCCGAACTAGATTTCTCGCATATGCCAGGCCAGTCAAAAGTGAAAAGGTCTAGAGTTAATTTAAAAACTGCGTCAAAAATCCCCACACACCAATACTTACTGAGAAAGCGAAAGTGAATTTTGGTATATAAAATTTTTGTAAATAAATTTTTTTTTTAATCTTTATTTTGATATGTTATGTGTTAGTCTATGTAAACACTCAAGTCTTATATTAGTATTTTTTCTTAAAATGCCAGAAATTTTGAATGAAACTGTCATTTTTACTTTTCTCGCATTTTTTATACTTGAAAAAAATGTAGGAAAAACTTTTTATTTTATTGGTTTTGGTTTTGTCAGGATAGCAAAAAGCTAAATTAGAGCAAATTATGATACTGTTTATTGTATTCTTTGGATGCGAAAAAAAAAAAAAACTTAGCAGTTTTCGATGGAGTTTATTAGGAAAAATGTAAGCATTTTTATGCAAACCTGTCATGTTTGAGCCATTGTTTATACTATGTGGATTTCAAAAAAATAAAAAAAAGAGAAAAGGGGCGGTGAGAATAAAAAAAAAAAAAATTTTTTATTGCACTGCAGTATAATGCAGGAACTACATGATTATAAATGTAAAGTGCCGAAAAATGTTAAAATGGACATATTTACTTGTCCACACTCAGTTAGAGTGAGAAAGAGAGAATGAGAGAAAAAATTCTTACCTCTAACTGTTTTTTATCATATATACAATGGACTTTCCTTGTTATATTGGTTTTCTGGATGTAATCCCATTACAAGGAGAGGTTATTCAACCGTACATGATAATTTAAGAAGATTTTGTGTTTAATTATGCACAATGGGTAGAAAAAACACTTGGTCATTTTGCATATTTATTTTTGTATATACATACCTTTTTGTGTTCACACTTCATTATTTTCTATATATATGTTTTTTTTTTTGTTTTACTTTATTTACCATTGACCACCGGTGGTCAGACAAAAATCGATGTATCATCACAACTCGGTATTTATATTTATTATTTATATATATTTATTATCTTCTGTGTAACAATGTCTATGTAATCAATTATTATTTTATTTCTATGTAAAATGTAGTGTGTAAAGGATTCTTCCGGACGTGTGGCCCTGTCCGATAGATTACAAAACCTTATTGCCTAGGGAAATTTCAATCCCAAAAATGTCAAGTCCCTTTTGAAGTTTAGCGAGTAATTTAGCTTTTTCGTAAATATTTACATCACCGCTTCGATAAGATTGGTTATTTGGGGAAAAGTCGAGACAGGAAGGAGAAATATTTCGGTTCTTCGGATTGAATAGTTGACTGCCGTTAGCTTCAGTCGGAGAAAAAAACCTCTTACGGTTCTTCGCGAATGGATTGATTGATAAGGTGGAGCGACGGAAGGGGTAGAAAAATATCGTCTGCTGTTAAGCGCAAAGAGAGAAGAGATCAGCTGTTGATTGTAAACAGTCCGGCTCGTAGCAACGAGTTTGTTTACCTTAGCTACGGTTTTGGTAGCAAGGACTCCCGTTTGCTGTTTTCATTCCTTATACACACCGATTACATTATTACCTTATATGTATTACACAAAGACTAATTTTAATATTATTTGAGCAAGGTATTAATTAAAAGAACTTAGTTTATTTAGTACAATTTTAATTTTGGGAACTTAGTTTTTTTTGGAGAAGGACAGAAATCTCAGATATAAGGCCTGATTTGGGGTTTCTGGTAAGGTGTGTGTTTGGTGGTTCTGGGAAATTTATGGATCGTTGTTTGATTTATACGTTCGCCTGGGACACTTTAACATTCTCTTTTTCTTCAGAAAAAAAAAAATAAATTTTATTTTTTTTTTGCATAAAAGGGAGGGTGAAATGTTATGGTGAATTTTGAATTTCAACAAAAACAATATGGTGAATTTTGAATTTCAACAGAAACAATATTTTTTAAATCTTAATATTTTAAATTTTACCAGAACTGTTTCATTTTTATTCAAAACTTGTATACTTTTACAAAACTATATATTTTTTAAACCCTTAGTACATGAGAATGAATTTTTTTAATTTATCAACTATACAAAACTATACCTTTTTATAATTTCTAAATGTCAGAAAACTAAATTTTTTTAATTTACCAATTCGGCAAAAACTATATGTTTCTATAATTTTTTAAACTAAATTTTTTTTAATTTACCAATTCTGCAAAAACTATATGTTTCTATAATTTTTTAAACGTTACACGAATGGTTTAATTTTATTTAAAAACTTTTATATATATTCTTCGTTTTTTTTTATTCAAAAATTGGGTGTAGTTGCACTTAAGAATTTTCTTAGCTTATTTACGAAAACAAGATAGGCGGTGGGAATGGAATGACTTTTATATTTTTTTTGTTTTTGTTTTTACTTCGAGGGAAAGGAAGAGTATTTTGCCCACAGATGGTGTTGACAACAGTGTCGCAGAAATTTCCATTTTCTGGGAAAAAACAAGCGCTAGGGAGCTGTAGGAATTTGTTCGTGTGTGGTTAGTACCTCGTTCGCAGGAATTTTTTGTTTTTGGAAGCTCAAAAATGCTATCTTGCTAGTAAAAATGATGGAAGTATTAGGTAACTTGAGAATTTAAGGGGATCTTTGGATTACATAAATTCGCGGGCAGTGTCAGTCGGGTTCAGAGTTTAATTCTGGAATTTTGTGAGTTGACGAAAAAAATCCCAGATGTTTTTGTTTCACAAACAGGGCATCGGGCGGGAAATTTTTATTTTTTTTTTACTTCATTACATAGAGGTGAGAAATGTCCCTCCTTGAGGCGAAGTGTCCTATCACCGCGTGGGGGAATCACGACTAGGTGTGGTTTTTTTGAGGGAATGGATTTTCATTGGGTAATGAATAATTTAGAAATCCCGGATGGCAACACTAGCTCTAATGCTCGTCGCCTTTTTTGGGAAAAAAATTGATTATTCGAAGTTAGGACAGCGATGTACCACGACATGTAAAAAGGCCGCTCATAAAAGGAAGGGGAGCTCGCGGGCTCCCCAGAATATGGCAGAAGGTTTTGAGTATTCGAGCAGCATGGTCGCCCCTTCGTACTTCTCCCGAAGGTCCGATGTTAGGCCTTGAAATAGACGTAGCATAGAAGCACTTCCTGTGCGTGGCCGCTAAAAACATTAATCCGGTTAGCATACCCGCTACTAGAATTTGATTAGTGATGTGTCAAAAGCAGTTTCAACTCATCTGTCCGAGAATCTGAGCGGTAATAGCCATCTATCCTGAATACATTTCGCTCAGAGAAAATGGTCTTGTGAAAGAATATCAGCCAGTTTATAGACAATCAAAGTTGCGGATGGGTTCAAATTCTAGGGCCCAATTTCAAATGTATGTAGTACCTCAAGAGCTAACGTGGAACTTGATGTTCTCCTTTGTGAGGCTGGAAGGAAATGCTGGTTAAGAATTACCAAAATGCCAAGTGAGGGTTCAAGACATACAGAGAATATAATAATCCTCCTAGTATCCCAGTATCTACTCTCATGTTTGTCGACTACAACCCCCGCATTGAACGAGAGCCACTGCCTAGTACTAGCAGCGTGAAAAGTCCCCCCCCCCTCTTCGGAACACAACTACACGACTGGAAGACTCTTTCTTAATTTGTAAGTTTTATGCTATTTTTTAGTATTCTCTACCTTGTTGAATGTTATCTTATAATATAAAATGATTAAATACTAATCCCAGATATGTTGAAGTAATTGAATGGGGTTCAAATATATATATATATAAAGCAAAAAAAAAAAAAATTTGTGAAAATTATGGACTATAAATTCTTGTTTTTTTTTTACCAATAACTGTGTGGTTTGATTTTGTCATTAAGTAAGAGTTTATTTCTTAGAAATTATGTAATAAAATTTTATGAATATAATTTATTTTTATTTATTTATTTTATTTATTTTATGTTCTAATACAAAAAAAAAAAAAAAGGGGTAGAAACCTGATAATAGATAAAGAATTTATGAAGTTAGTAACTTTACAAAAAAAAAGTTTTATTTAATACTCAGTGATGGCGGTGTCTCCTTGTTAATTTTGTATATGATTAAGGAATAATTGAGCACATAGTTAAACCCAAAGTAATCGAATAGATCAGAGAAGCTATGATATAGGAATAGTAAAGCTTTAATATAGATTAAATGAAGCTGATATTGATTATCATAGATATAAAATAAAAAAATAAAATAAAATGTTGGCAAGTAAAATCTATGTGGGTTTTGAACACAAACATGATCAGGAATCTGGGTAGTGAGTTAGTTCAGTCCCCTGACCTGGAATTGTGTGTTGACTGCTAATTGTAAAAAAAAAAAAAAAAAAAATACAAAAAAAAAAGGGGGGTGAAGGAGTAAATTAATTATTTAGACTAAGAGAATGGGTGTTGATATCAAAATAAAAGTAATGTTTTTGTTGTTAGCAATTCCAGAGGAGGACTGAGGTAACCTTTTGCTTTGCAGGTCCAGAAGTGGTGAAGAAATAAAATTTACATTTATCTTTATTTTTATTTTTTATTTAATTTAAGTACTACCCGATTCCTTTTGATAATAGAAATACTTGAATTAGAAGTGAAAATAAGGAGGTCTAGATCAAATATAGGAGAGATATAAATTTATTAACAATATTTTAAATACTCAAATAGATGATAGAATTGAATTTTTTTTTACCTGTTCAGTTTCCTTCAAGATAGGTAACAATTGGACATTCCTATCACTGGTGTTTTTTTACCTGGGCTAAAATTGAAATTACACAACGCGGTTTTATTTTAGTTATGATTAAAGAAAATTATTCATTGAATTTGTTTTGAATATTCAATCTGAGGAGTAAAGAGTTCGAAATTTTCTTTATTTCACTATACGTACAAAAGTATAATAAATGCTGATGCTTTTCTTTAGTAAAAGGTAGGGATATGAACTTGCTTGGATATAGATCTGTATGATTAAGATTGTTTGATAATTTAGTAGAAAAACCCTGTACTGTAACCTTTTGGCCTTACATCAGAAAACATAAATATATTAAATTACTTGTAAAAATAATAAGTTAGAATTAAATTTATACTCGAGTTTTTTTTTTTTGCGTTTCTTTATTTGATTTTGCAATCTCTTATATACAAAGAAAAGGTTGTAATCTATTGAATTTTAATATTTAATAATTTGACAAATTTTATTTGAAATTAGAATTATTTGTATGGATAACAAAAAAAAAATATCCAGGGAGAGTTCAATTTACTAGAGTAAACAAAATTTGATGGTATATCTATTTCATAAAGTGTAAATAGTTTTTGTTTAAGGAAAGCATCAACTTTAAGAAAAGTAAAGTGAAAAGGCCATTATAACAATAAAAGTTACTTAGTAGGATTAGGAAAATTTAGATATGTAAAAGATAAAAAGATTAAATTTAAAAAATAATGTTGTGAAAAGTAAAAAGCTAAAAAAGTAAAATAACACAATATAATAACTGGCTATTTTCACAACATAATAACTGGCGCCGTGAGACCAGGATCTCACATAATCGTTATTGCGGAATAGAAAAGGTTCTTTTTAATTGTGATGCTTAATATTATTAATTTGCAGTATTTTTATCTGTATAATTTTTTTTTATTTTTATTTTTGTGTTTTGTGCTTTTATTGATTTTTTTATAGAAGTATATTTATATCCAATGTATTAATTCTTTTTAACAATATAATTAATTTTGGTATGGCCCTCTTCTTGCATTTGAAAAAGTTTCCCCTCAAGGAAAGGATATATTTTTCTTTTTCTCTCTCTCTCGGTATATATATATATTTTTTATTTATTTACTTAGCCCCCTATATAGATAGATATAATCTGATTCAAAATTAATGATAACAAAATATTTTTCTCAGTCTATTTATATTTAAAATTTTACAAAAGAAAAGAAAACACGATTTGATAATTTGTATTCAGAGTACTGTCTAAATGCTAAACTTTTACTAAACTATGTTTATATATATGTGTATTTTTTAAATTTTCTAGACTTGTTATTTCAAAAAAAAAAGGGGGTAAAGATTTTTTTTTTGATAACTTGAAGGTAATTAGATTAAACAGGTTAATTACAAAAATGACAGGTGACAATCATAAAGGAACTCCGGTAGAGCCTGGCCTAGAAGGTAGTGGACTTCAGAATGATTCACTAGTCGCTAAAAGTCAGAATTCGAGTGCAGCCCTGACAGTGGGGGTGGAAAATGCGCAGAGTCAAAGAAGAGCGCTCCTCTTAGATAACCTTTCTTTAATTCCGGTTTTTACAGGAAGGGACCCCACATTCTCAGTTAATGAATTCTTCTCGAAATTTCATGAGTTCGCGGGTTTTTTGGGTTGGAAGCAGGAAGAGTTTTTCTTCGCTGTCACTCAGCGGTTAGCTGGAGCAGCACAGAGCGTGTACAGGGATCACAAAATGCATGTCAAAAATTTTGGGGAGTTAGAAAAATTATTAAAAGATAGATTTGGAGCAAAGGAAGATTTGCATCGTTGCATACATAATTTTTGGTCCTTTGTACAATCACCCGACATGTCAGTATCGGATTTCATAGTCAAGGCTAAGGTTAGAGCCAGGAGAGCTCTAGAAGCCCAAAAAATCCCCAGCGAAAATTTAGCGCAAACTGAAAATGAATGGTTGCTAGCTCTTTTATTAAAAAACTTGAGGCCCGAGGTTAGAAAAGGAGTTATAGCTAGGTCCCCTACTACGGTTGAAGAGATTGAGCGGATTGCGCTTGCAGAAGAGGAAGCTTTTCTCTCGGTTAGCCCCCAGCAAGTATCTAGCTCAAGCGGCTATGTGGCTGAGTTGGCCTTCGCGGCCCAAGTAGCGACCCAGGATAGGTCAGCAACTCCCCACCAGACACTAGCGAATCTTATTGCTGATTTATCAGTACAAGTTTCGCAGCTTTCCTCAAAAGTCCAAAGCCTCGAGAGTAGGAGAGATGAGCGACCATCTCCGAAATCTAAAAAAGACATTGTGTGCTATTATTGTGGTAAAGTCGGGCACTACAAGAGCGAATGTTTAAAGAGACAGAAAGATGTTCAACAGAATAGGAACTCAGCCCAAAATTCTCAAAATTATACTTTCAGAAGCGGATATCGTTCCCAGGGTAGGGGAGGTGCTCAGGTAGGCACTGAAAGATTGCCAAATAGTGCCCACCATGAAAACAAACCTTTAAACTAAAAGGGATCTCACCTAGAGAGGTAGCGGCTTGGGATCCTGCACCTTCAACACACATACCTCAAAATACTGAATATTTCTATTCAGGTTGGAACAAATCTTTTGTAAATGAACTGCCGATATTATCATTTTTCTATAAAGGTGAACATCATAATGTGTTAATTGATTCTGGGTGTTCCTGCAATTTGATAGCCAGTAATATTGTAAAAAAAATTAGGGGAATAGGTAAACAGACTTGTTCAACAAGTCTCAGAACACTTTTAGGCGGTGAAGTTTCTTTAAAAAATAAGGTAGAGCTACAGTTTAAATTAGGAAAAACTGAATTTTCTGACATTTTTGCTATATGTGAAGGTTCTCTATCTCCAAGTTTTCAAGTTATTTTAGGGATACCTTGGCTTAATAAATACAATGTTAAAGTAGATTTCAAAAACAAAACACTTACTGGAGATAATTTTGAAATTTTGTTTGGGTCTCAACAAGACCAGTCTGTTAATTTTGGCACTGCAATGCTCAACCCTATCCCCATATATGCAAAAACAAAAAAAATTATTCCTTCTCTCTCAGAATCAGTAATACCGGTAAAAGTAAGAAACATGAACAATTCTAATTCCAAAAATGTGTTTATTTACCCTCATAAATTTATCTCTGATTCCATTGTCATTAGTCATACAGTTTGCTTAAATAACCCGGATAAGTTGTATGTAAAGGTTTTAAATTTAACAGAACAGCCTTTTCATTTAAATAAAAATTGTCAACTTGGATACTTAGAGGAAATTAGGGAGGAAGAGCCAAAGCCCCAGGTAAACTTTGGGGAAGTGACAGAAATTGGAGCATTGGAAAATATAAATTTGCAATGGGACACAGAGTTTAAA
This sequence comes from Salticus scenicus, assembly GCA_963930645.1. Classification (NCBI taxonomy): domain Eukaryota; kingdom Metazoa; phylum Arthropoda; class Arachnida; order Araneae; family Salticidae; genus Salticus; species Salticus scenicus. The sequence goes on from OZ005655.1 coordinate 256,478,649, forward strand.
TTAGATCACTTAGATGAAAATTTAAAAGAGGAGGTACAGAAATTTTTACAAAAGAACTCTGATGTTTTTGCTGCCTCAGTACTTGATTTACCAGGGTGTGACACTGTTATGCACCACATAAATTTAAGTGATGACACCCCTGTTAGGAGTTCTCCCTATAGAGTTCCCTACAACTTAAGAGAGGAGATGAATAAACAAATAAATACTCTCATCGAAGCAAAAATTCTTGTGCCATCTAATTCTCCATATGCATCCCCCATTATTTTAGTTAAGAAGGCGGACGGTTCATTTAGGCTAGCATGTGATTTCAGGAAATTAAATAATAAAATAGTTAGTGACAATTACCCTATCCCTAATATCTCTGAAACTATAGACTCTTTGGCAGGCGCCAAATATTTCTCCACTTTAGACCTTACTAGTGGATTTTTTCAGCAAAAGATACCTGAAAACCAGCAGCATATTACAGCAATTGTGACGCACGATAAGCTATTGCAATGGACCAGAAGTCCATTCGGTTTAAAATCTTCCCCCGCAGCTTTCCAAAGATTAATGAATTTTATTCTAAGTGACTTACAACATCTAAACATTCTAATTTATATAGATGACATCTGCATAGCTTCTAAAGACATAAAATCCCATTTTGAAAAATTAAATTTAGTTTTTGATAGGTTAAGAACCCATAATTTACGTTTAAAGCCCTCTAAATGTCATTTTTTTAAATCTCAAATAACATTTCTTGGTTTTAACATTAAAGATGGTGAAATTTTTCCTGCAGACAAAAATGTTGAGGTGATCAGTAAAATTAAGCGTCCAGTAAACAGAAAACAAGTTAGATCTTTTCTGGGATCTGTGGGATTTTACAGAAGGCATATAAGTGATTATTCGAAAAGAACAATAAACTTAACTAATTTGACAAAAGAAAAGACAAAATTTCAATGGACAGACAAAGCTGAACGAGAATTTTTAGATATGAAAAATGAAATTGCTAAAATTCCTTCTTTGTTACTTCCCGACATGAAAAAAGATTTTATTTTGTATACAGACAGTTCAGCAGAAGCCATGGGGGCGGTTTTATGTCAATATGATAATTCAGGTTTTCCACACCCTGTAGCATTTGCTAGTAGAAAATTAAAAGAGGTTGAGAGAAAATATTCGGCTACTGAGCGAGAACTCTTGGCTCTGGTTTGGGCAACTCAGTATTTCAAATGTTACATTTTCCATCGAAAATTCATTATTTACACTGACCACGCAGCCCTTACTTATGCATTGAAACTTAGGGACCCCACCTCTCGAATTGCTAGATGGTTGTGTGCTTTAAGCGAATTTGAATTTGTCGCCAAGTATATAAAGGGAAAATGTAACTCCGTAGCGGACTTCTTGTCAAGGTTTATAGATCATGATTTACAAGTTGGGGATAACCCTACCATAGACTGTAATGTACTGGAAAATGTCAATCAAGAAATTCACACCTTAAGTAATGTAGAGTTTTTAGAGGAAATCAGGCGCGCTCAAAGCCAAGATAATTTTTGTAAATATGTTAGTGCTAGATTGTGTAAAGGCTTACCTATTACTCCTAAAAATTATAAATTTTCAGTAAATAATGAAGTTATTGTATGCGAAAAAATTAACCCAATTCACAAAAAGGAAAAAGGTGAGAGAATTGTTTTGCCTAAAGCTCTTGTGCCAAAAGTTTTTCGTATGACTCACGAGTCTCCAGTGGCATGTCATGCGGGTTTTTACAAAACATTTTTTAGGATAGAAAATAATTATTTCTGGAAAGGGATGTATTCAGACGTTAAAAGGCTAGTGGCTTCCTGTCAATCTTGCTTAGAGTTTAGGGCACACAAACCTAAAAAATTAGCTGAGCTACAGAGATTAGAAATTCCAAATAAACCGTTTGATACCATACACTCTGATATCTGTGGTCCTTACCCTATTACTGAAAAGGGAAATAAATATATTGTAAGTTATGTTGACAGTTTCAGTAAATGGCCAGAAGCTTATGCAGTACAAAACATCACCTCTGATACGTTGGCAGAAACCTTGGCCGACTTTATCTCAAGACATGGGGCACCCACAAAAATAATTACTGATAAAGGTAAAAATTACATGAGCGAAGCAATATCACAGGTATACAGTAAATTACAAATTAATCACAGACACACTTCCAGTTATCATCCCCAGAGCAATTCTAAAGTTGAACGCCAGCATGCAACTATGAATAATGCACTCGCCCACTTAGTAAATAATAATCACAATGACTGGGATGATAAATTAAAATTTGTACTTTTAGCTATGAGGTCAGGTATACATTCCACAATTAATGAAACACCCTTTTTTGTTACATACGGCAGAGATATTCAACTTCCTTATAATATTTTCTGTCAAAAAGAACCTATTAATTATAACGACTGCCCTACATACTGTGAGCAACTAATTCCCTCTCTAAAACATACATTCTTACAAACCAAACAATTATAAAAAAAATCTGCTGAAAGGCAAGAAAGTTATAGGAAAAAGTTTGCTATTGATAAACATTTAAAGGTAGGAGATCTGGTGATGCTGTATACTCCAGCAATTAAACCAGGCCTTTGTAAAAAATTTAACAAGAAGAACTCAGGTCCTTTTCGTGTTATTAGAAAACTAGGTTTTGTAAATTTTGAGATACAGGAAGTGAAAAATCCAAACAATGTTCAAATTGTGCATGTCGACAGATTATCGAAAATAAAAATTAAACCCGTATTCCCTGTCTTAGATAGTATAGAGAATTAACTGACAGAAAACATTACAACACCACAGGTACAAGTTAATGGAGACCTACACCCTGTAGTGGAGGATATTTGGGAAAAGTATAGGTTAGCGAGAAAAGAAAAGAGGAGAAAACGATTTCTTTTAAATTTTGTTGGTTCACCAGAAAGTGATTCGCAGATTATTCACAGTTCTCAGGATCAGCCAGGGTTTGATACTGTTTTCGAGTTAAATTCCCCTCATAGGACTCTGGATGAGCAGGTGACAGGTTCGATTCCCAGCCATACTCTACCTTCTCTAGTGTTTAACCCTTTAGATTCCTCGCCTAGAGTTAGTGAAGCGGAAAATGAGGAAGTGCCGGGTTCAAATCCCTTATATCTTTTACCCTCCCAAGAGATTAGAGAAAGGTCGGTCTCTCCTACTGTCAGTCAAGCCGAACTAGATTTCTCGCATATGCCAGGCCAGTCAAAAGTGAAAAGGTCTAGAGTTAATTTAAAAACTGCGTCAAAAATCCCCACACACCAATACTTACTGAGAAAGCGAAAGTGAATTTTGGTATATAAAATTTTTGTAAATAAATTTTTTTTTTAATCTTTATTTTGATATGTTATGTGTTAGTCTATGTAAACACTCAAGTCTTATATTAGTATTTTTTCTTAAAATGCCAGAAATTTTGAATGAAACTGTCATTTTTACTTTTCTCGCATTTTTTATACTTGAAAAAAATGTAGGAAAAACTTTTTATTTTATTGGTTTTGGTTTTGTCAGGATAGCAAAAAGCTAAGTTAGAGCAAATTATGATACTGTTTATTGTATTCTTTGGATGCGAAAAAAAAAAAAAAAACTTAGCAGTTTTCGATGGAGTTTATTAGGAAAAATGTAAGCATTTTTATGAAAACCTGTCATGTTTGAGCCATTGTTTATACTATGTGGATTTCAAAAAAATAAAAAAAAGAGAAAAGGGGCGGTGAGAATAAAAAAAAAAAAATTTTTTTATTGCACTGCAGTATAATGCAGGAACTACATGATTATAAATGTAAAGTGCCGAAAAATGTTAAAATGGACATATTTACTTGTCCACACTCAGTTAGAGTGAGAAAGAGAGAATGAGAGAAAAAATTCTTACCTCTAACTGTTTTTTATCATATATACAATGGACTTTCCTTGTTATATTGGTTTTCTGGATGTAATCCCATTACAAGGAGAGGTTATTCAACCGTACATGATAATTTAAGAAGATTTTGTGTTTAATTATGCACAATGGGTAGAAAAAACACTTGGTCATTTTGCATATTTATTTTTGTATATACATACCTTTTTGTGTTCACACTTCATTATTTTCTATATATATGTTTTTTTTTTTTTTGTTTTACTTTATTTACCATTGACCACCGGTGGTCAGACAAAAATCGATGTATCATCACAACTCGGTATTTATATTTATTATTTATATATATTTATTATCTTCTGTGTAACAATGTCTATGTAATCAATTATTATTTTATTTCTATGTAAAATGTAGTGTGTAAAGGATTCTTCCGGACGTGTGGCCCTGTCCGATAGATTACAAAACCTTATTGCCTAGGGAAATTTCAATCCCAAAAATGTCAAGTCCCTTTTGAAGTTTAGCGAGTAATTTAGCTTTTTCGTAAATATTTACATCACCGCTTCGATAAGATTGGTTATTTGGGGAAAAGTCGAGACAGGAAGGAGAAATATTTCGGTTCTTCGGATTGAATAGTTGACTGCCGTTAGCTTCAGTCGGAGAAAAAAACCTCTTACGGTTCTTCGCGAATGGATTGATTGATAAGGTGGAGCGACGGAAGGGGTAGAAAAATATCGTCTGCTGTTAAGCGCAAAGAGAGAAGAGATCAGCTGTTGATTGTAAACAGTCCGGCTCGTAGCAACGAGTTTGTTTACCTTAGCTACGGTTTTGGTAGCAAGGACTCCCGTTTGCTGTTTTCATTCCTTATACACACCGATTACATTATTACCTTATATGTATTACACAAAGACTAATTTTAATATTATTTGAGCAAGGTATTAATTAAAAGAACTTAGTTTATTTAGTACAATTTTAATTTTGGGAACTTAGTTTTTTTTGGAGAAGGACAGAAATCTCAGATATAAGGCCTGATTTGGGGTTTCTGGTAAGGTGTGTGTTTGGTGGTTCTGGGAAATTTATGGATCGTTGTTTGATTTATACGTTCGCCTGGGACACTTTAACATTCTCTTTTTCTTCAGAAAAAAAAAATAAAATAAATTTTATTTTTTTTTTGCATAAAAGGGAGGGTGAAATGTTATGGTGAATTTTGAATTTCAACAAAAACAATATGGTGAATTTTGAATTTCAACAGAAACAATATTTTTTAAATCTTAATATTTTAAATTTTACCAGAACTGTTTCATTTTTATTCAAAACTTGTATACTTTTACAAAACTATATATTTTTTAAACCCTTAGTACATGAGAATGAATTTTTTTAATTTATCAACTATACAAAACTATACCTTTTTATAATTTCTAAATGTCAGAAAACTAAATTTTTTTAATTTACCAATTCGGCAAAAACTATATGTTTCTATAATTTTTTAAACTAAATTTTTTTTAATTTACCAATTCTGCAAAAACTATATGTTTCTATAATTTTTTAAACGTTACACGAATGGTTTAATTTTATTTAAAAATTTTATATATATTCTTCGTTTTTTTTTATTCAAAAATTGGGTGTAGTTGCACTTAAGAATTTTCTTAGCTTATTTACGAAAACAAGATAGGCGGTGGGAATGGAATGACTTTTATATTTTTTTTGTTTTTGTTTTTACTTCGAGGGAAAGGAAGAGTATTTTGCCCACAGATGGTGTTGACAACAGTGTCGCAGAAATTTCCATTTTCTGGGAAAAAACAAGCGCTAGGGAGCTGTAGGAATTTGTTCGTGTGTGGTTAGTACCTCGTTCGCAGGAATTTTTTGTTTTTGGAAGCTCAAAAATGCTATCTTGCTAGTAAAAATGATGGAAGTATTAGGTAACTTGAGAATTTAAGGGGATCTTTGGATTACATAAATTCGCGGGCAGTGTCAGTCGGGTTCAGAGTTTAATTCTGGAATTTTGTGAGTTGACGAAAAAAATCCCAGATGTTTTTGTTTCACAAACAGGGCATCGGGCGGGAAATTTTTATTTTTTTTTACTTCATTACATAGAGGTGAGAAATGTCCCTCCTTGAGGCGAAGTGTCCTATCACCGCGTGGGGGAATCACGACTAGGTGTGGTTTTTTTGAGGGAATGGATTTTCATTGGGTAATGAATAATTTAGAAATCCCGGATGGCAACACTAGCTCTAATGCTCGTCGCCTTTTTTGGGAAAAAAATTGATTATTCGAAGTTAGGACAGCGATGTACCACGACATGTAAAAAGGCCGCTCATAAAAGGAAGGGGAGCTCGCGGGCTCCCCAGAATATGGCAGAAGGTTTTGAGTATTCGAGCAGCATGGTCGCCCCTTCGTACTTCTCCCGAAGGTCCGATGTTAGGCCTTGAAATAGACGTAGCATAGAAGCACTTCCTGTGCGTGGCCGCTAAAAACATTAATCCGGTTAGCATACCCGCTACTAGAATTTGATTAGTGATGTGTCAAAAGCAGTTTCAACTCATCTGTCCGAGAATCTGAGCGGTAATAGCCATCTATCCTGAATACATTTCGCTCAGAGAAAATGGTCTTGTGAAAGAATATCAGCCAGTTTATAGACAATCAAAGTTGCGGATGGGTTCAAATTCTAGGGCCCAATTTCAAATGTATGTAGTACCTCAAGAGCTAACGTGGAACTTGATGTTCTCCTTTGTGAGGCTGGAAGGAAATGCTGGTTAAGAATTACCAAAATGCCAAGTGAGGGTTCAAGACATACAGAGAATATAATAATCCTCCTAGTATCCCAGTATCTACTCTCATGTTTGTCGACTACAACCCCCGCATTGAACGAGAGCCACTGCCTAGTACTAGCAGCGTGAAAAGTCCCCCCCCCCTCTTCGGAACACAACTACACGACTGGAAGACTCTTTCTTAATTTGTAAGTTTTATGCTATTTTTTAGTATTCTCTACCTTGTTGAATGTTATCTTATAATATAAAATGATTAAATACTAATCCCAGATATGTTGAAGTAATTGAATGGGGTTCAAATATATATATATATATAAAGCAAAAAAAAAAAAAAAAAATTGTGAAAATTATGGACTATAAATTCTTGGTTTTTTTTTACCAATAACTGTGTGGTTTGATTTTGTCATTAAGTAAGAGTTTATTTCTTAGAAATTATGTAATAAAATTTTATGAATATAATTTATTTTTATTTATTTATTTTATTTATTTTATGTTCTAATACAAAAAAAAAAAAAGGGGTAGAAACCTGATAATAGATAAAGAATTTATGAAGTTAGTAACTTTACAAAAAAAAAGTTTTATTTAATACTCAGTGATGGCGGTGTCTCCTTGTTAATTTTGTATATGATTAAGGAATAATTGAGCACATAGTTAAACCCAAAGTAATCGAATAGATCAGAGAAGCTATGATATAGGAATAGTAAAGCTTTAATATAGATTAAATGAAGCTGATATTGATTATCATAGATATAAAATAAAAAAATAAAATAAAATGTTGGCAAGTAAAATCTATGTGGGTTTTGAACACAAACATGATCAGGAATCTGGGTAGTGAGTTAGTTCAGTCCCCTGACCTGGAATTGTGTGTTGACTGCTAATTGTAAAAAAAAAAAAAAAAAAAAAAAAAAAAAAATACAAAAAAAAAAGGGGGTGAAGGAGTAAATTAATTATTTAGACTAAGAGAATGGGTGTTGATATCAAAATAAAAGTAATGTTTTTGTTGTTAGCAATTCCAGAGGAGGACTGAGGTAACCTTTTGCTTTGCAGGTCCAGAAGGGGTGAAGAAATAAAATTTACATTTATCTTTATTTTTATTTTTTATTTAATTTAAGTACTACCCGATTCCTTTTGATAATAGAAATACTTGAATTAGAAGTGAAAATAAGGAGGTCTAGATCAAATATAGGAGAGATATAAATTTATTAACAATATTTTAAATACTCAAATAGATGATAGAATTGAATTTTTGTTTACCTGTTCAGTTTCCTTCAAGATAGGTAACAATTGGACATTGCTATCACTGGTGTTTTTTTACCTGGGCTAAAATTGAAATTACACAACGCGGTTTTATTTTAGTTATAATTAAAGAAAATTATTCATTGAATTTGTTTTGAATATTCAATCTGAGGAGTAAAGAGTTCGAAATTTTCTTTATTTCACTATACGTACAAAAGTATAATAAATGCTGATGCTTTTCTTTAGTAAAAGGTAGGGATATGAACTTGCTTGGATATAGATCTGTATGATTAAGATTGTTTGATAATTTAGTAGAAAAACCCTGTACTGTAACCTTTTGGCCTTACATCAGAAAACATAAATATATTAAATTACTTGTAAAAATAATAAGTTAGAATTAAATTTATACTCGAGTTTTTTTTTGTGTTTCTTTATTTGATTTTGCAATCTCTTATATACAAAGAAAATGTTGTAATCTATTGAATTTTAATATTTAATAATTTGATAAATTTTATTTGAAATTAGAATTATTTGTATGGATAACAAAAAAAAATATCCAGGGAGAGTTCAATTTACTAGTGTAAACAAAATTTGATGGTATATCTATTTCATAAAGTGTAAATAGTTTTTGTTTAAGGAAAGCATCAACTTTAAGAAAAGTAAAGAGAAAAGGCCATTATAACAATAAAAGTTACTTAGTAGGATTAGGAAAATTTAGATATGTAAAAGATAAAAAGATTAAATTTAAAAAATAATGTTGTGAAAAGTAAAAAGCTAAAAAAGTAAAATAACACAATATAATAACTGGCTATTTTCACAACATAATAACAGCATGTATTTCCTTTATAAACGCTGTATGTATTAAGAGCAAACGGTGGGAAATTTAAAATTTCTTCATGTAAAAGTGAAGACGGAAGTTCATTGCATGTACGAAAGAAAAATTAAAGCATTTAAAAGAAAAATTGTAAATTATGGGAAAAAGTAAATTCTGAGAACGTAAAAGAGAAGATATACTGTATTTCTTTTAGTTATACATTAAAGATAGTTTGTAAAGAGTTATAACAGTTTCTTTCTGATTTTCTGAAAATTTCTACAAAAGATCGCATTTGATCCGTTGAAGAAAATAACGGATCCGGATACGAATACGGATCTATTTTTCTCGCGGATATCCGCGGATACGGATACGGATACGGAGCTCCGGCACATGCCTAGTTCGGATACGTCTGGATTCACTCGATCTTTCCTAGAAATTCTGAAACGTGCTACCAAGATACCCTGTATATCACTTCTATATAAAAAGGCAGAATTTTAAGATATTCTAAATAAGACTCTATGTGTTTCTGATTTATTGGCACTACTTCATGTCAAACTAAAATATATATATATTTAGTTCCATTCCAGAAATCAGTTTAAATGCACAAATTATGCAAGACAAGTTTATAATAACTTGCAATAAGATATGCTGAAAAACTGATATTGAAAGATATTAGTAAGTAAAGAGCTTAAAGAGCTTAATGTGTAAAATACCCCAAAATTTGCTTAAGATCGAAAAATGTTTGTTCATCTCTTCGGCAAACAAAATCTCTTACATGAGGACATTTAAAAGAATGGCATATTGAAAATACAACTGGTACAGAACATTCACTGCAGAAAATCAAATCTCGAAGTTGACAGCTGAACAATTATTTCTATATGCTATTGAAACAATGAAACTTCAAGTTATAAGCTTATTTTAAATATTTAAAAAAAAAAAGTTTGATTTTCATTTATTTATTAATATTAAACTAACATTTGAAGGTATTTTATTTTATTTTTTTTTCCTTTTAAAACATGTATAAAAAAAAAAAAAAAAAAAAAAAAAAAAAAGGTAATATATGTCTATAAAAAAAATAATGTAAACAACAAATCTGTCTTCCACGTCTATGATTTTTGGCGATATTTGTTGATGACTTGGCGACAATTGTCATTTTGGTGCCATGCGGTCATGAGCACACATGAACATAAAAAGGGACCTCTAAAAAAACATATTCAAATTAAACATCAGTGCTAAGTCTAACATTTCTTTTTGAAAGAGTTGCATAATTTTTATAAGTGATAAAATATTCTCTTTTACACACACGCGCACACACAAACTGTATTTCAATAGAAGAAAATCGTTCAATACATAAAAAAAAAGAATAAAACAAAATAAATCAAATATTTGCTCCAGATTGAGATGTTCTTTCAATTATCTCACGTAAAAATAAATCTTAGATTTTCTTCTGAAATAAAAAATAATAAAAAATGAGGACAATGGATTAGAGTTCAATAAAGTACTCAAGTGTTCTTTGTTGACATTTTGGCAGCTGCTGTCTAATCCCAGCAAAACCTGGGATGATGGCCAACACGAGGCCAAGTGTTGGCTGCCAACAGTAACAGCTGCTGTCCCGCTGGTGGCAAAAGTTAAGGTGCCGAAGGGAATATGTTACGCCGGCCATCAGATGGCCACATTCGGCCGATCCACTGCTGGCAGCCTGTAGTACGATCGGAATAAGTCAGTGGGCCACTGATGGGTCATTGCTGGCAGCGAGCTATCGGTTAAAAAAAGGTTGTGGGCCACTGATGGCAACCAACAATAGGTTAAAAATCGTTAGTGGGCCAGTGTCGGGCCGCCTGATAGCAAGCATAATTTTTTCGTATTGTTGCTGGAAGCCTTCAGTGGGCCAGTTGTGGCAAACATAAATAATTATATTACTCCGGGTGTTTTTGTTGGCCCTTTATATTTTCCCATTAACGGCCCTCTTCATTTACCGTCGCAGGAAGCCCGAGCCAATGGTATTCTATGGGGAAATTTTCTTTACAAATAACTCATTAACTAATACATATTTTTAAATTCTATTTTCACATTCAGAAAATTCCCAACTGTTAAATTGACCGACCTTTTTTAAAAATGTATTTTTTAATTTTTAATATTTTATTTTGAAATTGCAAAATGAAAAAAATTCACATATTGAAAATTCGTATTTTGCAGCTTCAAAATAAAATATAAAAAATTAAATAATTTTTTAAAAAAGGTTCGTCAATTTAACAGCTGGAAATTTTCAGAATGTGAAAACAGAATTAAAAAATATGTATTAGCTAATAAGTTATTTGTAAAGAAAAATTTCCCATAGAATAACATTAGCTTCGGTTTCCAGCGGCGGTGAGTGAAGAGGGCCCTTAATGGGCCAATAGTGATTTGGTTATGACTATTATTTTATTTTATTCTATTTTATTTATTTATTTATCTATTTATTGTGATACCTTACATTTTATTAATGCTAATTTCTATGCATCCAATATTTAATTTGGTTTTGTAGCAACAGAGGGTGATCAAACTATTATTATTATTTTTTTTTACACTTTTTTTATTTTGATTTAAAAAAAAAAAAAAAAAAAAGAATGCTTGACTAAATGATTTTGAAATACAGACATGTAAAAACGTTTAAGAACTCACATTTTCTACTATCGATTTAGTCCAAAGTTCAATTAAGGGACCAACTATAAATTAAAGAAAAGCACAAATATTTTGGATCACCCTGTGTCATAAAAAGCTACAAATGACTTGTAACTTGAACACATTATTGCTCTTACTATATACAACGTTTGTAAGTTTTTTGTATGGGAAATATACAATATTTTAGGCATATATATATATATATATATTAATTATTACATTTTTGGCAATTTTTTTGCTTATAACAAGAAGGAATTTTCACAAAATTTTACAAAACTTGCAGAAAAATTGATAAAACATTAAAGAAACATTATTCTGAAACATAAAATTCATATGTGTAATTTTCGAGGAGATTTGAGCATTTACATTCATTTTTATTTATTTATTTATTTTATTTTTTCTGAGCGTGCGCGAAAGATAGAAATTTTTTTATTACGTAAGTCGAAAACCAGATATCTTGGGTAACTTATACAAAAGTTTATTTAAATGGAATAAAAATTAAGCAAATTATTTGTAAAAGAACGAGCCAGATTTTAGATATGTTCAATCCTGTTACAAAAGGTCATTTTTGTGAAAATCCCCTTATGAGCTCACAGATCGTACTATATAAATAAAAGTATGTTAGAGTTACAAGTCCAGAAGGATTTTTTCACAAAGAAGAAATTTTGAAACATGGTTGAAAAAATTTAATCTTACAATTAAATGCTTGGCATGTGAAAAATCCCTTATGAATTTTCAAACCTGTATATACCTAAAATCTGCCCCATTTTTTCGCAACAACTTGCTTAATTTTTCCTGTATTGAAATGTACTTTCGATATAAATTGCCCAATATATCTAGCTTTTAACTAATGTGATGAAATTTTTTATCTTTCCCGCAAAAGCAGTAAATGAAATATTTATTATAAATACTCATATCTCACCGAATATTACACGTATAAGTGTGTGCTTTAGAATAATATTTTTCTAGTGTTTTGTCAATTTTTCTGTAAGTTTTGTAAAATTTTATTAAATTCCATTCTTGCTATAAGAAAAAAAAAAAAAAGAGAAAGAAAAGAAACTTGCCCTCCCCCCCCCCCTTGCCAAAAAAAAAAAAAATACACATATTGTTTATAATATATGCAGCGTGTTAAGGTTACAAGTCATCGGTAGCTTTTCATGATATAGGGTGATCCAAAGTATTTGTGCTTTTCTCCAATTTGTGGTTGCTTCTTTAATTGCACTCTTGACTAAATCGATAGTGGAAAATATGAGTTTTTAAATGTTCTTTGCATATTAGAAGTTCAAGACCATTTCATCCAGTATTTGTTTTAAAATAATAATAATAATAATTGATTACCCACTGTATTTATAGTTCAATTAAATTTTTACAAGCATTTGATTCTTAGACTATGTTTATAAATTTAGGATTTCTAGTACAGCGCGAGAAACACTCAGCCGATCCGTTTTCATTAAAAATAAATCTATGATAAGCTTTTTGTTACTTTTGTTCTATTCAAATATAAGATTTTGATAAGATAAATATATATTTTGTTCTATGTAATATTATATTCTTTGTAAATTTTGTTTCAAAGTGTTAAATTTCAAAACGTTTATTTAACTGTGTTAAATTTTTTTATATAAATAAATGTAACGTTGCAAGTGACTAGATAAAATATTGAAATAAAAAGTTTCTGATTTAAGTATGCAATATAGAGAACATTCAATAAAAAAATATTTAAATCAGAGTTAAGGAGATGGTAAATATTGAAAATCGTTCTTTGAAATTTCTTCCTTAATGTCGTGATTTAATACATAAGTATTGAAATGTATCAGTATTAAGTACATTAAAATTTCTCATAAAGTATTGAAATAAAATAAATGAATAAATATTCCATGCAACATAATTTTTAAATTTTACACTCGATTTTACATCATTGTAATTTATCAAAATTTCTAAACATATTTGGGTATAACTTTGTGGATTGATTGACGAAGATTTGAATGGATTGATTGAAGTTACTTTTTGAAAAGTATTTTGTACTTGTGTGCTAAATTTTAGAGTCAAACATAAAAATATTTTTAACAAAAAAAAAAAAAAAAAAAAAAAAAAAACTCACTAACCAATGCACAAAGTAAAAACCTAATTTATTTCGAATATATTGATACATTACAATACAATGAAATCAGGGTAAGGGGAGAATTTATTAAAAATATTAATCGCATAAAACACTTAAAATCTTTTCAAAAAATTTTTATTTGATTTTTTTTTTTTTGACATATTTAAATAGTTTTCCAGAAATTTTAATATGTTTAGTATTGATACATTTCAAAGCATATGTATGTAAACTTTAAGAAATCTACGACGCTAATTTCAAAGTACGATTTTCAATTTCGTCATCCCCTTAAAAGGGATTTAAAAACTACTAAAGTACGGAGTTCTGACTCTGAAGAATAAAATAATAAGTTACCATAAATCGAAAAAAAAAAGCAACAGTGACCCTTAGTCAGGCGAACAAAAGTGGACAGGAGTGTAGCAAATGTACTTTGCCGCACTCGTGCCTACTTTGTTCACCCAATGAAGAGCCATGGTATTATTTCCACTCGAAACAAATGTTACGAGTATTTTTTTTTTATTATTGGGTTTCCTTACAAAGATTTTTATTATTAATAACGGTTCTTTGAAGCGTTTATTACTGTAAAAATAAATAATAAGATATTAAAATAAAATAAAAAGGCAACAGATGTCACCACTATTATCCTTAGTCAGGCGAACAAAAGTGGACACGAGTGTAACAGAAGTGCTTTGCTAAACTCGTGCCTACTTTGGTCACCAAATGAAGAGCCATGTATCACCAGAAACAAATGTTGCCAGTTTTTTTAAATTCAATTATTGCGTTTCTTTACAAAGATTTTTATTATTAATACCGGTTCTTTGGTGCATTTATTACTGTAATAAATATGTGCTTTAAAATTTATTTTTATTTATTTATTTTTTAATTTAATTTTTATTTTAATTATTTTAATTTTTATTTTTTTACAATTAAATTAGTATATAAGTACGCTTTTTTCATTTTTTTTTTCATATATTTGCTGTCATAAAAATTTAAATTAAACATGCATGCATGATCCTGGAAACCAATTGAAAACCATTTCTTTTTTTTTTTTTCTTATTAATTTATTTAAATAACTAATTCATCTAAAGTTATTGATTACTTTTTTTAATCAGAAAACAAACCAACTGCCAAGTTTATTATTTAAAGCGCAGATTACAATTTGAGATTCAAATTCACATTTAAACTAGTATGTTGTGGCCACCACAATACTTTCTTCTGTATTTTCCTATACAAATTCACTCAGTAACAATATTAAAAAAAAAAAAAAAAATCAAAGTTTTTTTTCGTTAAAAGTAAAAAAAATTCGATATCTTTGTTTTAAATTATCACATATTTATAGTTCAACCATTCGTTTTAAAGGTATTGACGAGACCTTTCGAAAGATACCCATCTTCAAAATTTACACCACCCCGGGGGGTACTTTCCCCCAGGGGGGGGGGCGGAAGCGATGCCCCCACATGCACAAATTTTTTTTCCTAAATAACTACTACTATTAGCAATAATTCATATTAATTTTACAATCACAGGTTAAGAATAACTCTCACTATGTACATTTATACGAAATTTTGTCCTATTCTACCATGTTAAAAATTTAGACGAAATACGATCACAGCGCCTCCTGTTGTGCGATTGATCCCCAAATCTAATCAGCACCAGTTTATGTCAGGAGCCAACTAAATACCAAGTTTGGTTAAATTTCGTTAAAAAAAAAAAAAAAAAAAAAAAAAAATAAGATTTTTTTTTTTTTGTAAGTTTATTTTTTGTAAAAAGTAAAAAAAAAAATCGATAACTTTGTTTTAAATTATCACAGATTTATAGTTCAACCATTCGTTTTAAAGGTATTGACGAGACCTTTCGAAAGATACCCATCTTGAAAATTTACTCCCTTCTAGGGGGGACTCCCCCCCCCTAGGGGGTTCACGAGGCTCCTACACATGCAAAAAATTTTTCCCAGTTGACTATCTCTATTATAAATAATTCTTGTAAATTTCATAATGATTACTAAAAAATAATTCTCCTTATGCACATTTATACAAAATTTTGCCCTATATCACCATGTTAAAAATTTAGAAAAAGTGGGATGGCAACGTAACCTGTGAGACGATTTTTACCAAAAGTTGATAGGCACTAATTTATGTCAAGGTGCAACTACATACCAATTTGTATGAAATTCTGTGCAGTAGTTCCGGAGATACAGTTGCCACAAAATTTTGTCACACACACACATACACACACACAGACAGACAGACAGATAGACATTTTCTAAAAATGGTCAAATCGTGTTATACAGCTCTCAAAACGTGTAAATCCATCAAAAATCCGAGGTCGAAAATTTTTACGAATCCAATACTTTCTTCTATTGAATATAGAAGAAAGTAAAAATTACTTAATGCAGTTCGACATTTTTTGAACTGATAAGCGTTGTTGCTAACCTTCAAAGATGCTTAGACAGCAAGCACTTGGGGCCATCTGGACCTGGTTATCATAATTGCTGACTAAGAAAAATATTCCAATTCCAAACTAACACATTCGTACTGCACTGATTGATATACGGTGGTTTGGTTTACTTTAAAATGAATTTATTAAATAAAGACGTAAGATGTTTCCAGTTGCTCTGAAAGATTTCATCATAACTATAGGGAATTACTTATTTCAAATCTTACATAACGAAAATGAAACAGGATGTTAAAAAATCTGTTTTATACACAGATTTAATGAGAATGACTATTATTTTAATTATTTAGTAGTGGGTGTACATCAATGATTTATATTTCCTTCTAAAGAAACCTTAATTTTCCTTAATTATTATTATTATTTGTTGAGAAATAAAACAATTTGAAAAAATAAAAATACGGGATGAAGGTAAAGAATTTCGATTATTTACTTTTAGTTGAAAACCATTGTAGAATTACAGAGACACTGGATAAACATTTTAAAAAATTTATAGTCATATTCATTTAAAGTTTACTCAGTGTGTCTGACACACTTAAAGTTTAGCAGTCAAAAGTGATCATTTAAATTACAAATATAAACAGGATATATAATTTTATGATGCAGTATAGTGATAATAATAATGCAGTTCAAAGATTAACGTCTGTGATAAGTATATAATATTTGAGAGAAAATTATTCTAATCTAAACAATTTTTTTTTTTTTTTTTTTTTTTTTTTTAGTTTCTTGTCTTTATTTATTTAATTGAATTTATTTTTATTTATTTGTTTTTTATTTATTTTGTCTCACATCTTTATGTGGCGAAAACTTTATTAGTTTGTGAGTGTTATCTGTGTTAATAATAATAATTTCGGAATTTAAAAGGTAATAATGCACTTGTTATTCATGAAATATGAATAAATTGATTCAGATTTAGGACCATCTTCACGATTCTTGAGTTTTTGAATCATACTGGTGGTCAGGAATGAAAGAGTTCCGCTTTTTTGCCACCACTAATTTCCATAAAAAATTTCTGCTCTATAAAATCACAAAAATAATATAAGAAATATGATACAAATTTCTGTATTGAAACACTTTTGGCAGAAAAAGCAGAACTCTTTCTTTGCTTGGGCGACGTTTATTTGGGATATAATAGAAAGTCTAATACTTATTTTGATTATACTTTTTGCTATTTCTCTTTTAATTAATTTATGGCAATACTTCATTTTCTATTTATATTTCTAACATATGGGAATTTTTAAATGCTGTTTACTATTTTACAAGTACATTTTTTTAAATACTTTATATATATAAGGATCTAGTCAAATATATATAGAAGGGATAATTTTTAAGATTTATTTATTTGTTTATTTATTTATTTATTTTTTTTTTCAAGCGATGCTCTCTGGATTAAAAAGAAAAACTAGTATGTTGTGGCCACCACAAGACTTTCTTCTATATTTACCTATACATATTCAATCAGTAAGAATATTTAAAAAAAAAAAAAAAAAAAAAAAAAAAAAAAGTACGGGAATTTTTTTTTTTTTTTTTTTTTTTTTTTTGTTAAAAGTGAAAAAAATCGATAACTTTGTTTTAAATTATCACAGATTTATAGTTCAACCATTCGTTTTAAAGGTATTGACGAGACCTTTCGAAAGATACCCATCCTGAAAATTTATCCCCCCCGGGGGGTACTTCCCCCCCTGGGGGGGAAGCGATGCCCCCCCCATGCAGAAATTTTTTTTCCTAGTTACATACTACTATTATCAATAATTCATATTAATTTTACAATCACAAGTTTAAAACAACTCTAATTATGCACATTTATACGAATTTTTGTCCTATGCTGCCATGTTAAAAATTTAGATAAAATGCTATCACAGCGCCACCTGTTGAGCTATTGATCCCCAAACATAATCAGCACCAGTTTATGTCGGGGACCAACTAAATACCAAGTTTGGTTAAATTTCGTTAAAAAAAAAAAAAAAAAAAAAATATTGCGATATTTTTCTAAGTTTTTTTTTGTTAAAAGTAAAAAAAATCGATAACTTTGGTTTAAATTATCACAGATTCATCGTTCAACCATTCGTTTTAAAGGTATTGACGAGATCTTTCGAAAGATACCCATCTTGAAATTTTGCCCCCCCGGGTGGGAACTTCCCCCCCCGGTGGGGGGGCAACCGATGCCCCCACATGCGCAAAAATTTTTTCCAAGTTAACTATTACTATTATCAACGAGACCTTTCGAAAGATACCCATCTTGAAAATTTACTTCCCCGGGGGGGGATTTTCCCCCCCAGGGGGGGAACCGATGCCCCCCCATGCACAAAATTTTTTTCCTAGCTAACTACTACTATTATCAATAATTCCTATTAATTTTACAATCACAAGTGTAAAATAACTCTCTTTATGCCCATTTATACGGAATTTTGTCCTATGCTGCCATGTTAAAAATTTGCATAAAATGCGATCACAACGCCACCTATTGAGCGAGTGATCCCAAAATCTAATCAGCACCAGTTTATGTCAGGGTGCAACTAAATACCAAGTTTGGTTAAATTTCATTCATTGGTTCGTGAGATACAGCGTCCACAAAAAAATGATACAGACAGACAGACAGACAGACAGACAGACAGACATTTTCTAAAAACTATTAATTCGTGTTCTCCATATCCCAAAACATGTAAATCCATCAAAAAGTGGACTTCGAAAATTTTCGCGAATCCAATACTTTCTCTATATTACATATAGAAGAAAGTAAAAAAATCTTGGCTGACTGTTATTAACATAAACATTTATTTATTTTATTTCACATCTAAAAATTAATTCTCATTATGTGTATTTATGCAAATTTTCCTCTCATACTGCCATGCTAAAAACTGGGGAAAAAATGGGATGAAAGCGGCATATTTTGAAGGATTGATCCTCAAATGTAATCAGCACCAATTTAAGTCAAAGTCCAACTAAATATCTAGTTAAGTTAAATTGTATTAAACTGTTCATAGAATACAGCGTTCAAAAAATTACTGATACACACAAAGATAGACAGATAGTTTTTTAATGAAGTCAAATCGTGTTCAGAACATATCAAAACGTGTAAAACAACCGAAAAACGGGAGTCGAAAATTTTTACGTATCAAATACTTCTTTCTTATACATGCAGAACAAAGTAAAAATAAAAAGGTTACAAATTTATAATTGTCCTAATAACTTTCCCACAGTTATATTATACAAATATAAAGTTGGATCCATAAACTTATTAGCGCTATTAAAATAATAATAAGAAGAAATAATAAGAATATAATTAGAAAATTAATGACTATCATAGCTCATTTTAAACGGACCAACGAGATATTTGCTGTACTTTTCTAGAAATCCTAATATTTTAATAATAATTCTAAAATCAAAGGCTTCTAAAAATGATTAAAAAAAAAAAACACAAAACCAAATTAAAAAATGAATCACTTACTCTTACACTTTTTATGAGATCATTTAACCTTTTAGTATCTTGTACGCCGCAGACTTGGCACGAAATGGCGAAGCGAAATGAGAGGGAATTTCAAATCAACAGCAGGTGAATCGCAGCGCCCTCTATGCATTCGAATTGCAAGTGATGGTCCGGTACCGGCCTTATAAATTGTGGCCGCAATATGGCAAACATAATGTTGGCCGTGTGCTGGTACCCTGCAAAAGGCCAGCTGTTATTATGCCGCTTCTGAGCCACCGGCCTTTTCACTGTAGGCTGGCTTCAATGCTGGCAGCCGTAAGCGGCCCACTGCTTCAGCTACATGTGGCAACCTGCAGCTGATGGCAAGTGCAAGATGCCAGCTGTAGGCCAGAACGATCCCATCAGTATAAGTTTTGCTGGGATGTATCATAACTGCTGTGAGGTGAAGCAACATTTTTAGAGATATTCCATATTTTTGTTTTTTAAAATAAATACAATGAGTATCTTTTGTAGCATATCGAAATATAACATGCATGGCTGCATGATATTATAACATGCATAATATAATATGTATGGCTGCCAACTTTTTAAAATTTTTCCTTAACGTTTTTAGTTCCCGCCCTTTTTTTGATTCCAATTTCTTGGTAGAGTAATTTTCTACAATTAATAAGCACAATTAAATAGGAAAAAAATGCTTTTCAAGAAATGTGTTGGGAAAATAAAGTCAGGTCATAAAAACGCTGACATATACATAGACACTAGTGAAAATTTTAAACTAATCTTGCCTACAGTTACCGACGTTTTTAAAGTATGTGATTAAAACAAACGGATTTTATTTAAGTATATATATATATATATATATTTTTAATTAGTATGAAAAAAAAAATATTTTGCTATAATAGTAATAATAATAATAATAATAAAAATAATTTCAATATAGGAATACATAGTATACAGGAGTAACAGCAAACCAGTTTTTTGCATGCGTTTTATTAGTTTGTTAACAAGTATTATGAGAGGGCTTTAATGCTATAATAATATTTTGAAAATTATTGTTTGTAAGAAGTGGTAACAAAGTAATAAAATGCATCTTAAGAATGGAACTGCTGCGAAATATGTGTATAAGATATTATTTTTAATTTGAAGGAAAATAATCTGGTGTGTCCTTCACCAGACATTCTTTTATTTGCATTTCAGTATTGTAAAGACAGTTTGCAAATCCAGGAGATGGATTAAAAATATATTCCCCCCCCCTCCTTTAAAATATAGTACCTACATTTATTTAAAAAAATCAAATCTTTTATTAAATTTTAAGGTTTATTCCAAATTATTAAATAACTTTCACACGCAATACTCCTTAACTCTTTGGCGCAGATGGGACACCGGTGTCCCTTTTGCTTATTTATTTTTTGACGCTCTTATAACAAATATTATTATTATATGATAGTTTTTTATTATAAAACAGAGTCTAATAGTTAGTATAAAAAATCTATTAGATTATCAGGTTAAATATTTTACCAAAATAAAAATGTTAAATAAAAGTACAGTCGGTAACAAAAGTCTCCGAACGCTAGCAAAAATTGCTATAAAAAAAAGTACACTTAATACAGTTTTGTTAAATAAATCCTTGTCGAATCCTGTTCTTAGACTGACTAAGAACAGGATTCGATAAGGATTTATTTAACAAAACTGTGTTAAGTGTACGTTTTTTATATAGGAATTTTTACTAATGTTCGGAGACTTTTGTTACCGACTGTAGTTTGAAAAAATTTTATCAACCAATTTCAAAAATTTATTTCTAATTAAATTTGATTATTTAAAAAAGATCAGTAATGAATTATTGCTACTCCTATATCTAAGTAATTGTAAATAAGTGCAATTTGTAAAAATATTTATTCATGGGACGCCCGTGTCCCATGATGAATTCACCTTTAACGGAGAAAGGGACACCGGTGCCCCACTCTATATTTTAGAACCAAAATTAATTAAAATTTTAAATATAACATTTTCAACTTATTTAGATCTAAAATAAGTTAAAACTATCAAAAAAGTGTAAAAATTATGTTTGATGAGAAATCTGCTTCAAAGGGTTAAAACGATCTTGACCAAACTGTTCAAGTGGCAACCTAATATGAACTTCGGAATACTATTTGTAAATTCTTGCAATTATTTGTTTTTAAGTTATGCTGATTACACACATACATACAGACCAACCACTAAAAACTTTATTATCGTATTTAGGTGAGCTAGAAATGCAATAAAATTATATATATATATATATATATATATATATATATATATCAGAGATGAAAATTTAAATTCAAAATATACTTTATCTTCTGTATGCGTGTCGGAAATTGATTTTCATTCCTGAGCGTCGACATGGTAAAATGTAGTAAAATACTTCCAGCAATTGCATTTTTAGAAAAGAATGTTTTCGTTTAATTTTGGGTAGCCCTATATAGCCCGATGTGGACGAGTTATATACACCCCACATTGTGTGCTAAACTTTATTCTTTTATTTAAAAAAAAAAACCTTGGAATGCATATTTAGCAGATTCCACAAATATATTAAATTTCTTTTGGGTAGACCTGTAAAAAAATGATCAACGATTTCTATACCACATCCTATGCAAAATATATTTTTATATCTACAAGTAATATATGCTCCTTTTATTTGGTATAGAGCAAACTATAGATGTTAAACTGTACTTATAAATAATTTCGCCCGTGATGTATTTTAAACATAAGTTTACGAAGAGATGGTTAGTTATATTGTATAGTTATGTTGCATAAATTTTTCAGTATTCAGTACAAAATAACTTAGTGCTTTTAGTTTAATTCATTTTTTTAATCTCCCATTTTTTTTGCCACATAGTATTTTGTCATGTATTTTCCTAAGATAAAATATTGAAAGGGATATTTTATATTAATTATTTCTTATCTGAGTAATGACTTTCTTCCCTCTCAGTTTTATTAAGACTGTGATCTCCATTTCTGCAATAATTTTACGTGAATTTAGGTTGACGTTTCACAAAATGGTTGGAGATTAAAAAATATTTTTAGAGACTATTCCTGTTCCTTTGGGACTGGATAACCACTACACACTGTAAAAAAAAAAAAATAAAGCCTTTACAGCAAAATATGCTGGCACCCATATTTCCAGCACATTCTGCTGTTAAATAAGGCAATTTATAGCGGAAACATCTGTAAAAAAGGCTCTTTTACGGCTGTTTCTGCTGTAAATAACTTCTTTTTACTTTCCCTCCTCCATGAACCCATATTGCCAGCGTATTATGCTGTAAATCTACCGTTTTTTTTACAGTGCAGGTATAGAAGAAAATTTAAGATGCTCGGAAATCGGAGGTTAACATCATCTGCATGATCCACATTTTATGTATAGGATGCAACCACTAGATATGGGTTTTACGGTTCATTTGAAGGCATTTTATATCCAGAAGATTAAAATAGCTGAGTAATAGCACCGTGAGAATCATCCTCCACAACCAAGTCGCAGTTATTAAAGAAATCTTACAGAAGGCTGCAAATATGACATTTGCAGAAAAAGCTTTACGAAAAAATAGAAATTTTCCTTGCAAAGAAATGTATTAATGTAAATGTTTTAAATCTACAGTTAGCAGCAATAATATCCAAGCACTAGCGAAAATTCCTATATGAAAAAGCTACACTTAATACTGTTTTGTTAAATAAATCCTTGTCGAATCATGTTTTTAGATTATCAAAGACAATGATTCGACAAGAATTTATTTAACAAAACAGTATTAAATGTACTTTTTTTTATATAGGAATTTTTGCTAGTGCTCGGATACTTTTGCTGCCGACTGTATCTTGTTTCATGAACAGAAGAAAGAAATCCCTATTTGTCAGATAGTTTGTACTTCGAATATGAAACCCGAAAGACACAGAGAAATTAGCTTTTGCCACTACTTTTGGCTTATATGAATGGCTTGATTACCTTTTGGTTTGAAAAATGCACCTGCCATATTTAACCCTACCATAAGGAGAATTTTACAAAAATACAAAATTGATTTCGCTTGTAATTATTTCGATGATATCATTATATTTTCTGAAAATAAAGAGGAGCATGTGGCGCAATCTTATATGACGTGCAACTTTTTCGAAATTCCGTTTTTAAACAGCTTTTGGCTATTTTAATTTTTTAATGAATTTTATAAAATATAGAGCATTTTAAAAACAAAATAATATTAACTGGATAATATATGTTTTTCTGGGATAAATGACGCAAACTATATATCTCTATTCAAAAGTCGAAAATTGACTGTAATAAAACTGCATTTCATAATGTTCTCTTTTACACTGTTTGTACAATTAAAATAAAGTACATTAAACAATTGAAAATAATAAAGTATAAATTTAAATGGAATTATAATTAAATTATAAAATTTTGTTAATATGAAACATACACATTAACAAGCAAAACATATATTGATGAACTGACGAATAATGAAATTAATGTGATTAGCAGAAAAATACACAATATACAGGTACATCAACAGTAATTAAACCTTTCTTACACGCGTTATAGTTAATGAATTTTCATCTAATAGTTAATAAATTGACTAATTTTAAATTAAAGAAATGCGTATCACTAAAAGACTGAATGCCATAATGCATAATTTTAAATAATTCTGAAAATAATCAATACTTTTTTCTGAAGAAATGTTTTATACTAGGATTGCTTTAAACAAAAAGTGTTTTTTTTTTGTTTTCTGCAAATCACGTTTATGACAATATACAGGTAATAATGAAAAAATATTGTCCGCATTTGACGTTTCAGATAAAAATTAATGATCTAATTTATTACCATTATTTACGTGACTGAAATGAGAGATGGAACAAAATTCATTGTTATACGTATGATTTTTTTTTTCATTCATATTTATGCGGATTTAATGAAGTTATTAACGTAGAAAATATGCAACAACTATTGGAAGCTAATTGGAATTTGAGATAAAAGAGATTTTTTTTTTTTTTTTTTTTTTTTCAATTTTCTCAGGAGACAAAAGACGAGTTCCCCGTAGCTTGTATTTTTTATGTATATTTTCCTTTACTTATAGAAAATATGTAAATTAATTCTCAGGAGAAAGAAAATAACTGGAAGAAATATAATTAATTATATAAAAGGGAAATTTAAGTAAGAGTTTAAATAAATATATATATATATATATATATATATATATTTAAAGGGGGAGTACTTTCGAAGTGGTAAAACCTCATTAAAGTTTAATTAATTTCATAGCTAATTTTTCTTTTAAGACACTTATGAGTATACTGTTAAGAGTAGCTTTAATATCTTCACATGGATTTTTGCATAATTGCTTGCAATGTGATGAAGTGAAAAAAAAAAAAAAAAAAAAAAAAAAGGGTTAAAAAAAAAAAAAAAAGAACAAAAAAGACAAGTTTTTATAATTTCTACTTCTGTTTAGAATATTAACTTTAATTTACACAGAGAAAAAAAATTTATATTCAAACATTAGGATTCACTTTACAATAGTTATTACAATATTAAATATAGAAAATAAATAATTAATTATGACGCAAGTGATTTGTGTTACGGTTCAATATTTTTGCTGTCAAAGCAGTGATGTAAATAGATTTACTTTTTTATAGGCTATAATTACAAGCTGCTTTCTGTGATATATCGAGACTGTGTATTTGTTGGGTCTTCTAACAATTTCTAGCAATGTTAGATTATAACTTCTATATGCTTATTATATTGTTGATTGTATATCTAATTTTGAGACTTCTGCTATACATTGCAATAGGTTTATTATAATTGGAAGGTAATAATAATATAAAAAAAATAATAATAACATTTCTTTCAAGTATTAAATAATAATATGTTTATATATTTTATATATTGCACAGTGTTTCAAAATGTCTGATATTCTAAAGAGTATTATGTAATTTTTTTCCATTATTTTATTCTACATTGAGAGCTGCCACCATTTTGTGTTATTAGAACACGCCATTTTTTTTTTTTTCCGTACCACTTTTTTGAAGAGAAATTTTTTTCTCATTTAATCGTACTTACATATCGAAGAATTTACAAAGAAAAAAAAAAAAATCTGGAGTGACTCCACTCGACTTTCCGAACATTGAGTAATTAACAGTTTTGTAGATAAAGTAAAGAAAGAGTAGTTGTTAAACAAACAAAAGAGAGAAAACCATAATAGAGTGTCTGAGTATTTTTCTCCATCTATTACACGTTGTTTTATTTAACGCTACTGAACTTTGAGCCCATAGATCATAATGACAAAGAAATTTTCGTTGTGTCCCTGTAAAAACCTATAAATGTTAGATTCACCAAAATGCTTATAGTTAGTGCAACAGTGATTTATAATACTCATATAAATTTTCAGCTGAATTCAATAAGGCGTTTAGATGCTATCGTACTTTTAAAAATTTAGTCCCATAGGCCATAATAATAAAGAATTTTTCTTTGTGTCCCTGTAAAAAAACTGTAAGTGCTAGATTCACCAAAATCTATACAGTTAGTTCAACTGTGATCTATAACATGTGTACAATTTTTTTGCTCGGATTAATAAGGCGTTTAGACACTATCACATTTTTAAAAATTTGGCCCCATAGGCATAATGATAAAGAATTTTTCTTTGTGTCCCTGTAAAAAAACTATAAGTGCTAGATTCTCCAAAATCTATACAGATTGAGTATTTGTGATCTATAATATGTGTATAAAATTTTTGCTCAATTGAATAAGGCGTTTAGATGCTATCGCACTTTTAAGATTTTGCTCCCATAGGCCATAATGATAAAGAATTTTTCTTTGTGTCCCTGTAAAAAAACTATAAGTGCTAGATTCACCAAAATCTATAGGGTTCGTACTATGGTGACTTACAATATGCGTACCAACTTTCAGGTTAATCGAACGAAGCGTTTAGACGCTAGCGTGTTCACCCACAGACATACACACATACACACATACACACATACACACATACACACATACACACACACATACATACATCATCGTAAAAATAGTGAAAACGGACTCAGGGGACCTCAAAACGTATAGAAACATCAAAATATCGAATTCGGATTTTTGACATGATTACAATACTTTCCTCACTATAGTGTTCGGAAAGTAAAAAGCGGATAGTAACAATATTGTGTAATATGTTAAAATAGTAACAGTTCTGTAACAGCTGTTTATCTCAAGTGGAAAAATTTTAATTGATTTTGCATAGCTTTATAATTATAACAATGAATGCTAAACATACTTAATAGCATTGACACCCATCTGGTGGAGATACGTTATTTTTCTGGCTTTCAGTTTCCAGTTAAAGCGTTCGAATTCCAGTTTAGAAGTGAATTTTCATAACGACTTGAAATCTATTTTAAGCAGCATAGCTCTTGGTCTAATGAACCTTAATGTGCAAAAATTGACTGTAACTCTATACGCCAAAACCAAATTAAACTTCGCCACTCGTCTTCGCCAAATAGTACAAAAATAAGTTACCTGTATTCGAATGAATTCCATTGAAATCTGAGTTGTGCGATTGACAATCAGAGATTGTGCAAAACGTTTTTGGATTACTGTTCCTGAACAAGCAATATTCTTTGTTCTACAATAACATATAGAAAAATGTACAACTCTTAATAATACTGATTATTATTAATGTCATTATTATTATGTCTACACTAAGTAAAATGTTTTGAGGGGAAAACTAAATTTATGTTGTTGACTGATTTTGTACATTTATTTTATCATTTTAAAAATAATTTTGCTCAGCTGACTAAATAGTTGACCGCAATAATAGGTTTGAAAGAAGAGTCATTCTTTCTCCGCAGACCGTAAGCAATGTCATAAGTCACTGTGTAAACAGATCATAAGCCACTGTGCAAACAGATCATAAGTCACTGTGTAAACAGAGAGTGAGCGAGTGATGCACTCTTTTGTATTCTAGTAAGTAATTTACACTGGGGAACAATTATCTTGGTAACTAACGATTTTGACCATTTCTGATTATATTAGGGTTTGTGATAGCAAAAATGCTTTCAGTTTTGCCCCATCAGCTCTAGTTTTGTAGCTCATCCACATTATATACCAATGTAACCATTATATACCAATGTAACTTTTCTGAATTAACAGTATCAAAATACTCAGAATCTGTGCAAAAATTTCTAGCATGAAAAATAAATTAATTTATTACTCAGTGCTATTAATAAGGCTATATCAAATATAGAATTTGGGTGATTTAACATAATTTTGTTTTGTTTGAAGAAACATTTGTCTATGTGTTTGTAGTGTTTGCACACGTGCAGTTGTAAATGGTGCAGTATTAATTTTATGGTGTAATATGATCATGTGTAAAAACTGTACATTATCTGTGATTTTGAGAGCTTTCAAAATAGTTATTAATCATGTAATTCTAGTCTAGATTATGTGCTACAGAATTAAAATAAAATAATTTTAATATTAATATTTTAAATTAGACAGGAAAATATGCAGCTTACATTTCTTCTACTTTTTTCTATACTTTCACTCGTGACCAAGCATCATCATAATTCATATATAATTATGATAATTTGTATAAAATTTTGAAGAAGAGGCTGAATAAATTCTTGAATAAAAAAACATAAAAAAAGAAAGAAAGAAAGAAAGAATGGTGCAAAGCGACTAAGTTAAGAAGTTGTTTAGTTTAAATGAAGCCAATGAAGTGCAATACATTAAAAAAATTCATTTCATTTAATTGCTAAAAAAATAATATTTTTAAAAGAGTCAATCAATACGTATCGATTTCGCTTTAAGCTAATACAACATTTTTCTCAAAAGTAATTACCGTTCCTTATAAAAACAGAATTCGATTGAAAAATAACATTCTTTCAAAATAAATACAGAAAATGTTCGTCACGCAGTGATTTAAATTCATAATAAAATAAAAGAAGTGCGTCTGCTTCAAGAGAAAACGCTTTTTGTGTGGCATCGATCACGTTTTCTCAAATCTGTAGAATAGTAAAGAATGTAGAATGCCATTAGCTCGTTATTGCTGTTTGTTACTTAATAAGGAATTACGATGTTTGTTTAGAAGTTTTAAACAGAGGAGAAAGAATGAAGGAAAGCTGGGTGTTTATTTAAGAGATTTCAATTATAGCATTAAACCTACGTTAAGTTGTATATTGAGAGTGATAATGTTATTATCGAGATAAAAATGAGAAATAATATAGGGTCAAAATAGTTTTGTGAAATTAAACCTTTGTAGACCACATTGATTTCTGTTTTGAACAGTAAGTCCCGAATTTTGGAGTGCCTCCGAAATTTTATTGTATGTAACAGAAATAAGGAGAACCCATCAGGGAGCATTACCAGTCTTTTCGTATGGAAACGTTAACTCTCTGGGAAAAGAGCCATATATTCTAACGAAACTCCAGGGAAAAATTAAAAGACCCAAGATCTTCAAGGGGACAAAAGATCTATGCATATTTTACCATGTTTTTATTAACTTCTATTCTTGTTTCTTTGTCCGGTATAAATCTTGCAGTCTATTTTTAACTAACTTCCCTACTAGCTAGACATTTGAAACTTTCACAGTAGCTCAGAAGAAGGTGACAACACAATACTTCGAAGTCAGATTTTCGAATTTTCGAATAGTTTTCTTTTAATTAATTAAAATATGAAAATAATAAGCTCCTAATAGCAATAAAAGTAGTCTTTAAAATATTAGCTATAATTTAATTGTTGCCAAAAAAAAATTTACGAGTTCATTTTCTTTCGACCTAAAAATAAATACGTTTAATTAAACGCGAGCGTTAAAAAATTGTAAAAAGTTAAATTATGCATCTGACAAAAATTGACGTCATTATCACTTTAAAGGTTTTCTACACATTGATAAAGTGCTAATGTAGTTCATGATAGAAATATATGTTGTTCGGAAAGGATTAATATTTTATTTTTAAAACCAACTTCTTTTTTTAATTCAAATTTCCCGTAACTCTTTAACCAATCACATTAGAATGTCCCTCTTTGGAATATCGATAATAAAGATTTTCTCGCCAAAAAAGTCGTCTAGTACAAAAACTTGCCAAATTTTTCGCCAAATCCATTACCTGCCTATTGGAGCTTTTTAATGCGTTTTAAAGGGAAAATTAAGCTATTTTAACGCGAAAAGGAGCTGGCAATGCAGAAAATTGACATTTTATCAACTTACTAAGCCTCTTTGAAAGAATTTATACAAAAATAAATACAATTATTTACAATTTCGTGACAATACGCATTGATAAAGTACTAATGTAGTTAGTTCTATAGCTATAATTCAACAGAAAATTTAAAAACATGGTTTATAAAAAGTTTTTTTTTATCTTATAATTATTAATCTTGAGATTAATAATTTTCAGGATAATTTTAGGCGTATGTGTTTCTGCACTCCGGCTGACAAGGAAACGTTCTTTAGCTAAACTCATAGAATTCAATGAAATTGGTACAGGTGTTAGAAGAACTTATAGGAAATTCATACTCTGAAAATTAGCTGCTTAAGTTCATTAGGAAAGGTGTAGAACGATGTTGTAAATGGAATCGGGGTTACCAGAACTTTCCACTTAGCATCAATTGACGACATCGAAAAAAATGTAATTCAGTGACATAACCATAATTTTCTTCTGGCAGGGGATGTGGAGTTTAATATGTGGTGGCATTTTCTATTTAAAAGTCACTGCTTCGTTAAACAAATATATTCCAAAATATTGAGATATATATATATATATATATATATAAATCACGTGAGAGACTTTCCAGCATTAAATTGAATTAAAACGAATATTTATAGCACCTCGCTAATATATACTTCAAATAAAACGGTAGAAAATATACAGATTAGACAAACAATATCTATTCAAACTAGACTTCAAATAGCTTTGAAAGTAAAATATCAAAAAGTGACTTTGGACACATGGGCAGTTCATTTAAGAACTTGGCGCTTTTCTCTGTGTTATCGCCAAGTAAAGTTACATTTGACGTTAAAAATTTTGACTTTTATTATTAATTTTTTACTGTTTTTACGTTGCAATTAAGCAGCTAATTTTTTCACCGTAGATATTCTGAGCCATCTACCATCATCTGTAATTTTTTTCGTTGAATTCTATGAGTTTAGCTTAAAAACGTTTTCTTGTGAATGAAGTTAGGATTGATCACAGAGGGAAGTAATGCTGCTCGGAAGCAATATGCAAACTGTTTTTAACAGGAAGAACCCACCAGTGAGCATTTTCAAACTTGCGAGATAAGAACCTTATCCTGCTGGGGAAGAGCTGTCTATTCTATCAAAACCCCTGAGGATGGTCAGAAGATCCAATATCCTCAGAGAACAGAGGGCTTATACATAATTTAATTTTTAGTTTAATAAGTTTTAAAGTAAATTTGTGTGTATGTTTCTGCACACTGGTAGAATGAAGTTGAGAATGATTACAGAGGGAAAAAACGCTACTTGTTGGCAGCATCTGATAAGGTGGATGTTGAATTAAAAGATAACATTTAGTGAGGCAAGTAGGAATCCAGTATATGCTTATTTACATGTTGTGTGAGGCGTTATTGATATTTACAAAGTACCAATTAAGTATATATTAATAATATTAAGTATATATCAAAGTATATATTAACAGATCACGTTTGAAGGTACAAACAGTTTCACTGGAAATTTTATGTATAACTATTTATATTCAAGTACATTAAATAATTAAATAAAATAAAATAAAACAAAAGCTACGCGCATATTAAAAAATGTTGTACTGAAGCATTTTTTTGCATAAAAAAGTTTTAATTTTCACATTAAAAAAGTGTTAACAAATTAACATGCATACAGTTTTGCTCTGTGGTTATACATTTGTAGGTGTTCAGGAAATTATGTAATTTTTAATTTCTTTTTATTAAAAGAAAACTATCATGTAATAAGATTCTAGATTGTAATCTGTTACCGACCCAGCTCTTATCTAAAACACAAAACGAAAAATAAATAAATAAATACCAATATTTTTTCGCTGCAAATTCTCATTTCATTTTGTCTTATGCAAGGTTTTTATTAAAAAAGATATTTGTCTTTGAAGCGTACTTCTTTTTTTTTTTTTTTTTTTTTGAATAGTTTCTCGAAATTAATGTTAGTCAAAAATATTAAATGACGTAGGCTTAAACATTTTCGAAAAATATATTAAAAAATAAAATAAAAGAAAGAAAATTCTAATACTTCTAGAATTTATTATTAATCCTTATTTAAAGTATTAAAAATGTTATATTTTATAATAGTAACATTTCCTATATTACTAATTTCTGTTTTTTAAGTTTTATTTCTTATTCTTTACATCACATGTATAACAGAAAAAAAAAATAATTAAAGCAAAAATATCTTTTAAGCTTGTCTGATCTCTGTATTTTAGCTTTTGATTTCTTTGCTTGATTATTTTTAATCTTTTGAATTCATTTTCTTAAATTGTTCTTAAATTCATTTTTTTTTAATTGTTCAAACATTAAAAGTTTATTAGTCATAATAACTCTTTAGAATTTTCTGTCATTTTCAATGATAATGTATATATATATATATATATATATATATATATATACAGAGTGATTATAATTGAAGAGACGATTTAAAAACGCTATAATTTTAAACTACCCATCAGAGCGATTTTTAATTTTACTAGAGCAATGGAATTTTGTTTGGAAAAAGAAAAAATAATAGTTCTAAAATGTACAGTTAATTATCCATAAAGTATTTATTTCATGAAGCTCCTCTTTTTCTCTTTTCTCTATGACTGTTTCCGCTGTAAGCACGTATTCTTGTCTCTTTGCTAAAAAAGTTCTAGTAAACCCTTGAAGTCTACTGTTTCCTGCTATTCCATTGTGTTGCTAACAACATTCCTGTGTTAATGAGTCCATTTAGGCGTTTCCCCTGAAAATACTCTGACAGCGCCATCTATAGGAATATGTTGGAACTACTTTTTTCCCTCCCCTAAACAAAATTTCATTGCCTCACGAATGCTCTGTTAAAATATCAAATCGCTCTGATGGGTGGTTTTAAAATTATAGCGTTTTGAAATCGTAACTTTATAATCACCCTATATATATATATATATATATATATATATATATATGACCTGTCCAGAAAATAATGAGACTAATTCCATGAAATTCGTTTATTTAAAGATAATTTTACAAACAGTTACGATTCTTCAACATAGCCTCCTCTTGCATTAATACACCGTTACCAATGATTCTGCAATAGGGTGGTTCGAAAAAATCGATTTTTTTATTTCGGAATCGCGTTACCTCTCAAAAGTTGTAGTTTGGTATCCTCAGTTGGGGAAAAATAACAAAAAAATTCTAAGTTGACATCTTCAGTTCGCGCATGAGGCTGAAAGTTTGAAAAAATGTGTTAAAATTTGAAATTTTCAAAAAATAATAAAATTAGTTTTTTGTAATTTTTTATAATGCAACAGCCATAAATTGTTAGTATATAGCGTAGTTTCAACCTAAAAAATTTTTTATAACTTTTAGATGACATATTCTGTTCGCGCATGAGGCTTAAACTTTGAAAAAAAATGTCAAAAACTGAACACGAACAGTAACTGTCCGGCAAGCACAAAGTTGGCGCCGCGCCGTTGCATTCTTATTCCATTGCCAACTTGTCTAGGCACACTGAGGAAAAATTCTGTAACTGATATCTAGAATCTAAATTGTAGCTCTATAAAAAATAGTTCCATGTGATCCTTATAAATTCTAGTCCCCTTGAAAAGCGAGTTCTAGAAGCCCGTATTAGAATTCTAGAGCATTTGCCTATATTCTCGAAGGCAAAGTTATTTAAAAATCTCTGCAAATAAATGAGACTACAAGAGGCGGGTTTCAGCAACTATAATCTTGGTGTATGACCTAATTCTAGGAAATCAAGTGCGAATTTCTCGCAATGCAAAAAATTCGGAATATTCAGAATATTGTTTCACCATCTAGAAATGTGTAAATAAGAAATTCTTGGCCATTTCGTCTATTCAGTTTTACCTTATGCACATAGTTTCTCAGGACAAATTGGCAAGAAGTTGACTGACTGTGAAAAGCGCTCTGTTGCTAATTTTGAAACGACTAATACTGAGAAGATAAATGTAACCAAAACTGACTTAAACAAGGACCAACAGTATTTACTTAATATTTATCGAGCAGTCAAGACAGGAGAGTGTGCGCCAGATCTCGCTGTGAAAGATCCTGGACCTCTTCATAACTCTCGGTGATTAATTTGGGCAAATAGGATCTTAAGACTATATATTTCTGAAGTAAAACTTTCTGACGAAATTAAACTTCTGGTCAGCTATATTACGAAGATATACGCTCCAGTATGGTTTGGAATTAAAATGCACCCCTCCGTAAAGTTTGGAGCAATTCACGTGTATAAATTAGTACAGAAGACTTGACAGCTGCCCGAGAGGGTACGTAAAATAATTGATCCTGTCATTCAGAGGAATGCGTATTTTTGTCATCCCAAAAATCTTTTAATTTCAATGGTACTAGATGAGAGAGTGCAAGTAAGACAGCTAGCTATTCGAAGATTGCTAAAAGCAAGAAAACAAGAGACAAAAGGGAAATCGGTGCGAACTTTTCAACCACCGACCATCAATTTTGCAGCTTCAAATTACATTGAACTTATTGATTGTTCCAAGTGCAAACTTACACCTCCTCCAATAATGAGCAATGTGTCAATGCAAAGCCTAGAAGAACTTATTAATACTAATGTTCTCCCAGAGTTCGAGCTAATTAAATTTCTTTGCCACACGAAAAGTGTCGAAAGAATTGTAAAGCTCTTAACAGAATCTTGTACAAAAGGGGAGAAGAGAACAGGGATTGTTTCATAAGGACAATTTTGCTCTGAAGGTCAACTATGCCATTATTTGACTATAAATCTCAATTTAAAACAATGCTCAACACATCTGAGGAATCTTAAAGACACAAAAAATAGGTAAAATCTATATATCATTCTGTAATTAGCTAGGACATGCAATGTTATTATATACATATAAATGTGTGTGTGTAACTATACTTGTACGTATAATACTGTAATAAAAGGTTATATTCAACACATTTAGAATTTTTAAAATACTTTTGAAACGTAAATATGCCATGTATGTATTATTGTATATTAAACACGTAAATTTCAAATTTTAGAAGATTTTAGCCCAATTTAAGGCTTATGCGCGAACTAAAGATATAATGTAAATGCTATAAAATATTTTTTTAGGTTCAAACTACGCTATATACTGACAATTTATGGCTGTTGCATTATAATAAATTACAAAAAAACTAATTTTATTATTTTTTGAAAATTTCAAATTTTAACATATTTTTTCAAATTTTCAGCCTTATGCGCGAACTGAAGATGTCAACTTAGAATTTTTTTGTTATTTTTCCCCAACTGAGGATACCAAACTACAACTTTTGAGAGGTAACGCGATTCCGAAATAATAAAATCGATTTTTTCGAACCACCCTATTCTGCAACCATTTAGTGTCCGCCTGGAAGGCTACAATTGGAAAGCTTTTCAGAACGAGCATTACCTTTTCCTGTGAGTTTTCCAGATTGTTAAAACGACGCTTTTACGACATTTTAAACTGGGTTTTAACCATTAGAACAGACAAAAGTCGGGGCTGTACACACACATCGGGGCTGACACATCGGGGCTGTACCCTTTGGACAAAGAATATTCCCTGCAGCTTTCTTAAAACATGGCAAGTATCTCAGTATATGATTCGTTTTGTTTTAAACAATAGTTTATGGCATATCACTGCTTAAAACTCCACTGCATTCTGAAAAACTAACGCCACTATGAAACATGTGTCTGTTTCAGGAGTGATCCATGCACTAAAAAGGCTGCGACTTCTTTCAAATTCTGTAGCTGACAGTCCCAAATACCCGTACCATTCACAAACACCGCCAATTTGGCATTATACTTGGCGTGAAAAATTCAGTGTCATTACTTTCTGGACAGACCTTGTATATCTCAGAAGAAATAAAATCACTTTTTCAAAAGTAGGGAAGGTTGGGAGTTGGGTTTTTACTACTTTACATTCGTTTTTTTTTTAATATTAAGGCTCATTAGACTATTACTTGCTATTTAAAAGGTATATCTGCCAACATTCTAATTAATATACATAATACTGTCAGTACCACCTTTTTGCTCACAAAAATCCTCTTATTTAATCATAATTACATAAGAAGGAAGGAAATTACTCTGAAGATAAAGTGGTGTAGAAAAGGGGCGGGTATAACTATCTTACAGAATATTAATTCGAATGTTGGCAGGTATAAAAAAGAAATCTAACTATCACAAAGTAGAAACCCTGGGTTTCTACTTGTGATTTAAAGTTATATTAATTGGTATAGTCTTCTACCAAAACTAGATTTAAGAAAAGAGTTCCGTTCTTTAACGAAGTAACGACTCTAGTTGGTTTCCAGGTTCTTACAAATAAGATATATCGCTGTCACGAGGGTCACACATATGTGAATAGTGGAAATGCTAATATAAAAAGATACATACCGGAAGATCTTGAGAATACAGGAAAACACTCAGATTGTTGAATATCATTGCTTTTATTGAAATTCATATAAAACAGGACACGGTGCGAGTCGGTGGGCACGTCGTCACAAACGGCTTCTTCAAGCTGCTCCATTGCGATCCAATTTGGAATCATTCTCCATCTGGGTGCATACTCGTGGTAAACTCAACACTGTTCTTGCATAATATTACCGATCTGCGTTCGTATAGAAATATAGAATTATATCGCGAAAATACCAAGTATTGGTGTTCTAATTAATACGACATTTAGTTACTGAAAGCACACGTGGCGAGTATGAGAAAAGCACGTGTGGTAATTTTCAATCTCAGTGCATCTTCTTCAAATTTGTCCAAAAACGCATGTTCAATAAAATTCCTGCTCCGTGATTCCTTAATACTAAAAGTTATAAATTTATTTCACAGAAATATACTGTTTCGGGTTGAATAATAATTAGTTTATAAGTTCCAGAAGTCCGCGCGGCGAAGCCATGAGAGGCCCGCGGTGCGCACACGCGGAAACCGCGCGACGACCGACGGACGCGACCTTCTCGTAGGTGTTCGGATATCCAAGTGCTAACGGGAACAGCTCTTCTACTCTCAGGTCGGCAAGCCTCCAAAACGTCACGGCGCTGGTGGCCAATCAACGCGAATGATCGCGGAGGAGCGTGCTACGAGCAGATGAGAGGGGGAACCTTAAATGAATGACCAGCGAGCGAATTTCGCGCGTTGCTGGGAAAAGAATGATACAGGGGCGAAACGGAAACTAAAGAAATTGAAGTAATTTTTGATATAATGCGATCTAATAAATTGGATTTGTTAAAATAACTAAACAAAATAATTAAATTAAATAAGAAAGCTGTCGTGCATCACGACACACTCCCCGAAAAAGGGATTTGAAAAAAAAATAAAGCACCGGGATGAAGAAAAAGAAAGGACAGGAGCAGTGGAAGTGAAGACGATGGATCAGACGGCCACGGAACTGTCACCTACAAAGGATTACACAAAGACACACAGCATGTCATTTAAAAATTCAACATCATCTTTTGTTGACAGTGACTGATGTTTTAACAGTAACTAGGTGAGTATACATGTTGTAAAATATTTTGATTGAAAATTTAATAAAGATATTTTCTTTGCTAAAACAGTGTCATGTGTTCTCTTGATAATTTACATATAAAATAACGTTACACAAATAGTAACTGAATTTACATATGCTGATTGCATGTAATGATCAAATCAATAAATTTACATATCCTACTGTAAAAGAAAATGTAAAGTAAATAATGATAGATTTTAAGATAAACATTGTTGAAGAAAAAAAAACTTTGTAGTGGAAAAAAAACAAAAAAAAAATTTTTAAAAGTTCCTGAATAATCACTACAACCATGCCTTTAAATACATATAAAATTTCTGTATGAAATGGGATTTTGAGTCCAAATTGCTAA
Organism: Salticus scenicus; assembly: GCA_963930645.1. NCBI lineage: Eukaryota > Metazoa > Arthropoda > Arachnida > Araneae > Salticidae > Salticus > Salticus scenicus. Next base: position 256,515,979 of record OZ005655.1, read on the forward strand.
ATGGTAGAAGTAAGACTTATTACTGACTAAATTGATGTTCAATATTGGAAATAATCTTTAGTTAACCAACAGAGAAACATACAAACTAAAAAAAAACAAGTATTGCTAAAAAAATTACAACAAAATTATCAGTTCAAGAACAGGGTCCGGAATGTTCCCAGACTGACAAGGGGGAATGGCAAGTATCAGGACTGTATCCCTGCAGAAGATACCATCTCGATACTACCAAAGGAGAAAATTTTTTTTTTTTTTTTTTTTTTTTTTTTTTTAGGTAAGCCAGAATTCCTATTACTATTGTTCGAATAAAATTACTGTAACAGTCGTACAATGAGTACATAAAACAATGGGGAAGGGATATGTAATTGAATGCAAAAAAAAACGAGAACACTGAAAATAGCAATCATAAAGTATTATCTCTTGATAAGGAGATATTTCACCATTTTTAAAAAAAAATATAGAACTCATAATTATTAACTATCTATATATATATCTGCCAGAATTTGTGTCTTTTTCTTTATAGAAAGTTGACCATGAGAAATTAAACTGATCCTTAATGCTATGGCAGAAAACATATATATAATTGGTTAGGTAACCCATAATGATGACAAGTATTTGAGTTTTAACGAAAAAAAATGCTCTCAAAAATATAGAGAGTTCAAATTGTGTAAGAAATGCTCACAGCACCTGTTGACTGGTATGATATTCAAAAATGCACAATTATTTTTGGATTAGTATAGAACATATATAGAAAACAAATGCATATATACATGTAATTTAACACTACTAAAAAAAAATCTATTGTAAATGTAAATTCACTAACGTGAGTATTGAAGTCTAACTTTTATGCACATCTAAATGCAAATAAGAAAAAAAATATCACACAAAAATTGAACACTAAACCAATAATTTGTGTTGCTACGTAGAGTCTGAAAATAATGTTAAAAAACATCTCTATTGAGCAAAAATGTAAACATCTAAATTTAAGATGTACCAGAACAATTTGGTAATGAAAAATAAAAAAAATAATGTCACATTTTTAAAACTATTGGATGTGAGAATACAAATTTTCGGTTACCACTTGTGACGTGTAACCAGGAAATTGTGTAACGATAAAATACTATTGAATATATCATAATATTGGAAAAGTGAATTGACTACAAACAATCGAATGCAAAACAAATAGAATCTGTTTAGGTTAGTAAATTGTAAACAAAAAAATTCAAACAACATGAGAATTGTGTGTCATTAAATATACATATTAAATATAAGTGAACAACATTAAATATAAGTGTACATTAAATATAAGTGTACGGTAACATGTGAATATTAGTACCGAGATTGAAAGAAAAAAATTTTGTCACATAACATGAATAAATCTATTGATTATGAGAAAATGCCATAGTATAGGAATGTGTGGAGTGTAAACATACAATACAAATTGAACAACATTTCCAAAACAAAATTGAAAGGAGTATGTGTAAGTGTGAAAAAATGAACAACATATGACATAGCATGAAAAAATGAATTTAACGAGTTGACTCACTGTGAAGATGTAATTGAACAAAATGTAGAGTAAGTACAAAACTATTGAAGAGTGTAACTAGTAATGAGAATGTGTGAGAAAAACAAACAAAACAAATGAAATGAATTAGTAAAAAAATGTTAATATTAAACAGTGGTCATTGCCTATACTGCACAAATGGCCAATACCGCATAGGTCTGTCCAGCAGTACCAAGCGTATTGTCCATAAACAGGAACCAAAGGACGTCAAGCTCCCATCAATGGGTGCCAATGAGTGCAGGAAAGGAGAACCACATGAAGAGCTATTAAATTAATGTAAACTAGACACCCTAAGGGTCAGAACAAAACAACAACTATTGCAATGAACGAAAATGAACGTGTAAGTAATAAACAATGAAATAAAATTCATCTATTGAATAAGTCAAGACAAAAGCACATCAAGAGTTATGAAAGAAGATAAAAATCAACCCGTAACAATCTATGCAATCTCACCACCAAATTGTCTCCCTCAAAACAACTGGTGAATGTGAGTGAAAATGTGTAAAGTGTATAAATTGTGAAAAGGTACAGACGTTTACACCTACAAAATAAACGCTGTCCAAACATTAAAAACTATTGGGACATAGTTGAACAGGGTAAAATTTAACCTCCAACAAAGAACCAAAAATGCTTCAGTCAACAAGAATAAAAAAAAATGAACAAAATAAATAAAGGTAATTGAATGTGAATAAATGTAAATAAAAAAATTGAAGACTCCTAACCCAATGTAATATAGTGTGCAGGTTATATGGAGAATTTAAAAATGGAATACAGTTTTGGAAATGTAAACAAAAACTTGAAGTTATGTGACATAAAAACCTAAGATTGAAAAAAAAACAAGGTAAAAAAAACGCAATTAAGTTTTACCAGAAAACACATGTGTAAAATTGAAAACATATTGGGTAATGATATAAAAATGCTAAGTAAGTGACATTATAATGTGAGAAGCCAAAAAAATGAGGTTATAAAAAAAAATCCTTAAGGAACATAATTTTCGTAGCAAGTCATTCTATTAATATGCATGTAAATATAAAAGGAATGAGAAAAAAAATCTTGTTTATGTAATATTTTTTTTTTTTTTATCTATATATAAATGAATGGGAAAAGGTTTAGCTATACCTAAAGTTTATGCAAAAGACATAAGTTAAGCCAATCATATAAACATGTGATAAATGAGGAAAAACATAAAAAACAAATACACTAAAATTCAGACTTTGTATCTATTAAAAGTTGACAAAAAGAACTATCTTAAGAAATTGAATAAAAGGAATGTGTATCTATGAGTAAGATTACGTAAACAGTAAGTTAAATACACCATAAAAATGTTACGTAGTATGGCTTGATGTAGAGCCACCACGAAACTCAAGATTAAAAATGAATGTGAATATACGAGTAAAAATACAAAAAAAAACACATATATATATATATACAATCAATAAAATAAATAAAACAAATTTTTCGTGTTACTAAGCCTGATATAGAGTTACCACAATTGACAGACACTTAATATTACTCGAAATTGTGGCTTCTAATAAAAGTAAAAAAAAATTTTGCTCTATGTATTTATAAATAAATTGTAAGAGATGGAAAATAAACCAACCATAATCACCTCTTGTGAATTATTAAAAACATTATGACAATTAGAAAACTAAAAAAATGTAAGCGTATACTATATATATTTTTGCATACATGAATAAAAAGCAATAAAAAATAAATCATGATATATAGAAAATCCAAGAAATATACACATTTCTCTACACAAATTACTACATAATAATAAAGATACGCAATAATTCAAATATATGTATGCTGCCTCGATGTTTAATTCAAAAATAGATAAAATCAGAGCTTGTAAAAGGCTCTAACTCTAGTAACAAAAATAAACACACATACAAAAAAATTAAAAAAAATTTTGTTGGCCGAACATCGAGAAGAAAAAAAATAAATTTATGCTATATATGGTAAAATATATATACTTTTTTTTTATGCATACACCACTACAACACATAAACAAGCAAAAACTGAATCTTTGAAGATATATTAAATATGGAAAAAAATTTTACCCGGACATCTGTAAAGTAAGATGTCCATAAAAAAATATATAACTAACTATAGCTAGTATAAAAAAAATGGATTTCCGTTGGCTTAATTTTAATTGAATAGTTCTATAGTTCAAGCTGTAAAAAAAACGAATGAGTATTAATGTTATGAGGTAAGGATACATGATATATTAATGCATATCCAGATCGTTTTCACTGGGCGCCCATCTGAATGCTGACTACTCGTAACGTGTTGAAGAGCTGGCCGGCATTACTAAACGTGTCGGAATATCTTCAATGAAGCATATAGCGTTCCACATCTTCTTTGAAACGCATACATTATGTCGACGATGGAATTGAAAAAAAAATTTTTAACTTAAATTTCCGGCAATCTTAAATCATGTTGACTAATGTTAGTAGCACAATTTTATGACTTGTTAAATATCGGTAACGTATTGTTGCTTTCATAGTTTGAATTGTGAGCAATGAAATTAATTGAGGATACAGCATGTTTCTTAAGTAAAGGAAAGTCCAAATGGAATAAACGGACTTCTGTATTATTCAGTATTTTTCTTTTGTTTTTATGTATTTTTCAGCATAGGATATCAAGTTTTCAAATAATGGTTTTCCTTTATTTTTCTTGCATAAAATGAGTTATAAGATGAAATACACACGTGTGGCACCTCTTGCGAACGTAGTACGGCACCATGTATCACAAAGTAGAAACCCTGGGTTTCTACTTGTGATTTAAAGTTATATTAATTGGTATAGTCTTCTACCAAAACTAGATTTAAGAAAAGAGTTCCGTTCTTTAACGAAGTAACGACTCTAGTTGGTTTCCAGGTTCTTACAAATAAGATATATCGCTGTCACGAGGGTCACACATATGTGAATAGTGGGAATGCTAATATAAAAAGATACATACCGGAAGATCTTGAGAATACAGGAAAACACTCAGATTGTTGAATATCATTGCTTTTATTGAAATTCATATAAAACAGGACACGGTGCGAGTCGGTGGGCACGTCGTCACAAACGGCTTCTTCAAGCTGCTCCATTGCGATCCAATTTGGAATCATTCTCCATCTGGGTGCATACTCGTGGTAAACTCAACACTGTTCTTGCATAATATTACCGATCTGCGTTCGTATAGAAATATAGAATTATATCGCGAAAATACCAAGTATTGGTGTTCTAATTAATACGACATTTAGTTACTGAAAGCACACGTGGCGAGTATGAGAAAAGCACGTGTGGTAATTTTCAATCTCAGTGCATCTTCTTCAAATTTGTCCAAAAACGCATGTTCAATAAAATTCCTGCTCCGTGATTCCTTAATACTAAAAGTTATAAATTTATTTCACAGAAATATACTGTTTCGGGTTGAATAATAATTAGTTTATAAGTTCCAGAAGTCCGCGCGGCGAAGCCATGAGAGGCCCGCGGTGCGCACACGCGGAAACCGCGCGACGACCGACGGACGCGACCTTCTCGTAGGTGTTCGGATATCCAAGTGCTAACGGGAACAGCTCTTCTACTCTCAGGTCGGCAAGCCTCCAAAACGTCACGGCGCTGGTGGCCAATCAACGCGAATGATCGCGGAGGAGCGTGCTACGAGCAGATGAGAGGGGGAACCTTAAATGAATGACCAGCGAGCGAATTTCGCGCGTTGCTGGGAAAAGAATGATACAGGGGCGAAACGGAAACTAAAGAAATTGAAGTAATTTTTGATATAATGCGATCTAATAAATTGGATTTGTTAAAATAACTAAACAAAATAATTAAATTAAATAAGAAAGCTGTCGTGCATCACGACACTAACTCACAACGATCATGCATACCTGAGCCAAGATTCAAATCCTGTATCTGTAAACTGAAAACCAGTGCATTAATCATTCCGTCTCGATATAGGCCACAAATCCAAAGGATTAAAAAAATGTGCAGTAAGTTGTTTTCTCAAATATGCAATCTAATACTTGAGATTTTTGTGTTAAGAAATGATTAGAGGACCATGCATAAAACGGTCGCTAAAAATCCCTCTGTAACTTGAGAGAGGAAGAGTGGAATTTTTAGATGAAATAACACGATAAGTAAACTTAAATGCTAGAATATTTGTTACAGTTACCCATATGTAAATAAGAAAGAAATACCTCCAATTAGTGCTAGTAGCCCTTTCAGCAGCCCTTTTTATATGTATTTAAAAAAAAAAAAAAAGGAAGCAAATTAGGATGGATGTTTGGATGGTTGGGTTTTACGTCGCACTAGTGCTGCACAGATGGGCAATTGGCGACGGTCTGGGACACACCCCTAGAGGTGGTCCGGAGACATGCCATCACAATTTTGATCCTCCACGGAAGGGAAGCAAATTAGAAAGCTACAGAATATATTATATCGATTTAAAAAAAAAAAAACGGAAGCAAATTAGGAAGCTACAGAATGTATTACATCGATTTCTTCTGAAGCAACGACAGTTTACTACGATTTTAATGACGTTGAACGTGTTTTAGTATTCGGTATTGGTGAAAAAAGATGTATCATTTCCGTTGTAGAGAGAAAACACACCCACAATATTTACAAGAATCTACCTTAAATATAAAGAATTTGTAAATTATCAAATCTCTAATAAATTTCTGGAAGAAAAAGACCGTAAAATAATGAAACTACATCTGTTCAATTGAACTATTATATGGATAATTATTTAAAACTTCTTCTCATAGTTACAGATGTGAGGCATTAACAAAAAAAAAAAAAAAAAAAATTGTGTAAGAATACACAAAATTATTGAGGGAATTTATTTTCCTCAACCAAATTGAGAAATGTTATCAGCTATAGCTGTGTAACAGAGGCATACAGTGGAATGTTACGCAATTACAACTGGTAACATTTCTCTACATGGTTTTGCCAAGTAAACAGCCTCAATATTGAGGCAGTTTACTTGCCACAATATGGAGAGTTTATTGCATGTAGTATATTGTAGTGTATTGCATGTAGAACTCTCCACAATATGGAAAGTGTATTGCATGTAGAGTAATGTTACCCGTTTTAATTGCGTAACATTCCACTGTGTGCTTCTATTAAATAGCTATAGCTGATAACGTTTCTCAACATGGTTGAGGAAAACAAATTCCCTCAATATTGTTGTGTATTTTTACACAAAACTTTTTACAGTGTACTGCGTAATGGCACATTCAAAAATATAGATATTCGAAGCCACTTACTTTTGCAAATGCCTTTGATAATCAAAAAACATGACTCCCAAGGTTCGACAGTACTGCAATAAATTTCTTAAGGTTGAAAAAATTGGCTAGTCTGACGAGTATCGTTTCCAATTGTACTGAGTAGATTACTGAATTCAGTTATGGAAAAACCCTTCCATGCGAAGCCATGGATCCCATATGACTACAGGAGATTGTTCAAGCTATTGAAACTTTCTATTGACATGAGACATTTGCAGTTGGCATGATTTCAGACCTGCCATATCATATTAATTTATTCTACATGCATATTTCGACAAGTTTGAATAATAACAACAGGAAAACGCGATGTTACACACATTGTGAAAATTTTCTGTGATGCTGTTTATCTCCCTTCGTTGGATGCATTTCGTACCATCAATGAACACACAGACGCCTCAGAGAATTTTCCTAAGAAATGTTTAAGTTGAGAATTGATAAGAAGTTGAACTAAGTTGAAGTCTTAAAGCCAATGTAATAAAGTCAGTCTACGAAGTAATAGGAGTCATTACAGGTTTGGAAGGAAAACTTCGGGTTTGTGGAAATTTAGTAGATAAACATATTTGAGTAGTAAGTTTGTAGAAGGTAGCTTAAGAATGTAAATTGTTTCTCTAATATATAAAAGTCTTGTTAAAAATGTACTCGAGGTTCAGTGCCGTTCATTACAGTTGAGTTCGCTGTTCTCAACGCAGTTTGCCTGCGATTGCATCACATATAGTTCTTTGGTAATATCAAAACATTTATTATCTTACACTTAAGTAGCCATTAAGATTACAAAATTTCACTACACAACGAGGAAGATGTCCCATATTCGCACAACCCCATTTAGAATGCTTCAAAAAAAAAAAAAAAAAAAAAAAAAAATGTTCTTCAAATAAATCAATTGTTGATTTTGATTTTACATTGGTCTCTACATTTCATCATTTAATCATACGGCAGGAATGGAGAAAGTTCAAGTTATCACATAAGGATTAACTTCACAAATTAAATGATTCTAATTCTTTACAAAGATATTAACTTACAACCCAAAGCGAGAGCAAGATATGTAGCACAAGTTACTGCTAAAAAGATGTCCACCTATAGCACCCCAAATTGCTTGCTGCAATTTGGCGGCAAAATATAACCAGTGGCTTTGAGACAGACATACCAGACAACTTTCTAATTAACCCTCGCTTTCCCATAATGGGGTCATTTTGACCCCATTTTGAAGTTGAAATTTAATTAAGTCCGCATCATTCTAAAAGGGCGCTAATTCGGCAGAGATAGCAAACGTAATCAGTGGAATGTTGCAACTTCTAAACGATACAAAAAGGTGCGGTGCTGGTGATTTTCGCCAAACGTGCCAAACAGCACCTGAAAACAAATTTTCTGCAGTGACGCCTTGATCTTGGGAAAGCGAGGGTTAATATGCTGTAATACTGTTAGTATCTATATTTTTTTCACACCAGTCATTATTTAAAGTATTTTTTCTTTATTTAATCGTATTTACATTTAGAGAAAATTGCTCTAAAAATAAACCTTAGAAGCTGCTGAAGAATAAAATAGAGAAACCTTAAGTACAGAATTACATGCAATCGCCCAAAACGACCTTTCAAGCGATTTCAGCGGAATTTTTTAAAAAGTTTTTATTTATAAAGAAATAGGAATTAGAGTATTTTGAAAAATCATTTAAATATAGCGACCAGCAAAGCGGGCAAAACCTGTAGTTTTAAATATTTTGCTTCGAACTCACCAGAATTGAAAACACGAAAATATTCGATAGTTCTTTATTCAATATCAAAATTTTAAGGCTTTTTTTTTATGTTTAACAAAAAAGGAGACAGTAGTTTTAATGGGGAAACATCTTACAATTAGTAATTATACAGGATACACCTTCATTTAATACTACATACAAATCCATTAAAAATAAAATAATTACAAGATAAAAAGATCTTTTTATATACCATGTTTTTAAATTTTCTGTTGAATCATATAAACGCTACCGAAAGCGGCGGGAACACGGAGCAATTGGATAAAAGTAAAAAAAAAAATTCATTGCTCTCGTGTTTTGAGCTATTATAAAAGTTTCAAATGTCTAGCTAGTCGGGAAGTTAGTGAAAAATCGATTGCAAGCTTTGTACTGGTAACGCTGCCGAAGGCAGCAGGAACCCAAAACATTTGGTTAAAAATATTTTAAAAAATGCATTTTCACCGTATTCTGAACTATTCTGAAAGTTTCAAATGTCTAGCTAGTCGGGAAGTTAGTTAAATAAATTTTCTGTTGAATCATATAAACGCTGACGAAGGCAGTAGGGACCTGAAACAGTTGACTAAAAGTATCAAAAAAATGTATTGTCACTGTATTCTGAGCTATCCTGAAAGTTTCAAATGTCTAGTTAATAGGGAAGTTAGTTAAATAAATTTTCTGTTGAATCATATAAACGCTGACGAAGGCAGTAGGGACCTGAAACAGTTGACTAAAAGTATCAAAAAATGTATTGTCACTGTATTCTGAGCTATCCTGAAAGTTTCAAATGTCTAGCTAGTCGAGAAGTTAGTGAAAAATCGATTACAAGCTTTGTACTGGTAACGCTGCCGAAGGCAGCAAGAACCCGGAGCAGTTGGTTAAAAATATTTAAAAAATGCATTTTCACCGTGTTCTGAACTATTCTGAAAGTTTCAAATGTCTAGCTAGTCGGGAAGTTAGTTAAATAAATTTTTTGTTGAATCATATAAACGCTGCCGAAGGCAGTGGGGACCTGAAACAGTTGACTAAAAGTATTAAAAAAATGTATTGTCACCGTGTTTTGAGCTATTCTGAAAGTTTCAAATGTCTAGCTAGTCGGAAAGTTAATGAAAAATCGATTGCAAGCCTTGTACTGATAACGCTGCCGAAGGCAGCGGGAACCCGAAACAGTTGACTAAAGGTATTAAAAAAATGTATTTTCACCGTGTTCTGAACTATTCTGAAAGTTTCAAATGTCTAGCTAGTCGGGAAGTTAGTTAAATAAATTTTCTGTCGAATCATATAAGCGCTGCCGAAGGCAGCGGGACCTGCAATAGTTGACTAAAATTATTAAAAAAATGTATTGTCACTGTGTTGTGAGCTGTCCTGAAAATTTCAAATATCTAGCTAGTCGGGAAGTTAGTTAAAAATCGATTGCAAGATTTGTCCCTGACAAACACACAAACACACAAGAATCGAAGTTAATAAAAACATGGTAAAATAAGTAAAAATAAAAGTGCAACATAAAATATGGTTATTTATATTAATGTAAAATATTGGTCATTAATATAGATTAAATTTACAAGATATTTTGACTTAGAAAAATATAATTACTTTACTTACAGAAAACTTATGAATTATTAATATATCATGATATAATAATGTAAATTTCACATCGCTAAAGATAAATTTATATACATACCGCATAAACAGCGTGTTTTGTTATTAATTTTACTTAAAGTTTTAATATTCAGTATTTTTTTTAAATAGAAAATAAAGTAATTAATTAAAAAGAAAACAGTAGCTTAGCATTCTTACATGTTTTCTCTTTTTTAAATACCTTCAAGATAAGCTCTGTGACTAATGAATATTTATAATTTGTCTCTTCAGCGAATCTCATGAATCTTTCCCATTCCTAATTTTAGCAATATTTATAAACTAGGAGGCTACCTACGCCCGCTTCGCTGGTCAATATATTTAAATGATTTTTCAAAAGAATTGAATCATTGTTTATTTTTAATATCACATTATAAATAAAATTAAAAAAAAAAAAAAAAAAAAAAAAAAAAAAAAAAAACCTACATTCAGATCGCTCTAAACCTTGCTTCGGGTACCTGCTGCCTACGGCATGTCTTTTTCCGCCTGGACTGCGTCGGGTCCAGGTTACCACTGCCTGTAGAAAAGTATATTCCGGGTACTTCAATTTGGGTATTTATCTGCGAAAAGTAGATTTGTTATTATTTAGGAACTACGATTTCAAAGATGACTGTATCTCAATATCTATTAAATACTACGATTATAAAGATGACTATATCTCAATATCTGTTAAATATTTTAGTTTCATTATTTAGTAGCAAAATTTCATTATTCGCGTGAAAATGCATTTATTTTTTTGTCGAAAACAGTGAACTTGAAAAATTTTGGCAACAATTAAATTTAAAACTAATATTTAAATGACTAATTTTCAAACTATTATGAGGAAATTATTTTTATATTTTAATTAATAATAATAAAAAAAAAAAAAAAAAAAAAAAAAAAACCTAAAATCTAACAAATATAAAAGAAAACTTGAATGTAGTTCTCGAATGTTTTTTAAAATATATTGATTAGTTTATTATAATATTTCATCTCTTACAAAAGTGAAACATCTATATTTTTCTTTAAAATTTATTCATTGATGACACGTTGATTTTTTATAGCCATATCTCCTCAAGAATAAATATTTATTTTATAATTTTTAGGGCTCCAGTGTTTTTTTTTTACTTAAATTTTTATTTTGTGCGTTTTAGTGACTAAACGAAAGCTTTTAAAAAATCTAATCAGGATTTCTTAGAATGCTGTGTAGACAATGAAATGTTTTCTTTTACAACTGATGTTTTCTTTTACTATCTGTTGAAAAAGAAACACATCCGCAACAAGTATCGAACCCACGACTATCGCATAAACAACTGGACGCTTTAACCGACTGAGTCATTGACCAATGCAAGATATGTTTCATATTTACTTTCAAGTGGAAAGACCTTGCTTTTTTTTTAGCGTGACACGGAAACACTATGGAAAAAATTAATTTCAATGAAACAAAAACTTCTAATCCAAAATTCGAAAATCGGGCTTTGAGGTGCACCAGGAGAAGTCATTATGAACCTCCATGCAAAATTGTGTAGCTCTGCGATTAGCCATTTTCCTGAAATGCTCCGGACAAACATACACGATGACACACACACACAAACAAACATCTTATTTTATTATATGTATAGATCATGTCCAATGGTATCTAAAACTTAACTTGAATGTGGAATAGAAAAATCATAAAGAACTTTATTATAAGATAAAATAGACATATTAAAAAAAAAAAAAAAAAAAAGTAAAGTAGCAGTTTTTTTTATTTTAAAAATCTTATGTAGTAAACATAGTGTAGCTTTATTCCAGAAATGCTGACATAGCCAACGGCAACATGATATGAAAGGTATACAATTTTTTTTTTAAATTTTTTTTTTGTTGGAAAATGCAACTAACATTAAATGAAAACAAATTTTTCCTAATTCACATATAGAATATAAGGATTCGGATGGTTCTGCATTCTATGCAACAGGGGTTAAAATAGAACACAAAATCTGAAAAGTAGAGTACGACCATTTTATAATGCCTACTGAGTGCATCTGTTTTAAAATCAGTGCAGCACAAATTATGTCACGTTCCAAAAATAAATTTTATGGATTTTTAATGTCCTGGTTCTTGAACCACACCTCAAATAAATTTTACATATCAGATGGATATATAGGTACAGTGATACACAGAATTAATAATATTATAGTTTTAAAAAATTAAAGAACACGCTTTTATAGAAATGTGAACTAAAAAGCACAAAATATCTATCTTAGTATTAAAATGTAGGGTAAGAGAAAATCGTGGGAGTGACACACCATAATATTTACATACATTTATATCTTTAATTAAAATAATTTAGAATTAAACAAAAACCATTTTTAAAAAATCTCCCCTGACTGGGATCGAACGCCAGACCTTTAGGTTCGTAGCGCGGCGCCTTACCTCACAGCCACGGCGTTCACGTAGGGAAAGTCTTTTTTTACAATATAGATTTTTTGTTTGCTCCCAGAGCGGTTACAAACATACAGACATACATACATACAGGTGAAGCTAATAAAAGCGTGTTAAAAAGCCTAATTGCATTTAAGGGATTTCAACAATCGTGAATCGACCATAAGTCAAAACTCAAAAACTTATTCGAACGAAATATTTTTACAGTCTGTCTATAGAGGATTCGACTTGTAAAGATATTCGGCTTCCGGTTTTTGATTGTTTTGCAGATTTAGAGGGGTCCTAAACATGATTTTGAAAAAAATTGCCTGGTGCTATATATAATACTAAAAGCTGTATTTAATAAAATAACGCAAAAAAACTTAAAAGAACGAAAAAACTTCTTATTTGATTGATTTTGGTATATATAGTCAGCAGGTGATACTGTTATGCTGCAAATTTCCCATTAATGGGGAGGTTACGTATCAGCTTTTATAGTGCATAGATGCGCCAAACATAAAATATGAGATGGCTATTATTTAAAGCTATGCTGAATTCATTTTGGTATACATAGGACGATAGGTTGCACTTTCACGATGTGCTTTGTACAGTCAGCAGCAAAGTACTGCAATAATTCCTATCTAAAAGACATGTATTTATTACTGTTTTGTTAAGTAAAATTTTATAGAGTCATGAACTTTGTCTTATGCTGTTTATAACTAGTATGTTGTGGCCACCACAAGACTTTCTTCTATATTTACCTATACATATTCAATCAGTAACAATATTAAAAAAAAAAAAAAAAAAAAAAAGTACGATTTTTTTTTTTTTTTTTTGTTAAAAGTGAAAAAAATCGATAACTTTGTTTTAAATTATCACAGATTTATAGTTCAACCATTCGTTTTAAATGTATTGATGAGACCTTTCGAAAGATACCCATCTTGAAAATTTATCCCCCCCGGGGGGGTACTTCCCCCCAGGGGGGGAAGCGATGCCCCCCCATGAGAAATTTTTTTTCCTAGTTACATACTACTATTATCAATAATTCATATTAATTTTACAATCACAAGTTTAAAACAACTCTAATTATGCACATTTATACGAATTTTTGTCCTATGCTGCCATGTTAAAAATTTAGATAAAATGCTATCACAGCGCCACCTGTTGAGCTATTGATCCCCAAACATAATCAGCACCAGTTTATGTCGGGGACCAACTAAATACTAAGTTTGGTTAAATTTCGTTAAAAAAAAAAAAAAAAAAAAAAAAAAAAAAAATTGCGATTTTTTTTTTAAGTTTTGTTTTGTTAAAAGTAAAAAAAATCGATAACTTTGGTTTAAATTATCACAGATTTATCGTTGAACCATTCGTTTTAAAGGTATTGACGAGATCTTTCGAAAGATACCCATCTTGAAACTTTGCCCCCCCGGGTGGGAACTTCCCCCCCCCCCACCGATGCCCCCACATGCACAAAAATTTTTTCCAAGTTGACTATTACTATTATCAACGAGACCTTTCGAAAGATACCCATCTTGAAAGTTTACTTCCCCGGGGGGGGAACCGATGCCCCCCATGCACAAAATTTTTTTCCTAGCTAACTACTACTATTATCAATAATTCATATTAATTTTACAATCACAAGTGTAAAATAACTCTCTTAAGCCCATTTATACGGAATTTTGTCCTATGCTGCCATGTTAAAAATTTGCATAAAATGCGATCACAACGCCACCTATTGAGCGATTGATCCCAAAATCTAATCAGCACCAGTTTATGTCAGGGTGCAACTAAATACCAAGTTTGGTTAAATTTCATTCATTGGTTCGTGAGATACAGCGTCCACAAAAAAAAATGATACAGACAGACAGACAGACAGACATTTTCTAAAAACTATTAATTCGTGTTCTCCATATCCCAAAACATGTAAATCCATCAAAAAGTGGAATCCAATACTTTCTCTATATTACATATAGAAGAAAGTAAAAAAGTAAGTTGATATGATAATAAAAAAAATCTGGAGTGACTCCACTCGACTTTCCGAACATTGAGTAACTAACAGTTTTGTAGATAAAATAAAGAAAGAGGAATTGCTAAACAAACAAAAGAGAGAAAACCATAATAGAGTGTTTTTTTCTCCATATATCACATGAGGTTTTATTTAACGCTACTGAACTTTGAGCCCTTAGATCATAATGATAAAGAATTTTTCGTTTTGTCCCTGTAAAAATCTATAGATGCTAGATTCACCAAAATGCTTATAGTTAGTGCAACAGTGATTTATAATATTCATACAAATTTTCAGCTCAATTGAATAAGGCGTTTAGATGCTATCGCACTTTTAAAAATTTGGTCTCATAGGCCATAATGATAAAGAATTTTTCTTTGTGTCCCTGTAAAAAAACTGTAGTGCTAGATTCACCAAAATCTATACAGTTGGTGCAAATGCGACCTATAACATGTGTACAATTTTTTTGCTCAGATTAATAAGGCGTTTAGACGCTATCACACTTTTAAAAATTTGGCCCCATTGGCCTTAATGATAAAGAATTTTTCTTTGTGTCCCTGTAAAAAAACTATAAGTGCTAGATTCTCCAAAATCTATACAGATTGAGTATCTGTGACCTATAATATAGGTATAAATTTTTTGCTCAATTGAATAAGGCGTTTAGATGCTATCGCACTTTTAAAATTTTGGTCCTATAGGCCATAATGATAAAGAATTTTTCTTTGTGTCCCTGTAAAAAAACTATAAGTGCTAGATTCACCAAAATCTATAGGGTTCGTACTATGGTGACTTACAATATACGTACCAACTTTCAGGTTAATCGAACAAAGCCTTTAGACGCTAGCGTGTTCACAAACATACACACATACACACATACACACATACACACACACATACATACATCATCGTAAAAATAGTGAAAACGGACTCAGGGGACCTCAAAACGTATAGAAACATCAAAATCTCGAATTCGGATTTTTGACATGATTACAATACTTTCCTCACTATAGTGTTCGGAAAGTAATTAGCGATCAAACTTGGAAAAAAAAAAAAAAAAAAGGAAAAATGTGGATGTGTGTTTTAACACTTTTGCTGCTGACTGTATGGTAAAAAATCACATAAATCTGCGTACGTAAAATGTTTGTTGAAATGATATTTTAATTAAATTTTTGCGCATGTTAGCAAGTATCAGACAGTGTTATACAGAATTATATAAATGGAATTTTCATAATGGCCACAGAATGCTAGTTTTTTATTTAGATAAAATAAAATATCAGAATTTTTTTTTTTAGTGCAGCAGGCGGTACAGACATTATCCTAACGCCGTACAGAGATCAAAAGAATACAGGAATACAGATTTATGTAAAATATAAAATACGTCAAACACAAAATGCAAAACGAACACTGGAACTGAGTAAAGAATATTATTAGAAAGAAAAATCTGGAGTGACTCCACTCGACTTTCCGAACATTGAGTAACTAACAGTTTTGTAGATAAAATAAAGAAAGAGGAATTGCTAAACAAACAAAAGAGAGAAAACCATAATAGAGTGTTTTTTTCTCCATATATCACACGAGGTTTTATTTAACGCTACTGAACTTTGAGCCCTTAGATCATAATGATAAAGAATTTTTCGTTTTGTCCCTGTAAAAATCTATAGATGCTAGATTCACCAAAATGCTTATAGTTAGTGCAACAGTGATTTATAATATTCATACAAATTTTCAGCTCAATTGAATAAGGCGTTTAGATGCTATCGCACTTTTAAAAATTTGGTCTCATAGGCCATAATGATAAAGAATTTTCTTTGTGTCCCTGTAAAAAAAACTGTAGTGCTAGATTCACCAAAATCTATACAGTTGGTGCAAATGCGACCTATAACATGTGTACAATTTTTTTGCTCAGATTAATAAGGCGTTTAGACGCTATCACACTTTTAAAAATTTGGCCCCATTGGCCTTAATGATAAAGAATTTTTCTTTGTGTCCCTGTAAAAAAACTATAAGTGCTAGATTCTCCAAAATCTATACAGATTGAGTATCTGTGACCTATAATATGGGTATAAAATTTTTGCTCAATTGAATAAGGCGTTTAGATGCTATCGCACTTTTAAGATTTTGGTCCCATAGGCCATAATGATAAAGAATTTTTCTTTGTGTCCCTGTAAAAAAACTATAAGTGCTAGATTCACCAAAATCTATAGGGTTCGTACTATGGTGACTTACAATATACGTACCAACTTTCAGGTTAATCGAACAAAGCCTTTAGACGCTAGCGTGTTCACAAACATACACACATACACACATACACACATACACACACACATACATACATCATCGTAAAAATAGTGAAAACGGACTCAGGGGACCTCAAAACGTATAGAAACATCAAAATCTCGAATTCGGATTTTTGACATGATTACAATACTTTCCTCACTATAGTGTTCGGAAAGTAATAATTATAAAAATCAGAAAGAAACTGGAAAAATTAAAATAAATTTAAAAATGAAATAATAAACATGCTATGAATTTAGGAATCATTGAGGTAATTATGCATAGTAAATTGAAAATGAAATTGGTTCGTACTAGTGCTTCTTAAGGAATTCTATGCACTGTTTAAAAAAAATGTAATTTTGCTGCCAGAAATTCTCTGTTATTTGAGAAAAACGTCGCAACAGAAAAATTACGTTGACAAAACGTATTTTTCTGTAATTACAGAGAATTTCTATCAGCAAAGTTGCATTTTTTTTAATAACATGAGTTATGAAGCGTATTTATATTACATCATGCATTCTATGTCATAAAACGTTTTCAATACACGTTATAAAAAGCAATGAGTACAATTTCCAGAATATATTCTGATAAAACCGGATCAAATTAATATATTTTCTATAAAAATTTAAATCAATTGAAACGATACGAAAAATACATATTGTATAATTAAATTGCATGATACATATTTCATCTCTATGTGTGATAATAGCATATTTATCTAAACAATTTGAATACATCGTGCAGTAAAATCTTAAATTAGAATTTTTTATTTACATCTTAATCTTTAAATAAATAATTACGCATTCGATAAGATCAGATTTCATATGCATATTTTCCATCATCATTTTAAATTAGGTTGTCAGAACAGTAGCAAAGAAAATCGATAAATAATTTTTGTCTCGTTAACAAATGCAAGTTCACGGAAAATGTATTATACAGATGCTAAATGCAACATTAAATCCCCCTACCTTTTTACTTTCTTCTATATGTAATATAGAGAAAGTATTGGATTCGCGAAAATTTTCGACCTCCGTTTTTTGACGGATCTACACGTTTTGGGATGTCCTGAACACGAATTGATAGTTTTTAGAAAATGTCTGTCTGTGTGTCTGTCTGTGTGTCTGTCTGTCTGTCTGTCTGTCTGTATCATTTTTTTGTGGACGCTGTATCTCACGAACATATGAATGAAATTTAACCAAACTTGGTATTTAGTTGCACCCTAACATGAACTGGTGCCCATTAGATTTGGGGATCAATAGCTCAACAGGTGGCGCTGTAATCGCATTTTATGCAAATTTTTAACATGGCAGCATAGGACAAAATTCCGTATAAATGGGCATAATGAGAGTTATTTTAAACTTGTGATTGTAAAATTAATTTGAATTATTGATGATAGTAGTAGTTAACTAGGAAAAAAAATTTGTGCATGGGGGGGCATCGGTTCCCCCCCTGGGGGGGAAGTACCCCCCCGGGGGGGGGGTTAAATTTTGAAGATGGGTATCATTCGAAAGATCTCGTCAATACCTTTAAAACGAATGGTTGAACCATAAATCTGTGATAATTTAAAACAAAGTTATCGATTTTTTTTACTTTTAACCAAAAAAAAAAAAAAAAAAAAACTTAGAAAAAAAATTCGATTTTTTTTTTTTTTTTTTTTTTTTTTTATTATTGTTAGTGATTCAATATGTATTAATTTTCACAAAAAAAAAAAAAAAAGGAAAAAAAAATTTTTTTTTTTTTTTTTTTTTTTAATATTGTTACTGATTGAATATGTATAGGAAAATATAGAAGAAAGTCTTGTGGTGGCCACAACATACTAGTTTTTTATCATGTTAGATAATATAAAAACATAATTCATTACTCCTAAATTACATTTATAATATAATTTCATTTACTTTGATCTAGATATAAAGCAAACTTTTCAGCATTGTTTTCATTAGATAATTAATGTTCTTCTTACATGTTTGTGAATTCGAAGATAATTTATTTATGAGCGCATTTCAATCAAAGAAATGAAAAAGAAAAAAGAAAAACCTTATTGAACTATAGAATCTGGTAAATGTATCTAAACGTCTGTATCGGAAATTTTATTTAACATTAACGTCTGCTATTTTTTAATATTTTAATTCACTTACATAAGAAAAATACATTTCATGCCATTAACATTTGAAATGTAAATACCCTTATATCGTATTATACAAGATAAATTCGTAGAATATAATTTTTAAATTCATATTAAATATATTAAATATGCTTTCAGAGAAGACGACCTTAAAAGAAAAACTTTTATTTTATAATGTGAAATATGTTCTTAAAAAAAGCATCGTATATTCAGGCAGATTAATTATAGTACAGTGAAAACAAATAGTACTCATTTACTATATATAATGTATTTCTTGGTAATATGTTATCATGTGAAGTTTTATATATTTAAAAATGATATTTATGTGTCAGCTTGAAAAAGTACAAAGATTTTCTGTGAAATAAACTAACAGCCACATAGAAAATTTCTCTATGATGTATTTTCTTAATTAGTAGTTTGAGCTATCTAATTTACTAAAGAAAGAAAAAGTTTCAAATATAAATGAGAAGAAACAACAAATATTTCTGTTTCTTCTTCTTTTTCTTTCTTTTTCTTTCTTTCTCTCTTTCTTTCTTTATTTTTTTTTTGTTGTTGTTGTTGTTGCTGTTGTAAGAACCCCTTGAATTGCTTATTTTATTGTAACTCAAATATATATACTTCACTGAAATATAGGTATATATATCACGGATATGTACATTAATAAAAAGTGAAATAATCTATTAATTTATTCTTAATATTTTATATGAATGCGCCTCCTATCAGTTAACATGCACAAAAATTTACTTAACACAGTTCATACAATAAAGATCTTAACTAGGCTGACCATATGTCCTCGAATCTCGAGGACAAAACTACCTTCGTCCCCAAAAATTACAACACATTTGGGGACGCCGGTTATAAATTTATTAATGTTTTATTATAGTAATTTATTATATGTATAATAAATAAGCTGAAATAAGTTCTTTTAGGTGCTTTATACATAAAAATTACTAAAATTTTACAATTTAATGTTATTTAATTATATTTTTATTTTTTTGTCGTCGAAATTCGAGGACGCCGCCATCTTTGTCCCCAAATTCACTGAAAAAAATATGGTCACTCTCATCTTAACGTACAGAGTGTTAAACCACCCTGTTAGTTAAAGCACCTTAATTTAAAGTTGTCTGCAGAATGTCTTAGTTAAACCATGTCTTGTTAATGTCTTAGTTAAACCACCTTAATTTAAAGTTGTCTGCAGAATGTCTTAGTTAAACCATGTCTTGTTAATGTCTTAGTTAAACCACCTTAATTTAAAGTTGTCTACAGACGAAACTGTTATTCAGAAAATTACGAAATTTTGTGTAGGATAGAATACAGGGATGGGAATCTGTTTGACCAAATACAAAACTTAGTTCAAAATATTGACCCCAGGTAGCGATTTTTAACTGAATTACGCATTCAGCATGTATTTGCAATAGTTTACAAGTTTTACTACAAGAAGACATATTCAACATGATGACCATCACTTTTCCTTAACATAGGAATTTGTAAGATAGCATGTTTCCCTAGTTAGCTGCAGTGAGTTCTGGGAAACGCTAAGAACATGTAAAATGCAATCTTTAAGATCAAGTAAAGTTCTTAGATATCAACACTTGTCAGATTTTTCAAATGCCCCTAATGGAAAAAGTCACATGGATTGAGGTCTGAGAATCAAGAAGCTACTGATTACGAAAAAGTAGCGGTTGATGACGCTTTCTTCTGTGAAGTGATTTTTGAGGACGTCTTTAACGCAAAGGCTAAAGTGTATAGGAACTGCAACTTGCACAAAAATTGTGCGTGCAAGGCACTGACGTGGTTGTTTATCCGGAACAACTTGATTCTTTAAGATGCATATCACTGCCCGGTGATCGATCATGTTACAGAAACTCTAGTATTTAATTTATTTAAAAAATACTCTTCAAAAATAAATAATGTAGAAAAAGCACAATCCATCATTATTTTTGATGAACGCAACGTAAGTTGTAAAACTGAACACAGATTTCTTGGATCACAAATTCGGTGGTTGTAAGTATTTACCGAGCCGTACAAATGAATGTGCGCTTACACATTCTTTTATTTTATGTAGATAAAATAATGTATAACGATTTAATGAGATAATCAAAAAAGCCAATGAGAT
The DNA here is from genome assembly GCA_963930645.1 of Salticus scenicus. NCBI lineage: Eukaryota > Metazoa > Arthropoda > Arachnida > Araneae > Salticidae > Salticus > Salticus scenicus. The sequence continues at coordinate 256,537,072 of OZ005655.1, forward strand.
ACGTAAAATTTTTATAACCATACGTTTCCTAAACGGCAAGAAATAAAAATACGACTGACTATTCATGAAATTTATTCAGATCTCCCAGCTGATGTAATGGACTGCTTATCTCAAAAATGGCCGTATCTCACAAAATTCAAGTTTTAAGAAAAAACGATACGGCAGTACGTCTGACTGATTAAAAATATCGAATTAATGCCATAGGTAGCTTGCTGAAAATTTGAATGTTTTGAGAAAGGAACATTCATAAAATGGTTGATCAAATATTACAATATTATATAAGTACTGTAGTGTTGAAATAATAATTGCAGAATAAATTTAATTTGAGATATTTCGGTCAGCATGTACAGTCGGTAACAAAAATATCTGACCGCTAGCAAAATTTCCTATATATATAAAAAGAAAAAATAAACTTTATACTCTTTTGTTAAATAAATCCTTGTCGAATCATGTTCTTAGACTGACTAAGAACATGATTCGGCAAGGATTTATTTAACAAAACTCTACTTTTTTTACATAAGAATTTTTGCTAGTGTTCGGATACTTTTGTTACCGACTGTAGCAGTAGTTCGAAGTCTGCGATACTCCTTAGTATATATGCATAAAAGGATATAAAAATTTGCGGAAATGTTTGATAGAAATGACTTTCTTTTAAATTAAGTTACGATAAGAACTTATTTATTAAATAAAGGTACATTACCACAGTAAATTATTCTGGTTATTAAACATGTGAAATAATTATAAGTGTGTAATCTAAAATCACTTTAAAATTTTCAAGTTTAAAGAATACGCACTTACGTAGATTCTTAATTACTATATTAAAGCATTTTGATGAAGTTTTATTGATAGGGTGCCGGGAAATGTTAAGTGATTTTCTCCTTAACTGATCTTTATTTAAGTGGCAGATTTCCCCTTGAAGAATTTAAAAGAGATGCTAATTGAGTTTCATGAGAGTACATAATTAAAATTTATTAATTCAGAATATTAGAATACGGAATCGCCGTGACTTAATAAAAAACATACGGATTAAGCACTTACGATTAACTAAGAGTTATGTAAACAATATTTTACTCGGAATCAAAATTCATTATGTAAAGAATGATTAAAAAAAGAAAAAAAAAACTGCTTCTTATGACTGCATGAATTTATTATTCATTTATAAGGTTATTTATAAGATTTTATTTTTTTAATTTAATTTGATTTGATAATTTCAATATTATAATTAAAAAAACACTTTTAAAAATACGTCTAAAATACATGTATTAAAAAACTTTGGAAGAATTTAACCTTTCTAATACATATATTTTAGACGTGTTTTTAAAAATGTTTTTTAATGGGCTCTTCCCACCGTCGTCTGCTCAATCACGTGATAGAGGAAAACGAATAATCGAATTCTGAGAATCGAATTCAATTAAATATTGTTCTTAAGAACAAAAATTTTAATATTTAATATAAAATAAAAAAAAGTAATATTGTGCATTTGTAAACAGTAGAATAATTGTATTTGTAAATTTAATAATTTTTAAAAAACATTTTATGTGTTTATTTATTTTTACCTATCATAATCGATTTTTGTATATTGTAGTGTAACTGTAACATTAACTGATCTAGCAATAAATAATAGCTTCTTCTGGAATGTTTATGGATTATAATTTGAAATTTTGAAATGTTTTCATTTAATTTAATTGCATAAAGGTGTTACAACAAGTTAATTAACTTAGTTACTTGTCTAAATGGATTTACGCAGTACGATATTGCACTGCCACTGATTTAAGTACCAAAAATCTGAGTATTAAACGTGTTCTTCATGAAAATCAATAACAAACATAAACTAAATGATGATTGTAAATATATACAGCAAACAAAAGATGATGAATAATGCTATAAAATGGATTAAAAATGATGATTTATAAAAAATAACAGAGATTAAATACGATTGATCAAAAATAAGAATAGAAAATATGTTATTTCAGCAATCGCTATAGATAAACAAGACTTTGTCTGCTATTTGTTTTTCCTCTATCATGTGACCTCTGACGTCAGGTGGGAAGAGCCCATTATATTATAAAAATGACACGTGTTTACAATTTAACTCTCAGCTTGAGATTACTTATAATTTCAATATTTATCCAATCAAAATTATCTATTTAAAATCGGTTTTTAAACTTACCAGGGGTCACAGCATCTTACATTTTTTATACCACTATATTTTATGATATATTTTTATTTATTCAGTCGGAAAAATTCGATTAAATTTGACAATTAGTCATAGCAGCGTTTATTGTTAAAAAATAGTAGTATGAAAAAAGCAGGACGGTCATGAATGTCTGTTACTTATTTAGCAGATTTTAATCGTTATAAATCTTTTTTGTAAATTATTGTCTAATGCACACACGCATGCTTTAAAACATAACTACGTTATTTATATTAAATTTTTTCGAAAACTTTTTAAATTATAAATAAAAATAATAATAATAAAGTTAATAGTAATGAACCAAGGTTCATATTTGCTTAAGTAAAATATATAAAATTCTGTACAAAACAAAGTTAAGTTTAGTACGAGAGGACTTTTGTTTAAGTCTATACTTCCGTATAAAGTTATGCGGTAATTGTGTTCCGTTCCTAGCAACAGTTACTATATTCATTTCTTTCTTTTTTTTTTTTTTTTTTTTTTTTTAGTACAGTTTTAGTATAGAGTCTTCCTTGGCGACTTTTAATATTTTGTTGCCATTTTGGCGATGAACTAAAATGGCTATCGCAATTGCAGTCCGAGTTACTTCGGTGCCAAATTGAAATTTCGCCAAGGAAATCTCCTACTAAAGCTGCTCCATTTCTTTAACACAGTTTTTTCTCAATTTCATTCGAAATATATTTCTTAACTTGATGCGAGAAGATAAAAAGGAAAAAAAAAATTGATCTTCGTATGCAAAAGGCGTAAAAATATATAAATAAATTAAAATAAATAACTGATTTTTTACCTTAAAATATGAAGTTGCATTCTTTAGCAATGGTTATGTCCATGTCTTAAAATTTCTTTTACAATCACGTTTTTATTCGACATATAATTATGTGCGAGTGTGGCTACCACCACCTTCAATCCCATTTGAGTACACTATCTGCATCTTTATAGAATTCAAAGCTGTAATTAAAATTAAAAGTTTATTCCAAATAATTCACCCAATTTTTACTCGCACCACTTGTTGAAACATGGAAATCTTGGTTAAACTTTTCAAGTGTTAAGGTCATTACAATTTCAAAATACAAAAATTAAATTTCCTATCAAATATTTACTTTTAAGTTATTTTGATAACACTCACACACACATTTCAACAGTTAACTAATTGACTTTCTCCCTAAAATGACTTAAAAACGTGCAATTATACAACAAACCAACGCTAAAATTTAAACTTAAAAAAAAAAAAAAAAGTAAGAAATACAATTTACACAGTACGGATATCAGAAATTATTTTTTATTCCTTAGCAGTTTTATTAGACATGCAAATTGTATTAACCCTTTAACGATCACTACTTAATTTATTTTAAAAATTACTAAACTAATTTTAAAAATGGCTTTTAGATACATAGCTGATCATAAATATTTAAAAAATAAAAAATAGCATTGTTCTTTTTCAAGAAATTTTCGGTTTGAAACATCTGTAAGTAAACCTTATTAAATTCAAATAATATTTAATTTAATAAATAAATCACTTTATAAGTAAACATTATCGACAACAAAAACTCGTAAAAGTTGCATAGATCCCAACATTTCAATTTATTCCGGAGTATTTTAACCCTTTGCGGCGCAAGGTAATTCGAATCATTTAAATTACACTGCCACCGGAATTTACGAACATAATTAAAATAAAAGAAATTTTAAATTTTCAGGTTGAAAAAAGCTTTTCTGCTATGTTATAAATGTAAATTTTTGCTAAAAAATTTCCGGGATGAGTTTTTGCACTTGAGAATTAAAATTAGGTGTTCCATAAGCGGGAACACTGTGACTGAAAGGGGTTAAAGCACTTCCATTGATTGCATTCATAAATCACTTTACTTAATTTTGGGTAGCCTCGTACCTTGTTTAGAAATTATTTACATACCACACTGTGTACTTTAATTCAGTCTCAAACCAAAAACATATAATATAACTTTAAATGTACTTACAGTGATTTTTACGTATAATTCCTACGTATATAGGTATTTTTGAGTAGCTCTGTAAACCAATGGTGAACGGTTTTAAATCATATTCTACACGAAACAGACTTTTATGTATATAAAACATATAAGCTCACTTCATTTTATTTAGTGCAGCCTAGAGATGCTTAAATGCCCTTTCCAGAAATTTTACTTAAAGGTGTATGTATTTGAATACTCTTGTATGCTTCCGTACAAGAACTATTTGCTTGATATTGGCGGAGAGTTTGTGTAGCTTCTTTGTATGACACAGATTCAGAATAACGAGTTTAGACTTCGTGCTAAATTTAGACTTTCTTGAGACACGCTGATAACAGACGCCTTTTTTTCCCACCAGAATATTTGTAGAGCAATAGTGTTCTTATTTAATTATGAGAACATATTGCTGAATATTACTCTACAACTATCCTGGAGTGAAAAAAGGGCGGAGCCTAATACCATTACGGATAAACAAACTAGCATAGTTAGCAGGTCTAGCAACATATAACGTTTGTCAAGCAGGCATTACATTTCAATTACATATAAAAATATTTTCTTTCGCTACTATGATTTTATTACTACATTACAGTCGGTAACAAAAATTGTCCGAACACTAGCAAAAATTCATATATAAAAAAAGTACGCTTAATACAGTTTTGCTAAATAAATCCTTGTCGAATCCTGTTCTTAGACTGACTAAGAACGTGATTCGACAAGGATTTATTTAACAAAACAGTATTAAGTGTACTTTTTTTACATAGAAATTTTTGCTAGTGTTCGGACACTTTTGTTACCGACTGTACATCTTTATTACTTTGTTTTAAATTAAATAATATTTGAAATTGAAAGGATGAAGCGAACTATTCATTTTTAAAGCATATTATTTGAAACACATTCAACAAAAATTTAAAATATTTTTAACTTACGATACAAATTTATAATTTATTTATTCAATTACATTAACACTATATGTTTCTCTCCGAGGTATAATGCTGACAGGTGTAAATTTAGTTTGTCTCTGAAATAGTTAAAAAAAAAAAAGAGTTTCTAAGCAAACGAATTGTCAGTTGGAAATGTATCAATATCAGAAACTTACTTCTGGGAATAAAATAAGGTTATTTTTAAAAGGGTGAAAAAAACAACTTGAGTCAAGAATTGCAAAGAAAAGAAATTGAAATTATTTGCAGCTAGTTTAATGCAATGACGACTTGGTTTAAAAGAATAAAAAAACGCAATAATTAGTATTGTGATAATTTATGCTTTTAATAATTAGAAAAAGGAAAAAAAAAAACATTTAAAAAGCAAAGATTTCGTTAACACCGTAAAGCAAAAAAAAAAAAAAAAACTTAAACTTTTTTTCACTTTTGTTTTTTAATTTAAAACAAGGTAATTATTGTGCATTCTGTTTTGTTTAATTTTACAAAATAAAGAGAGAGAAAAGTTCGCTTTTGTAATTTATCTTAATTAAATTGTTAGTTGTTTTGAAAGAAACCTAACAGCACCTATTGCATATATCTGTAAATAAAGGAGTATATGATGTAAAAACTAGAAAATTCATGAAAAAAAAAAAAATAAATAAATAAAAAACTGTCTTTGAAAAATCAGTTAAAACTAACAATGACAAATGTGATTTCATAGCGTATTCTGTAACTTTTAAAAATATTTTTTCGAATACAAGAGAATTTAATCTTAGGTTAAGTTAATTACTTAAGGAGAAAACGTTGATGTACGAACGTGATGCTGTTTTAAAAATAGATGAAAGAAATAAACAAGAGACTTTAATTATTGCGATTTTTAATTATTTTTATAATCTAAATAGCTGTTTCAAAAACTCTGATTTTATAGTTTTTGAAAAAAAAAAAAAAACTGATGCATATATGTTCTGTAATGCATATATGTTGCCAACTATCAAGCTTTCTTGCTGCCAAAAAATTTTAACAGAGAATTTTTATATTTCTTTTCAGAACAGCTTTTACTGATTAAATTAAAAACAAAAATAAATAAATATGTAAAATCTTCCGGTACAGAAAAAGCGTAAAAGTTGGTAAATATGCATACAACTATATAAAGTTTTTTTTTTTTTTTTTTTTTTTTTTTTTCGTAGTTATAAATTAATAGAATAAACTTTATATATATATATATATATATATATATATATATATATATATATATATATATATATATATATATAAATCATGAACCCTGATTAAAAAAAAAAAAAAAAAAAAAAAATCTGTATACTTATTTTCTACAGAATCCTAGTGCAAATCGAAAGTTATATTTTTATTAGAGAAAATTAATGAAAATTTGTTAAATTATAAAATACAACGAATAATTCACTGTGTCTGAATTTAAACGGCCCTAATTTAAAGTTGTCTACAGACAAAACTACTGTTGAGAAAGTTCAACGTGATAGCGATCATTGTCAACTACCGTCTGGAATCGTAACATATCATGTTCTACAGTTGATGCAGTGTTCGGGAAAATGTTACGATCATCTTGTGAAATACTGTCTATAATATCAAGTAAAGTTCTTGGATTATCACGAGTTACCAGACATTTCAATCTTACCCAAAGCTAAAAGTTGCATGGATTGAGATTTGGGAACTGGGCAAGCCTGTGACGTTGAGCTGTAGAAGGTCACCACAGTTTTTTTTTTTTAATTAAGCTGGATCCAGCAAAGTATTCAGTTGGGATGGTTAAATCGCTTCGGCGCCAGTGACTCAGCAAAATTTTGGGTCGGTTTAGTTTTGTGTCGACAAGGTGCTGCAACGAAGGAGTTAAGTTGCGAGAGGTTGGAAGCGATTTTGAAAGTTTGGTTGAAATAAAGAGAAAGGAAGATGGAGATGATTTTCGTAAAAGGTGTGGTGTAAGTGGAGTCTTGTCCGACGTCTGTCTACGACAAAGTCTAAATCTTAAAGTTTGGAGAAAGTTATATTTCGGTAGTTGAGATTAAGTTGTGCTTAAGTTAAGTAGCATGATGAGTGTTGTTGTGCTTCAGTGCGAGTATTCGTGAATGGAAAATGCATTCTGCCGGGAATCCGAGGATCTGTTGAAAGTCACGGTATCTAAGTGAAGAAGTGCACCCGTCTCTATAACTTCTGCTATTCTGGGGTGAGATATTTCCAATTATTTAAATTAGTTATTATACATTTATTTGTTAAAGTATTTATATAGGCTGACTGAGCTACAAAAATCCAAATCATCCTCCCATTATTCTAGTTCAATAAACTCTTAGTTTTATTTTTATATATCTGAGTCTCTGTGCTAATTTCATATTTAATACTTAAGTAGTTAAGTTAACTAAGTTAAGATGGGCTCTGCGTCAACGCAAACCTCACAAGCCACGGACCAAGTGCGTAATTCATTTAAGAAACGCACCCTTGTCGAAACTTATTTATTTATTTATATTTTTATTTAAACTAATTTATTTTATTTGATCAAACAAATTCTCATAACTTCATTATGCCCTATGCAAAATTTTATAACTTTCTCACCAATAGTTTCGTCTGCAAATAACTTTAAAATAGGGTTGTTGAATTTCGAATACCCTGCAATTAAAGTTAAAGTCATTTTCATTGGTATGACCTTACATTTTTATTCTGCTGTCATTTTAAATTATAAAAAAAAAAAAAAAAAATACTATGTTGTGGCGACCACAAGACTTTCTTCTATATTTTTTTCCTATACAAATTCACTCAGTAACAATACATATATATATATATATGATTTTTTTTTTCTGTCTTTTTTCCGTTAAAAGTAAAAAAAATCGATAACTTTGTTTTAAATTATTACAGATTTATAGTTCAACCATTTGTTTTAAAAGTATTGACGAGAACTTTCGAAAGATACACATCTTGAAAATTTACCTAGGGGATACTTCCCTCCCCCCCCCAGGGAGGGGACCGATGCCCCCACATGCACAATTTTTTTTTCCTAGTTAACTACTACTATTATTAATAATTCATATTATTTTTACAATCACAAATTTAAAATAACTCTCATTATGCACATTTACACGAAATTTTGTCCTATACTGCCAAGTTAAAAGTTTACAAAAAATGCGATCACAGCGCTACCTGCTGAGAGATTGATCCCCAAATCTAATCAGCACCAGTTTGTGTCAGGGTGCAACTAAATACCAAGTTTGGTTAAATTTCATTCATTGGTTCGTGAGATACAGCGTCCACAAAAATCGCAATACAGACAGACGACAGACATTTTCTAAAAACTATCAATTTGTGTTCAGGACACCCCAAAACGTGCAAGTCCATTAAAAAACTGAAGTCGAAAATTTTCACGAATCCAATACTTTCTCTATATTACATATAGAAGAAAGTTAAAAGTCGATGATATGCAACCTTGAAGAGTCTCAGCTACCCCTCTGCCAAGTTTTGTAGCTCTACGATCAGAGGCTAGAGCGCTGATCTGCTACAAAAACTTTACTTTTTCCTATTCATCATTGGCAGTTATATTTGAATCTTTATGACATTAACAAAAAGACAAATGAATATCTAAACAATTGTGTAAAACAAAGCATAAAAGATAATTTTTTTTAATATACTAAAATTAGGAAGTTTACTACAAATGCCATTTATATTAAATAAATGACAAAAGTTTTATTTCATTTTATTTCATTTCATTTATTTATTTTTTGTGACTGTCATTTCTACATTTTTATCTTTACAAAGAGTTTTATTTGCGTTAATATAATAAAAATATTATTTTATTACATTTTCAAATATTGATTAATTAACGTAAAAACCAACTTGTAGTAAAAAATTTTCTGTATGTAAAATTTTCGGATATATAATAGCAAAAGCCATTAAATCCTATAGTATATATATTTAATACTTAATTTTGATGTTTATGCCAAAAGTAAAAGTAGCAATATTTAGTTCATTTTACTGCTAAAATTGCGATTTTTTTATTATCCCAGTATTTGTGATTTTATATATACGGCTTTAGGCAAATAATTAATAACCCCTAACATATATATTTTACACATAGCGATTGTACAAAAATGGAAGATAGTGTTTAATTTGTGAAACTCCAGATTTATTATTTTATAAAAGGTTTTTAAATGATATAACAAATATAAGATGGAAAAAAAAAAAGATTATAAAATCATTGATTTTTTCAATCTTTCTCGCATAAGTGTTATTGCAATTTTATTATTATAGTAACTTTTCCCTTAATTTTCTTTTTTGTGTACTTAAGAGATAAATATTGGATATAATAATAAGCCGATTTAATGAATGTTTATAAAGGAAAAATTATACCCAATAAAAATAACATTATATATGTGTATACATATAAATATATATATATACATATAAAGGCTTAAAAAAACCTTTTACTTAATCTTCTCTATAGAAATAAGTAGCTTTCATATTATATTTTTCTTGCATAAGAATAATATTCCTGAAGGAAATGAAAAAAAAAAAAAAAAAAAGATTCAAATATGTTAGGATTTAACTTAATCTAGAGACAAATATTAAGTATAATTTCGTAAGAACATGAAAAAGGGGTCCATTCCTGCCTCTGTTTAAGTTAATTTTATTTTTAAGAGAGACATTTAATTCTTAACATTATAAATAAGCTAAACGATTTCTTTTGTCTTCTTGTTCACTTTTATCTTTGAATTACACTTCTATAATATTTGGATAAAATATAAATTCTTTAAAATTTTATATATTTTTTTTATTCAACTCAAATTAATCTTATAGTGACATAATACTACCCAAAATACGATATGTATTTGTAAAATAAAATATATGCAGAAGTCAATAAAATATATAATTATTTTTTTTATCTTTAAAAGAATAACTGAGCAGAGTTTTTCATGAATAAATAGTAGCACAGATAATCTAAAATTGCTTTTTTTTTTTTTTTTTTTTTTTTTTTTTTTTTTACTTTCTTCTATATGTAATATAGAGAAAGTATGTGTGTGTATCACGAATTTTGTGTCCACTGTATCTCACGAACCAATGAATGAAGTTTAACCAAACATGGTATTTAGTTGAACAATGATATAAACTGGTGCTCATTAGATTTGGGGATCAATCGCTCAACAGGTGGCTCTGTGATCGCATTTTTTGTAAACTTTTAACATGGTAGTATAGGACAAGATTTCGTATAAATGTGCATAATGAAAGTTATTTTAAACTTGTGATTCTAAAATTAATATGAATTATTGATAATAGTAGTAGTTAACTAGGAAAATAATTTTGTGCATGTGGGGCATCGCTTCGAAAGGTCTCGTCAATACCTTTAAAACGAATGGTTGAACTATAATTATGTGATAATGTAAAACAAAGTTATCGATTTTTTTTAACTTTTAACACACACACACAAAAAAAAAAAAATCGTAATTTTTTTATTATTATTATTAATTGTTATTGAGCGAATTTTTATAGGAAAATATAGAAAAAAGTCTTGTGGTGGCCACAACATACCAGTTTATTTTCCCTTAAAATTTATCTACACTGCGCTTTCGTATCTATAAATATTTAAGGTAAAACCATGTCAATGAAGTATATTAGAAACAAATTTGTAAAATATAAGAAGATGATATGATGAGAAAAAATATTTAAGTACCATCTAAAAATTTAGAAATGCGAAGTTACAGTCATTTATTACATAACTACTTTTGGCTGTTTTTAGACTAATTTCAAGGTACGATTTATAACTGTTTTATTGTTCTAATAAGAATTTACTTTTTTTTTTTTTTTTTTCTTTTTAAGTCAAAGGTTGTTTTCTGTAACTTAAATTTATTCTAATTGTAATGTATGAATCATTAATTGTAAAAGTGAATTATCTCCTTGTAAACTGATTTTGAAATAAAGGTTTTTTTGCATATTTATGCATAGAAGAAAAGCCAAGATTTATTAAGTGTTATCATTTTTAGTGTTTAATACAAGTCATGGTTGTAAGAGATTATTAATTATATTGGAAATCATTTAAAATAACTTAAAAACCATTTTTATAATGAATAATTAGAAGTTTTAATTTTCGGAGAAAATCAAGTATTGCCGTTTATGGGATTTTAATGCAACTATTGAAGTTTCTTCACTTTTATAGTAAAATATTTGACAAAATGTGATACAATTAAGAAAAAAATGTATATATTTAAAAGGTATGGACTTACACCACTTTTTCAATGAACCATCCATATACAAACAGAAAATTTGGATACCAGAAAATTGATATATATATTTTTAACTGGATATCGACTGATATGAACATTTAGTCTAGTCTAAAATTATTGTGTAAAGTAATAGTATTCAAATTTTCCTTCGTGATAACTTTGTACAACTGAACCAATCTAAATTGTAAAATAATATATAAGCAGTAAACAATAATAAAATACGTATTTCTTAAAAATGAAATAGAAAATGGTTAGAGTTTACTATCAAAACCTGGGTATGTTAAAAAATTAATGAATTCAGTGTGCGGATTTTCACCCAAAAGGTTCGTTAGATTTGGTAAAGATGATCTAAAATACTGCTGATACAAATGGCAGAGGCTGCGCAGTCAATCAGGATGTGGCGTACGGTAAGTTGGCTGAAATAACATTTGGAACAGGAAGGCTTATGTTCCACAAGAGAATTATAAGTGAATATTTATAAATTGGACTGTATTAGGTTTGTTCAGTAAAATTTATATTCAGGCAACTATTCGTATGGTCTTTTATTATTATTATTATTATTATTATTATTATTATTATTATTATTATTTTATAGATTTGAAATCTCTACACTGAGAAAAAATATATATACCGCCTTCATCTAGAATGAATAAATGGTCATTTTCCAAATCCTTAAACTAGAAATATAGATTTCCGAGCTATGCGCATAAGGACCGCCAACAAACTGAATAGATAAAATGGACGAGAGTTTCTAGTCTTCACATTTCTAGATGGTGAAACAATATTCTGAATCTTTTGTATTACGAGAAATTTTCGCTTAATTTTCTAGAATTGGGTCATAAACCAAGATTATAGCTGCTGAAACCCGCCTCTTGTATTCTCATTTATTTGGAGATATTTTCAAATAGGTTTGTCCTCGATAGTATAGGCAAACGCTCAAGAATTCTAATAGAGGTCTCTAGAATTCGCTTTCAAAGGGGACTAGAATTTTTTTATAAGAAATTTATAAGGATGACATGGAACTATTTTTTCTAGAGCCACAATTTAGATTCTAGATGTCAGCTATAGAATTTTTTCTCAGCGTATTGCGTGCCTTATACCTATAGCTCGGAAATCTATATTTCTAGTTTAGGGATTTAGAAAAGAACCACCTATTCGTTCCAGATGAAAGCGGTATATTTTTTTTCTCAGTGTAAATTGCGTTTTTTTACTTTGCATTTTTCCATGAATTCATGATCTTTAAAATGTTAAAATTTCTACAGGTATATAAGAATTGACTTAATATTTTTTTGGTTGCTTAATAGAACCTACTTAAAAGAATTAGGGGTGGGTTTTGAAATTTATTAATTAGTTTTTAGGGAAAAAATTGAAAAGTACATATCTATGTAAAAATTTGCGTAACAAAACATGATTTTTGTTACAATTTTATTTTTATTATTTTTTCTTTCAAAGATATTGTGAAATCCATCCCTAAATTTTTTTTTATGTAAGTTCTATTAAACGTCCAAAAAATATATATATTAAGTTTTTTTTTTTTTTTCTAAATATCTGTACACTGTTAAAAATTTCTGTAAATTTAATGTAAATATTTATCCAGAGTCTCTGTAAATTTATAGTAATTCATAGTTAAAAGTCAATAATCGAAATTCTCAATCTTTATTCAGTATTTTTACCTAATTTTATTATTTAATTATTTAATTAAAATTAAAAATGACTGTTTCTACTTTAGAAAAAACATTCTAAGTCCGAAATATATTCTCACCAATAAATAATTAAATTAATATTAGTGATTAAAGTGAATATATAAAATAAGTTTTTTAACATCTCCGTTAATTTTTCTCTGTAATTTTACGCAAGACTTAAGATAATACATTACACAGAGTTTTCTGTTGAAATTTTTAACAGTGTGTAAACATGGAACAATTACAAAATTGCTTGCAAATTTTAACGTATGTAGTAGTTAATTTTTGCCCGGTGCTATGAGAGATTTAATTTAATCTGGGTATCTCACCTAAATTCTCGCAACAAATTTCTCGGATTGCGAAAGTTTCTAGCATTCAACTTTAAATAGTGTGTTTGGATATGATTGTTTAGGAAAAAGGTGGAGTCAATTTCAAAGAAAATCAACGAAGGAGAAATAGTTTTTCTGCGGACATGATATTATTTATTAAATCGATCGATGAATAGCACATTGAAAAATTTTACATAGGGGAGACCGGAGTACAATCGACAAATTTTGGAAATTTTAAGTGTTTACTGACAAAGTAATGATTTTAAAACCCGAATAAACAACTACGTCAGAAACGCCAAAGAAAAATATTTGAGGTGCATACAGCTGTTTCGGTAGCCTTAAGCGTACCGTCTTCAGTGCAAAAAGAATTCTAAATCTGGAGAAGTGCTCGTATATAGAGGAGAGGGACCGGATTTAGTTCAACCAATAGGATTACGGAAGGTTGGTTGAACTAAATACGGTCCATCTCCTATATATACGAGCACTTCTCCAGATTCAGAATTCTTTTTGCACTGAAGACGGTATGCTTAAGGCTACCGAAACCGCTGTATGCACCTCAAATATTTTTCTTTGGCGTTTCTGACGTAGTAGTTTATTCGGGTTTTAATATTCCAACGCCAAGTCTCTTGTTATTAAAAATAATGATTTATCGCTATTGTAAATAGTGTGCATATTGAGTTTTATGTTGCACTCAATCAAAAGCAACAATAATGTTTACCTTTTTTATACACATTTTTTAAGAGAAACTGAAAAAATGGACCATTGAACCCCGGGGTCGGGGTACAATGGTCCATGACACGGGATACTATGGACCGCATGTCAAACTTAAAAAGTAGTAATGTAATGCGTTTTTTAAAAGTATAAAATGTAGAATATATTATAATTGTTTATTTATGTCTTCGATTCATACGAATAATGTAAATTAATGAACATTAAAATTAGAAAATGATAAACCAAACGATTTTTGTGTCACTGAAAGTCTGCTGGGTGTTTTTTTTTTTTTTTGTAAAGTTGTAGGGTCTGGAAGACTCATCATTACATTACCTTGAAAATTTACAAGAGATATATCAACATTTTTACGAAAAAATGTAGAGATCTTGATTAGGTTTTCGTTGCATGAATCTCATAAAAACAGATTCATTATCTTTTATTTCTGTAATTAAACCAACAAAATGTAAAACCGTCATTTTCGTCAAACTTATTTGTATTATTATTTTTCAATTGCATTATTTAATTCAGTTTATTATAGGTGTATGATATTTATAAACATATAAGAATACAAAAGTAACTGAATGGTTATTAAAAATAAATAAGAAGAAACCTAAAAGTAAATTGCTTTCTTATTCATCTTTAAAGGCATATAATACGTCTAATTAACGTTAACTATGAAATTTTTAAATGTAATTTTTAGCTAACACTTAAAATGTAGATTTCGTAAATCAGTTTATTATGACAGAGAACTGAGGTAAATGGACCATGGTCCATTGTACCCCGATTCTTAGTGGTCCATTGCACCCCATGTGGACCTCTGACAGCAAATGTTATAAAAAACAATAACAAATCCCTTTAAAAAATATTTTATGAGATCAAATATAATAATAGATGACCTTAGCTCCTTATTGTGCTAAATAGCCTCTTCCAGATCATAATTCTTGAAGGATGAAAAGAAAAAAACGTTTAACTCAAAATATTTACTTTTGGCTACCGTAAACTAAATTTCACGAATAAAATGGCTAAATTGTCAGTTAGGCATGAAGTTGCTGGCTAAGTTTCATCACTGCAGTGCTTCGATCGATGTACCAAAATACGAACCATAATAAATAATAAATAAATAAATACGATTATAGGGAGTGGTCCATTGTACACCAGTCTCCCCTACTTACATCTAAATGTAATTTAAACATATTTTTTACAAATAGTTTTTTATTTAAGAAACTTTTTTAACTTGAAAATTGTAATAATCAATTACTAACATGACTATAATTTTTACTGGATGTAAATAGCAATATTTTATTTCCAAAATACTTTTATGAATAATATAAATTAAAGAATAGGGAAGAAAGAAATGATTCCGAGTTATTAAACCCTACCCTACAAACACAACTATCCACAGTTCATCCACATTACATCCTAAGATATCTATTTTATCCTAAAGATGTCGTATAAATGTCCTGGAAAGAAGTTATGTTTGTAGGCTATATATTGATCAGTAGAAAAAGAAATTTTCGAAAAGTTTGCTAATGATTATTTAGAAAATAACATAAAAGTTTAAGAAATTTCTTCTAAATGGCTAGTTTCTGATCCGTTCACTTTAATTTTGGTTATTTTATAGACGAATTTTAATGCATCAGTGTTTCACTGTTTTAAAAGAAATTTATTTGGTTTTAAATGTAAAGTTCTTTTCTATATCTTGCATTTCTTAATTATAGCATATACAACAGAACCATACGACGTATAATTATTGAAAAAAAATTATGCAGCATATAAACAAAATACATATTTCCATCAATTGGAATATTTTTACATCGTGAATTTCCGAAAATATTCTTTGAAGAATCTTATCTAAAAAATCCATATGTAGAAAGATTCAGTAAGCCATTTTTTTTTCTGTCTGAAGATATTCGATTACGTTACGTATACGATTAAACAGTATAACTCAGTAAAAGAAAAAATATTGAAAGATCGTATTCCGATTTAAAAAAAAAAAAAAAAAAAAAGGAAAAGAAAGAAAAAGAAAAAAGAACACGAGAGAGATTTTTTACATTGTTTTATTATATTTATAAAGATTAAACTAATATTTCAGATTCTTTAGCATTGATATAAAAATAATATTCTTGACGATGATTATATATATATATGTGTGTGTGTGTGTATGCATGTATTTGTGTGTAGTAAATAAATTAAGTACATTGTTAAAAATTTCATCAGAGAACTACTGGTAATCATTTATCTTAAGTCTTATGTAAAATTTTAGAGAAAAATAAACGGAGATGTTAAAAATCTTCTTTGCATATGCCTTTTAATATCTAATATTATTAATTTAATTAAATATTGGCGAAATTATATCTGTGACTTACAGGAATTTTTCTAAAAAAGAAATATGCATTTCAAATTTTTATTGAGAAATTAAATAATAAAAATAGCTAAAAAATATTGCATAAAAATTGAAAATTTTGATTAAAAGGAAAATGGGGTACAATGGACCACTCCCTGTAATTGTATTTATTTATTTTTGTTTATGTTTCGTATTTTGGTATATACATCGGTGTTCTGCAGTGATGAAACTTAGCCAACAACTTCATGTCTAACTGACAATTTAGCCATTTTATTCGTAAAATTTAGTTTACGGTAGCCAAAAGTAAACATTTTGAGTTATTTTTTTTTTTTTTATTTTTTTTTTTTTATCATTCTAGAATTATGATCTGGAAGAGATTATTTAGCACATTAAAGATTTAAGTTAAGCTATTATTATATTTAATCTCATTAAAATATCTTTTAAAGGGATTTTTTTTTTTTTGAACATTTACTGTCAGAGATCGACACGGGGTACAATGGACCACTAAGAACCGGGGTACAATGGATCATGGTCCATTTACCCCAGTTCTCTGTCATAATAAACTGATTTACGAAATCCACATTTTTTAAGTGTTAGCTATAAATTATATTTGGAAATTTCATAGTTAACCTTAATTAGTTCTATTATGTTTTCAAAGATGAATAAGAAAGAAATTTACTTTGAGGTTTTTCTTACTTATTTTTAATAACCATTCAGTTACTTTTGCATTCTTATATTTTTACAAATATCATACAGCTACAACAAACTGAATTAAATAATGCAATTAAAAATTAATAATACAAATAAATTTGATGGAAAAGACGGTTTTACATTTTGTTGGTTTAATCACAGAAATAAAGGATAAAGAATCTGTCTTTGTGAGATTAATGCAACGAAAACTTAATTAAGATCTCTACATTTTTTCCTGAGAGTGTTGATATATCTCTTGTAAATTTTCAAGCTATTGTAATGATGAGTCTTCCAGACCCTACAATTTCACAAGAAAACAGCAGACTTTCAGTGACACAAAAATCGTTTGGTGTATCATTTTCTAATTTTAATATTTATTACATTATTCGTATGAATCGAAGACACAAATAAACAAATATAATACATTCGACATTTTATACTATTAAAAAACGCACTACATTAGTATACTTTTTTAATTTGACCTGTGGTCTATTGTACCCCGTATCATGGACCATTGTATCCCGGGGTCAGCGTACAATGTTCATTTTGTCAGTTACTAAAAAAAATTATATAAAAAAAAGTAAACATAATTATTGCTTTTGATTGAGTGCAACATAAAACCCAATATATACGTAATATGCACACATATTTTCAATCGCGAGAAATCATAATTTTGTGAATAAACACTTGAAATTTCCAAAATTGCTTCATTGTACCCCAGTCTCCCCTACTTGCTTTTACAAAAGTGTTATTGCAAATTTACGGAAACTCTGAATAAACATTTAAGCAAATTTACATTTCAGTAAATGTATATACAGTTCCCGCCGCTTATTAAAATCACATTCGTTCTGAGCCTAAGTGATTTTATTAAGCGGCTGATTTTTATATCCGGCGAATATTCCTGCCCTTAAGGGAAAGGTATTACTTCCCTGAATTTCGAAAGAAACTTCAAAAGGTAACAAATATTATAATTAGTACACAATATTAGTTAATTTTTGGTAGATAATTAACTAATTGATTCTTCGATATAAGTAAAGTAAACGCATTGTAAGTTCCCGTGCACTTTCATTAGAGGAAAATCATCATTACTTTACCAAAAGTTTACGCTGTTCTTATAAATTTAAAATCTTTCCGTTTAAACCTCATGAATTATAGTAATTTCAAAATAAGAACTAGAAATTGCCTTCTAATAATTAGAAAAAAAAAATCATTTCAAATCAAATTTGTATTTTATTTCTGCGCTTTGAAAAATACGTTCCTTGATATTGTTGCGGACATAAGTTGCGGGGCGTGTTTAATTTGTAACTGTGCTGTAAGTATAAAATCTTGAACAATGAGCGATAATGGAGGGTTTGTTGGGCTTTAATTTCTTTTTCTATTTAAAAAAAAAAAAAAAAAAAAAAATCACAATGTAAATTTAAAAAAATTTTAGTGTGCATAAATGATATTTTTTGGCTGCTGAGAAGATATTTTTGAGTTTATTAACCAGCGATGCTGATTTTATTAAGCGGCGGCTTTAAACATAGTTTGTATTGATTTGATTCCGGTCCTGGCGATTTGATCAGATTAAGCGGCTGATTTTATTAACCAGTGATTTAATTAAGCGGCGGTTACTGTATAGTGTAACCAGGATTTATACGCCTACCAATTAGGAGGAGTCCAAAAGCATGGAGGGGTGCCAAGTTGACCGACGGGCTGGTATTTAGTAAACATCCAGTATTTCGGTGTTCCCTTATTATTTTCTCTCAATGAAAAAATCATCTACCATATTTTAACAGTGGACTCGTACAGTCCACACTTCTGTAGAGGCGGCCATGGTCGCATGAAATGTTGATAAAGATTATATATGTACGAGGGATGTCCGAAAGTAAAATTTGCTTTGCTTTTTTACATAAACCTTAATTACAAATAGAAACATACAACGGTATAACAAAATACAAACTTTCTTCTATATTTTCACACAGTCGTGAATGAAACTGAAATATTTTTGCATTGTGAAATCAATTTTAAGACACCATCTGGTAAAAATCGTCCTCCTGGTATTCAATTAAGTTCTTCCCCAAACTATCTCAATGGCGCGTAAGCATCTCAATTAACCAGTAATAAAATAATTCAATTTCTTGTATTCTTCAAACAAGGTTATATTTCAGATTTCTAGAATGCAAAGAATGCCGTTTTGATAGATTTTTTCACTTCAGTTGTCATTAATGCAGTGTTGGTATTATTATACTTTCGTACAAACAGAAATTCATCATTCTGCGCAGTTGACCAGGACTTGTGAGGGTAGATCTTTTGTTCTTGGACGAAAATACAAGACCCCATACAGCAGGGACACAAAAGACTACATTTGTCATTAATCATGTATTAGTGATAAAGTTCTAGAAAATATATTTTATTCGGAAATTGCAGGGATTAGAAAAGATTGTAATAATTACTATAGTTTAATAAGGCATATAGCAATTATATTGATTAGTTAGATTATATAAATACATTTCTTTTGTCTTAACTGACATCATTAATAGTTAATTTGTATCTGCAAAGTTATGTAGATGTTTGTTTATATGTGTTTTTACAGGTTAATGTTTTTTACTGGGGGATTTATTGTTTCATGTGTTATGCAATACTTTTTTCAATCATTTTATAGGTTTATATATTTGTATAATATATTGTGTATTTTACAAATTTTTCTTTGTATCTGTTGCATATTACTTTACTTTTTTTTCTTTTCTCTTTTTTTCTTGAGTTACATTGGATTTTTTTTTTCTCTTAATAAGATGTAGTATGCAATGTTGCATTTAATTTTTTCCAGCAGCATTTGGAACATTAAACGTTTCTACTTTACAGTCGGCAACAAAAGTATCCAAGCACTAGTAAAGATTCCTATATAAAAAAAGTACATTTAATACTGTTTTGTCAAATAAATCCCTGTCGAATCATATTCTTTGATTGACTAAGACCAGGATTCGACAAGGTTTTATTTAACAAAACTATATTAAGTGTACTTTTTTTATATAGGAATCTTTGCTAGAGCTCGGGTACCTTTAATGTCGACTGTACATTTAGGGGCACCCCTTATGATGACCTCAATGTTTTTGAAGTTAGTATAAATTTTGCTTGGATTTTTCCTTAAAAAAGTACGTGATTTATATGTGAAGAATTTAATGACAGTATTAAATATTAAAACTAATACCATCCATTTAAATTTCACGTAAAAAATATTTTATACAACACACAACTTTGAATCGAAGTTTAATGAAACAAAAAGGATTTAACTCAGAACACGAAAATTTCATACTTATTCTAAGTAAATCATTTACAAACATTTTAGAAGTCACAAACTATTAATCAATTTACCTTTTTTTTTTTAATCGTGCCTGCCTTGTAAATTAAAGCATAATCCTTTATTCTATACGGAAATCAAATTGTTATTTCGGTTTTCGAAGAACTTAAAAAACATTAAGGTGTTTTACTTTACTGAAATATAGGATTAAACTTTATTTGTTAGAAAGTGCCACTAAACACAAATATATATGTGATTTTAGTACCATCGACCATATTCATACTGTTAGAGAAATTATTGAAAAAAAGTATAACGAACACGAACTTTCTCTCTGTGTGACTTTTGTAGACTATGAAAAAGCTTTTAACTCTGTATTATCACTAGCTGTTATGAATGCATTAACGAAGGCTTAATATTAATTCAGGATGTATTCACCTTATTGGAAACATGTATAAAGAACCAAATGAAAACTTCACAAAACAAGTACTACATTCAAAATCAGAAAGGGAGTAAGACAAGGGGACACAATTTCACCTAAACTTTTCTGTGCAGTATTTCAAGAAGTTAAAAAAAAATGTGAAGAGAAAGACATAAAAATTGCTGGAGAGTTTATAAATCATTTGAAATTTGCAGACGATATTGTTCTGCTTTCCTTCTCATTTGAAGATTTGCAACAAGTGCTTCAGTAATTAAACAAAGAAAGCAAGCTCGTTGCATTGAAAATGAACCTCAGTAAGACAAACATTATGTGAAATTCCTTTGTTTCACCAATAAAGATCACTGTTGATAGGGATGAATTAGAAACGGTATGCAGTTATATTTATCTGGGACAAGTTCTTCCGATTAACGGGAGCATCATGAAGGAAATTAGCAACCAAGTTAAACTTGGATGGAGAGCATTCGGAAGAAATAGCGCTATATTCAAAAGCAATAACTCAACTGGTTTGAATATAAAAGTTTTCGATCTGTGTATTTTACCTGTTTTAACTTATGCTTCAAAAACTTGGATATAAATGTGTAAAACTATACAAAAACTTCAAACAGCCCAGAGAAGCATGGAGAGATGCATGTTAGGATTCACTCGAAGACGCAGAAAGCGTAACATTTGGATTAGGTGAACAAACCAATGTTACTGATGTTATTACTAAAGTTGAGAAGTTAAAATGGAGCTGGGCCTGACACCTTGCGAGAAGAAATGGTTATACATGGACCACCAAAATATCATTTTGGATAGTGAGAGATAATAAAAAACCGAGGAAGAGACCACTGTGTCGTTGGAGAGATAAAATTGTGAAGTTTGGAAAAGCAGAATGAAGAAGGTTTGCAAAACACTGGAAAGTTTGGGATCACCTAGGTCTACAGCAGGAATCAACTGGAATCACTTTCATCCTGCAGTGGATTGATAAAAGCTGAAATTCTGATGATATATATATATGTATGTATACAGAGAAAGAGAGAGGATTAAGCATTTAAAATTCACTTTTGTAATACTAAACGAAGGTAACTGAACTATACGCAAAGTATAGAATGTCAACGTTAAATATTAAAATTTAATACCCTTTATTTAAAGTTCACGTAGTAAATACTTCACACAACAGATAATTTTGAATGAAAATTCATAAAAACAAATAAGAATTAATTCAAATCACGTAATTTCATATTTATTCTAAGAAAATGATCTTTAAACATCCCAGAAACTACAAGCTATTGATCCATAAATCAATTTTCTATTGTATAGCGCTTACAGCTTGTAACATTCTCTCTTTTTCTTAACACAGAAAATAAATGGATAAGGCGGTTTCCGAAGAATTTCAATAGCATTAAGGCGCATTACTTTATCAAAGTAACCGAATAAACTTTATTTGTAAGAAAGTGCGACAACATGGTATTAAGTCAGTATGATGATGAACAAATTTTTGTAATGTTCTGGGTTTTGCTTCTGAAAATTAAAGTAAAACAAAAGGAAGGATAATGATATTGTAATCATTTAATAAAATTTTCTGTTACAAAATATATTTCTAATACTTCTGAATTTTATTTAAGAAATATTTATTTGTAAAATTGTAAAGTTTAATTATACTTGTGTTAAAATAAAATATTTGTCCTCTAGTACTGTTTATTGTATTAATTGATAATTTTGATTTGGTTTTAGTTATTATAAGTTTTAATTAGTAAGCAATTTTATCCTTAGCCTCATTTATATCTAAATTATTAGAAGATGTTTTGAAAAAAAAAAAAAAAAAAAACGTAAAATGTCATTTTTTACATTTTAACTAGTTATTGGTATAGATACTTGAGTTAATGATATTTTGTAATGCTAAAGAATTGATTAATAAAATAAAATATTCTTTTTTTATTTATTTCTTTTTTCTTTTTTCAGAAATATATAGCTGTAAAACGATAAAAGAAAAGTTCTGTTAACGAATTTAGATATCATTTTTAACAAGGTTTAAAATCGCAAGTTTACTATTTATGATCTATAATATAACTACAGTACATTAAACTAAGTAAACAAAACTCAAATAGCATATTTGTTTATTTTAAGTTTGTAAATTTCGATTAAAAAAAAATTTAATCTATAATCTATTTAAGATTTATATCATGTTTAATAAAAATAAACTTATATTACTTTTACGTTTATAAAAGGCTCTTCATAACATTCAACAATCTTGATAAACATGCAGCTTTGCCAAGTTGCATAACGTTCGTTATGTAACAAGTTAAATAATATAATGTTACATTAATATTTGATAGCTATTATATTTCTAGAAAATTAAGCAGAAAATGATAAAACACACATTTAAGCGAATTTCTTTTGTAAGTTCTGTTTATTATAATTTAGCAATTCTGTATAAACATAACAATGCGTTCTGAAATTAGTTATTTATAATTTGGACCGTTTAATTCTATTCCAATAATAGTTAAAACAAGGGTCATAAGTGGACTTTGTTCAGTTCCCCATCATATAATTGTTCTCGTGGATTTCTACCGTAGGCATGTTATATAAATACGAGGGTAAGTCATTAAATAAGACACAAATGCATATGGCATGATTTAAAGTAGTAACAGATATCCACAAAGAAAGGTGATAGATAGCAGCAACATACAGCTTCATGATATTCAATTCATATTGAGTAGGTAACATGCACACGCATGCGTAATGCAGTTTAAAAAATGGCGATAGTGCTGAATGATCTTACGATAGAATAGCAGCGTGTTGTGGTCCGATTTTTGTGGGCGAAAGGACTTGAATCAAAAAATATTCATAAAGAAATGTTACCTGTTTATGGATGCTACAGCATTCACCTTACAGCCCAAACTTAGCCCCAAGCGATTGTCATCCATTTGGTCCACTGAAACAACATTTTGAAGGCAAACAATTTGCAGATGACAACGACGACGTTCAACACTATGAATGAGACAGCAACCCAAAGAGTTTTATGCTGCTGCAATTGGGACTCTGATAAAACGATGAGATAAGTGCATCAACGTTGCTGGAGATTATGTGGAAAATTAAAAATTGTTTCCAAGTGATTATCATGGTAAATTATGTTTTTATTATCTTTTGTGACTTACTTAATGACTTTCTCTCGTATTAACAGAAAATAATGCGTTGGAGTACTCGACATAGGGCCTCACCTGCTTGGCTACCCTCCTTTCGATTTCGCAGTTTCATTTACTTTATCCTAATTTTCTGATTAATTTCCTCAGGGTTAGTTTTGCTTTTCAGTTTTCATCCAATATCATACTATTTACGGTGCAATAATCCCCATAATGCAAGTGCATGTAAAATATTACCTTAATCTGCCGTATTAATAAAACAATAAATTTCGAACACTTCACGAAGGTTTGAAATCAAAATATCCATAGTAAATTATGTTGGTGTGACGACTTTGGGAAGAAAATTGCATTATCTTGATTGCATTATCATCTGATTATAGAAGAGTCTGAAATTCCCCCAAAGTAGTCGGTCAGGTATTAATTTATTAATGGTCAAGTTTTATTTCGTGTTAATTAATCCCTTGAACATGAAAATTTGCCAGACTCCCCAAAAAATATGCATTTTCGTATCGTAATGTACGGGGAATATGTTATAGTTTTAAAAGTGCGATTTTCATTAAGTCAGTCACATTTTCGTGATCAGATCAGCTTGTTTCCGTCAGTTCGAAATAAGTTAAACTTGATTCATCAAAGAGAACAACTTTAGCCCAATAATTAATTGATATATTTTTTTTAAAAAAATTTAACCCTCTAATGTCTTGTTTTTCTATTTCTTTTCTTTAAGAATGAATTGTTTTCAGATTTTCTGGCAATTAAACCTGCTGTGTTTAATTGTTATTTCACTGTATTTAGATAAATTATGCTACTAAATACTTTTTCTGAATCCCTGCTATGTTCAAAATGTAATACAAACTGATTTTTTAAGCGTTGGCTTCTTAACTTGCGGCCATCTAGACTGGATGAATAACGTGGCCGCCTAAAGACAAATGTTAAACAGCCAAAAAATATTATATCTTGGTGAAATCCAGATCACTAATATTTTGTTAACATTTAATCATTTTGACGTACCACGTATTAAAATATTTTTTTTTTCGCTCTAAAATTATTATTATTATTATTATTTTTTTTTTTTGTGGTATCGTTAATTGCCTTATTCTTGAACTTTTTTAAATACTTTCTAAAATTACAATTTTCCAAACAATTGCCTCTTATTTTTAATACTTGGCTCAATCCTAAATTGCACGCGGAACACAACGTAATAAAATCTGTTCAAAAATTTACTTTTGAAACAATAAAATTAGCTATTACAGAAAAAAAAAAAAAAAAAAAAATGGGAAAATATCCAAGTGCGGCTTTTTTTTTTTTTGTCGCTTAGTGTACTTATAAAGATGAAAAATTAGCTTGAAATGTATGGAGGTAAAAAAAAAAGTAAGAAAAAAACTAGAATTTACTGAATAGTAGAAAAGTCAATTTCTATAGAAAATTTTATGCCAAACAATAATTTGAAATATTCCAGGAATTCTGTGAAATTCTTAGGAGAAAATTATTCAATAAAGTCTTCATTATCTGTAATGGGAATTCAAAATTTTCTCGCTAGTGCGATAATTAGTATAATTTCACTTTGGTTGAAAAGATTTTGTTTCTTACAGTTCAAGAAATTATATTTAAAAATTACCGTGTATTTCTTGTGATGTTTCTTTACATGGAACTAAATTAACTGTGAAATTCTGAGATGCTATTAATCACAGCGATTTGTCATATTTAGCTTATTTCATTACTACATTTACTGTCGTTTCTATAAGAATTAAATTTATTACCATATGTTGTTCAATATACGTTGAAATATAGTTATTTTTAAAATGGGAAACAATAATTATAGATATTGTTTTGAAATAAAAATGGTTCCAATTAGATAATACTATTTTTGATATGTTATAAAAAGTTATATAATCTAAGTATGCATTTTTCTTTCCATAAAAAAATACATAGGGAAAAATAATAACCGACTTTAAAATAAATCTCATTTAAAAAATTAAAGTTAGATTTTTTTTTTTTTTTTTTTTTTAAATAATTAATTGTAAAAGTAATAGAGGTGGCTAAAAAGCAGAACATATCTTTTATATTTTATGATTAACAAAAGAATAAGTCTGTAAAATAAATTAAAAATTAGTATGTTATGGCCATCACAGAACTTTCTTCTATATTTTCCTATACAAATTAAGGTTGCGCAAATTATTTATTAAAATTATTATTTAATAAAATTCCATGATGAATTCAGACGTTTTTCGTATAAGAGAAGTATAATAAAGAAAGTCATTTTTGTGTCCTATAGACAACATCTAAAGAAATGGTTTTTATTTAAGATTTAAAAAAAAGTCTATAATTTTGTTTTAAATTATCAAAGATTCATTACACAATCGTTCGCTTTAAAGGTGCTGATGATTTCTTTTTTTAAAAATACTCATATTAAAAATTCACATCGCCAGAGGGTGAGAGGGGCGGTTCTTTTACATATACAAAAACTTTTCCTAGTTGACTATTGATATCATAAAAAAATAATTATTTCACAATGTTTGGGCAGACACTTAATTATTCTTTTTATCTTAATAATAAAAGTCCGTTGCTGCCTACATTTTAAACTTTTAAATCAGAATTGACACCAGTATTTTTAAATGGAATATGTTATATATATTTTCGACGATTAATATTATCGAAAACAGCTACAACAATTTCCTGGTTTGAAGTCTACCTTGAAAAACGGGAGACTTGGAACCTATGAAAGTCCAAGTTTTCCAGAGATAACGCTGAAACTAACATTCTAACTACAAAAATTTATTGTAACATAGAATAAGTTTAACATGTGGATTTCTTAAAAGTACTTATTCCTTGTATCAATTTTGGTTTGTGTTATTCTTTATTCTAATTTCCTTTTTTTATTTTGTTTTGTTCCAAGATAGAGACTTGAGCTGTATATTGGCTTGAATTAGCTATACAGTTTTCCGAAATCTTGCACTCTGCTGATAGAAATGCAAGTTTCCTGATGAGTGAACATTTCTATTTTTTAGCATTTAAAATTCCAATTTTCAATTCATGAATTTTTTTTTTTTTTTTCCTTTTATCGGATCTTATTGGTAATTTTATTCTTTTCTCTTTTCTATAAAATGTTGACTGTTTCTATTATTTAATGGTTTTTGCAAACTATTATCACATCGTTAGGCATATGTGTAACATTTGTGTCATTTCTCTTCTGCGTAAGTACTTTAACTTGCTTTTACTAATCATTGGTACTCAAATTAAATTATCACCGTGACAATAATTTTATTCGAAATAATTCTCATTTAAAATTTAACTATATGGTGGTATTTTGATCTATCTTATGTTTGCTGAGTGTTACAAAGTTATTAAATTATTCAAATTATATATACATATTGTTATTGGTTTATAGAGAGGAATAAAGTAATGAGAGAAGGGTAATTAACAGAAAAAAAGGGGGATGTCACAATTCCAATGATGTACTAAAAATAAATAAATGAATTTTACCCGTGATTTGAAACATATAAAATAAGAATAATAAAAAAAAAAATGTAAATTTTATGTAATGACCTCCAATGAGTAAATATTGGTTTCCTTCCTCTATAGAGTCGAAAAAAGTAATCAGTATAGGGTACGGTTTTATCCCTTCGTCAAATAAACAAGGGATATTTTTGATGAACTTGCGCTCAAGTTAATTTTCATAAATAATTAAATTACATTACATTACGTTTTCCATTATTGTTTGTTTCTCATGACATTTCTCGACTGTTTTTAATTGGCGAATATGGCAAATTTGAAAATAGATTCATTTGTAAATACCGACCGTATCTTAATAAATAATATATATATATATACATACATATTACAAATGTATGATTAAGAAAAGAAAAATTCTTTATCCTAATATTTTATTCATTCATTCACTTATTTACTTATCTATTGTTCAGAAGCTACGTTTAATCACTATAATCTATCAAACGTTACACTTTCATGATTCATATACATCTTTTCTTTTGGACGTGTCATAATGACGATGAAAACTGACAGAAAGAATATAAAAATACCATCTAATACAAACTGACAAACCGCAATCCATCCAATTATGCTCCAATACTTCTGATGAGTTGAAGTTAGGCCATTTATCATTTCGTATTTTATCTGTCTAGACGAAAAAACATTCCAATTTATTGTCAGTGTGAATGAGGAAAGATAAAGACAAGTGGGATTGCAATAATTTGAAATTCATCTCGAGTATACAAATACTATTTTTGAAGTATCATAAATTTAGATTATTTACACATCTAGTTATTTGTGTTTTGTTACAAAAAGAAAAAGCATACAATTAATTTCTCTAATTTATAATAATCAGATGTCGTTGAATTGCTATTTTTTCACTTGTATTAATTCTTTTGTCACCACTATTTCTGAACACAATTTTTAAAATAATTTTATAGGATTAAAATATTTTAGAAAATTTTCTTTTTGAAAATAATGGTGATAATAAAATAAAACGCATGTAAAAATATATGAACGCTGCGACCAGCATTGGTAACCGTATGATGATTATCGTACGCATACTTGCCAACTCTCCGATTTATGCAAGAGTCTGCATGCCAGAATTTTTTTATAACAAATTCCACTTTATTCAATCGTGGGAAATTACTATGAAATATATCAAAAAATACTAGTTCGACACTTGATTTAAAAGTTAGAAATGTTGGCAAATGTATGATCGTACGGCTGGCAACGTTGGCATACTTGCCAACATACTAATTAATATTCAGTAGTGTTGTTAGTCCCGCCCTTTATTTCACACCAGTAAATTTTTAGAGTAATATTCTACAAATGCAACTACGATTAAATAAGAAGAAAAATACTGCAAAAAGATACTGGTGTGAAAAAGAAGGCGGGGTTAATAATACTACGGAATATTAATTAGTATGTTGGCAAGTATGCGTTGGCTGGGAGTTCCTGAATAATCGACAGAACTGAAACTTGAGCTCGCGGTTGTCATTTATGTTTTAGACAAATATTATTATTATTTTTTTAATTTTATGTGTATATATATAACTTTTTTTTATTGTTAAAAAATAAATACAGGGTGGCGACAAAATATTTTACCCTGTTTAAGGGCACTTACAGTCGGTAACAAAAGTGTCCGAAAACTAGCAAAAATTCCTATGTAAAAAAAGTACACTTCATACCGTTTTGTTAAATAAATACTTATCGAATCATGTTCTTAGACTGACTATGAACAGGATTCGACAAGGATTTATTTAACAAAACTATATTAAGTGTACTTTTTTTATATAGGAATTTTTGCTAATGTTCAGAGACTTTTGTTACCGACTGTAGATTATGAAAATTTTCCAGAAAGTTTTAATCTTTTATCTACGACGATATTTTAATGTACCATAAAGTACATTTTTTTCCCCATAAATTCGATTTTATAAGCTTTTTAGCTTATAAAATCGAATTTATGGGGGAAAAAAATTTCAAAGACGTTTATATGAGTAGAAGGTATATACTGTACTTTAATCTCACTATAAAGCACTAGACACTATATGTAGCCATCTTTGTTCCAGAATGTATTTTATAGTGTGTTCTCGCTGTTTGTGCTTGGCATCTTTCACGATCTTTCCGTGCGTTATATTTAATTTCTATATTACTTAAAATTTTTCTAATTAATCTTGGAAAAAATTTAAAGATCATAAAAAACAAATAACTTTTTACATTTTTTTAAGGTCTAAATATCTTTTCTGACCTCTATATACCAAGTGGTAGACTAAGGTACCAATGGTACACAAAATCATTACTATTTACTATGGTGAAGTAATATGTATATTTTTTTATGGCATTCACTGTTAAAAAAAAATGCAACTTTGCTGCCAGAAATTCTCTGTAATTTGAGAAAAAAGCCGTAAATTACGGAAAATTTACGTTGACAAAACGTATTTTTCTGTAATTATCGAGAATTTCTGGTAGCAAAGTTGCATTTTTTTTTTTTTTTTTTTTTTTTTTTTTTAACAGCGTATATCTTTAAAAATTACTCTTAACTAACTAAAAAAAAGAAAAAAAAGTTTCAAATACTTTTTTCCCTTGTTTAAGTAAATACGAGAGATATAGGATTATAGTTGTTGAAAACGAAATAAGTCAACATTTTAAATAAATGCTATTAATACATCACGTCACTAATTCCTGCATGCTTATTTTTAATCAAAAATCAATAAAATGTTACATATTCCATTTTCCGTGCATTTATTTAAAATAGTGATTTATTTCATTTCCAACAGCTTAAAAATTAATTACACATGCGCTGGGAAAGTTACATAATATACCTCGATTTACAAATTCGATATTACGTACGTGAATTCAGAGCCAAAATATCCTCTGTCGGTGATTTTTTATACTAACTTTCTATTCTTTGTTAAAATCATCTCCCCTTGTCTTTAACAGTCCGTAGATGAAATATGGTTTTGTTCGATTCATAAGTTTTGACTATAGACTCCCCTAAACAGTGAAGTCACTGTATGACCACACCCTATATTATCAGAGGTTTTAGCAGTCCGTTAATTGAATACCAGTTTTTTCACTTTCCAAACGTGTTAACGTAAGGGAAGTACTGTAATCAGGACGAAAATTCAAATTTGAGATTTTGGTGTATCAATACGCTTTGCTGTCCCCTGAGATCATTTTTGCTATTTTTACGATGTATGTATGTGTGTGCATGCTTGTATGTATGCGTGTTAGAGAACACGATATCGTCTAAACACTTTTTTAGGATGAGCTGAAAGTTGGTACGTATGCTATATGTTACGTCACGAACTCTATTAATCTTAGTGATTGTCGAACCTACAGCTTTTTTTTTTTTTTTTTTTTGGGGGGGGGGGGGGGGAGGAGGGGGGGGGGGTACAAAAAAAATTCTTTACCATTATGGTCTACTAGCTCAAATAATTTAAAATGCGAGATAGTGTCTAAATGATTTATTCTATTCAGATAAAAATTTATATACATATTATAGGTAACCATCACACGAAATGTTTAGATTTTGGTGAATCTACTATATATATATATATATATATATATATATATATATATATATATACAGTCGAACCTCTTTAACGTGAATCTCAAGGGGGATAAAAAAAAACGTGCTCATATTATCAGTAGTTCATGCTATCAGTAACTAATTTTTATATAACCAAACTAATCTTCATTTTAATGGGGATTGTGGAAACAGTTCATGTTAAAAGTAATTCACGTTAACAGTGTTCACGTTTACGCGGCTCGACTGTATATATATATATATATATATATATATATATGTATATACATCAATTTATTTATTTATTTATTTATTTTATAGGGACACGAATTTTTTTTTTTTTTACCATTATGGCCTATGTGCCAAATTATTTGAAGAGCAATAGCTTTAAATTAAATAACATATTATGTGGGTAAAAGTACTCAAATATCCTATTATAATTTCCTCTTTTACTTATTTAATAACTTCTCTTATTTTAATTTATCCAATCAGCCATTAATAACTTAATATTCGGAAAGTCGAGTGGAGTCTCTCCAAATTTTTTATAGTAAACTTTAGTAATTGATTGCGACGCTTTTCTTCGATGGAACAACGCGAGATTGTTATATATTTTTTTTTATTGGTATTTAATTAAGGTATCGCTAAAGGCCATGGTATGTAAATATCCTGATCATTATAAAGTTGTATATTTAAGCTCTGAAATCATTAGGCTTTGAAAAAAAAAAAAAAAAAAAAAAAAGATTTATTTTTAATGCTGGGATTTTTTTGTGACAGAATTTAAATAAACTAATTTTTGTAATAATATTTCTACGTTTACTATAAAACGCTCCTAGCACAAAATCCGTTAAGTTATTTCATTTTGCAAGAGCAAATGTTTAATAGTTAGAATATAAACATCATTTGGAATTTTCAATTAAATATTTAAAAACGCTTATACAAACGCTTTAATATATCAAATATTTTC
Organism: Salticus scenicus; assembly: GCA_963930645.1. Taxonomy (NCBI): domain Eukaryota; kingdom Metazoa; phylum Arthropoda; class Arachnida; order Araneae; family Salticidae; genus Salticus; species Salticus scenicus. Next base: position 256,568,971 of record OZ005655.1, read on the forward strand.
CGGAAAATCGTAGTCCATGGAAGATAAAAATTTAATATATTTCTACAAACGCACGTTAAAAAATACGACTCTTAAAATAAAAACTAAACTTTAAACGTAATGTCCAAAGCAAATATTTAAAAGTTTCTAAATCGTAATATGTGAAACGGAGAAAGTTATGAATTTTTAAAGGCAAAAAAACATGAGATAAAGTGATTACATTTATAGCTTATAAAAAATACATACATTATTTGAATATTTCCAAAGAAAAAAAAATTCAATAAGATGGTTGGAAGTATGTATTTTCATATAACTTATTTAATGAGGAATTTGCACACATGGGGGATTTGAACAAAATCCTATTTTTCTGATAGTTTAAGGCCCATAAATTTCAAAAAAATTATTAAAAATGGAAAAAAAAAAAAAAAAAAACTTCTCATTAATTAAAAAAATAACTTTAAAATTAACCAAAAATCATGTGACTTCTAAACGCTGCCTGACGTCACACTTTATGATGCTTCAGTGTTTACATTTGTTAGCCTGGTTAGTAAGCAGCAATTCGTTTTAACTTTCGTAATTATCAATTGTTTATGGGATTTCTGAGCATTTCTTTTTCATCTTATAATCATTTAATATCATAATCACCATTTTCTATTATCATTATTTTCAACTGTTTTCTTTTTATGGCGGTTGTCCAATGTTTTCATTTAATAGGATCCTGTGGAACGCTAAAGAATAACTTTTGAGAAGCTTTAGCCGTTGTAATAGTGCAAAATGGTACAATACAATATCTATACTACGATTTTTTAATATCCGTCATTATTATATCATACAAAACTTATTTCACTGATTCAAAAAGCAAAGCAAAGCACGAAATCGAATGTAAACAACGATTATTTCCGTTTGTTGTCATAAAGAGTGATGAATGTGAGTGAAAATTATTATAAATCAGTCATTAGATTTCAAATAAAGAAAATGTATGTATTTATTTTCTTACATTTTTATTTTCTATTATATAAGAATAATATCAAAAAACGTGCAAATTGTCTATTATTAGGCTTTTTGGATTTTTTTTTTTTTTTTTTTTTTTTTTTGGGGGGGGGGGGGGGGGGCTAAAAAAGAAAAGGAAAGGCGATTTTCTTATTGTGTGTAAATATTTCTTTAAATATATATTCTCCATTTTCGTCCAATATCTTTTGCCCTTCCACGTTCATAAACTTTCTCATTTTTGCTAGAAAAAAACTGAGTCAAGTGATTTCTGCCATCTTCAATTGAAGTAAAGGTTTTGCAATCTAAAAAAAAATTGTAGAAAACGGAACAAGTAATAATCCGATAGTGCCAGATATGGAGAATATAGTGGAAATGGTAGTATATCCCCCTCAAGCTGTAAAAGCTTTTGACGAGTTACCAAACTTGTATGAGGCATAACATTATCTTGATGAACCACTACACTTTTACTACTCATCAATTCTGGCCTTTTCTATTTGAGTGTATCATACAGTTTGTCCAGTATGCTTCAGAATTTATCGTGACATTGTCCGATGGAAGCTAAAAGAGAAAAAAGAAAGAAAGAAAAGTTGCCCTTGAAATCACAACAAACAAATCGCATCATCTTCTCTTCATGAATATCGCGTTTCGAAGTGCTTTAAGCCAGTTTATCTTTTTTAAACCATGAGCACTTGTTTTTAACATTGTTATAGGCAACCCGTTTCACATCCGCAGTGATGATTCGTTCCAAAAATGAATCATTTCCTTGATGTTTGAAAAGCATGTTACAAATTTGAATGGGATGGACCAAATTACAGTCGGTAACAAAAGTGTCCAAACACTTGCAAAAATTCCTATGTAAGAAAAGTACACTTCATATGGTTTTGTTAAATAAATCCTTGTCGAATCCTGTTCATAGTCAGTGTAAGAACATGATTCGACAAGGATTTATTTAACAAAACAGTGTTAAGTGTGCTTTTTTCACATGGGAATTTTTGCTAGTGCTCGGATACTTTTGTTGCCGACTGCAGTCATACATTTGGAATGCCTGCAAACGGCTTTGCAACTGGAAGTGTTTCATTTGTATGTACCCCTAGGCCTATTCAGAGCACAGATTATCATACAGATAGGACAGTGAAGCTAAAACGCGAACCGGAAATATAGTAGCACCACTAGTGTCAACACTGGGGAACTACATGTGTTAAGTCTACATGAATAGCATCTTTGATCGAAAATTGTTTTTCTATTTCGCGAGAAGTTAGTAGCAGGTTAGTGTTAGTATGGGAAGTTTTCTTTTTCTTCACTTTCTATTGTTTTTGAATTCACAAAATTATCCTCAAAACATTCACAGCTATTCTTCTAAGAAGTAAAAATTATTTTTTATAATGTTTAAAAATATGCTTTGTGAAACATATTCATATTCAAGTACAAATTAAAATTACAAACTGTAATTCTGAAATAGCAGTATGAAATCATTAAATATTTAACGTTGCTTGTTTTAAATAATACAAAATGCCTTAAAATGAAAAAATGTTTTTATTTTATGTATATTCAAAGATTATTTTCTTAATATTTAGCACTTGCTTCTTAAAATAAATTGCTTTTAACAATGAACTTTGTAAACAATAATAAAGTTGCCAAATGAAAACATATGTGCAGTTTTCTTTGCTTCACTATTTCTACTACTTTTAAATTCACAAAATCATAACATTACAGCTATTTTCTAAAAAATAAAACTAATTTTTATTATGTTTGAAAATAAATTTTGCCAAACACATTCGTGTTCAAGTATACAAATTAATATAAGAAACTGTAATGCTGAAATAGCAGTATGGAATAAAATCTTAAATATTTAACTTTGTTTGGTTTAAATAATACAAAATGCTTTAAAATGAAAAAAAATATTTCTGGTTTATATATATTTTCGAAATTTATTTGCTTAATATTTAGTACTTGCTTCTAAAAATAAATTGCTTTCGACAATCAATTTCGTAAACAATAACAAAATTGCCAAATGTAAACATCGATACAATGGTTAGTTGGTTGGATGTTGGGTTTAACGTTGCACTAATATTACAATGAACATAGATACAATAAAAATAAGATGAGCGATTGCGTAAACCGGAAATCTCGAGAAACTTACAGCCGTTGACAATAGGGTCGCTGCAGTCAAATTTTGGGTACCGAAGAATGTACGGGAGTGTCCTATCTGTATAATAATCTGTGATTCAGAGCACACTCCAACTGTAACTAAGATGAGGATCGAGTCGAAAATTTGTATTTAGACATTTCAAAGGATGTGCTCAAAGGTTCTGCAATAATTAATTAATTAATTAAATTTTTAAACCTTTCCGCTCTGAGGGGACATACATTAAAAAACAAACAAGCTACAAATTTTTATACAAACACGTTTATTTAGTACGGATTGAATTGTTATTGGTTACAAGTTACAGAGTGTCTATCGATGGATGCCATTGTGTTCAATGTGGACCCCATCACTAAGTTGCGAAATCTGCAGCCGATGAACAGTGTGTTCAACAGCTAATAGCAGCTGGTCGCTAGTGATCCTCCGCACATGCAATGTTATACGGTCCTTCAAGTCAGCCAAAGTTACAACATTTCCTTTAAAAACCAAACTCTTTAAATGGCTCCATAACCAATAATCCCACAGATTAAACTCGGGGGAGCGGGTCGACCAAGGAGTGGGAAATGGTAATCACCCTGTCATCTGGAAAATTTTGCAGCAAAAACCTTTTCAAAATGTAAGAATAACAGTTTTAAATGTCGCATGGTTTGAAAATGTTAAAATTAGACCACAGTTATAACTTTAAATTATTTGAAAAACGAAGCTTTAATTATCTATTATAAAAATAGTGACCTTACTTGACTGCTCCATTACTTTGCATAAGCTGCTTTTCGCCTGAGGGCCCTCGGCGTCGTCGGTCATGGCTTGAGTGGAAACCCTACTTTCCACTCAAGCCATGACTGACGACACCGAGGGCCCTCATGCGAAAAGCAGCTTATACATGCAATGGAGCATTCAAGTAAAGTCACTGTTATATACATATATATATATATATATACATATATATAGAAAATAATGACCTATATTTATATATATTTATATATATAAATATATACACATCTGTAAAAAAAAAAGTACACTTCATACGGATTTGTTAAATAAATCCTGATCGAATCCTGTTCTTAGACTGACTAAGAACAGGATACCACAAGGATTTATTTAACAAAACCGTATGAAGTGTACTTTTTTTACATAGGAATTTTTGCTAGTGTTCGGACACTTTTGTTACCGACTGTACCATGTCAATGAGTATGAAATTTATTAATCCATTTACACCAATACAATTTACATGAAAAATAAAGTTAAAGTTAATGTTAACATTCAAATTGTCTTCCATGAGTTTTACAGTCGGCAGCAAAATTATTCGAGTTTTAGCAAAAATTCCTATATAAAAAAAAATACACTTATAATACTGTTTTGTTAAATAAGTCCTTGTCGAATCCTGTTTTAGTCAGTCTAAGATCATAGTTAGACAAGGATTTATTTAACAAAACATTATTAATTGTACTTTTTTTAATATAGGAATTTTTGCTATCGCTCGAATAATTTTGCTTCCGATTGTAGTACAGGATTTACATTGCTAATGCATAGCAATATATATATATATATATGTGTGTGTGTGTGTGTGTGTCATCTGTCGGAAGCAGCTGTTAGTGATGCTTGTTATAATGTTCTCAAATTACCAACGGTGATGTCATATTCTGTTGACTTGTATTTACAAAAGAAGCTGTTAACGAAATAGTCAGGAAAATATTTTCAAGGAAGACATGGAAATTTTAATAGAACATTTTATTTTATTTAATCAGCGAAAAATGTTTCATAAATATATTTTAAATATATATATATATATATATTAAAACTTTACGGTAAACAAAAAGAGCTAACTTGGTAGCTATGCTTGAAACAGTCTCTCCTTGGTGATAAAACTACCTATTAACTAGCTACCTTTAGAGGAATAATTTAAGAGAACGTAGCGTACAGCGCATCAGCAAGCAAATTAATTGAAGTTAACCGTGGTCTGCTGAACATGACTTTTAAGTCTGAGTCTACCCCCATAGACCTATTATAACAGTGGACAGGACAATGATAACCTTTTTCAGTGGTAAAGATTACTCATAAAAACGCCACGTGACTGTTGAACTACAGGAAGCCAAACTGGTCAACAATGAAATTTTCTCGCCAAGCTCTAATCTCTGCTTTCTCTTATGCAGACGATTTTTTTTTTTTTTTTTTACTTTTATTTCCCTTAAAAATTAAATTGTTTTGAATCTAAAAGAAATTTTATCCCAAGTAATAGTGATCAGATGTTCGCCCTAAATGTTATGTAAAATGAGAATTATATTTAGCAGGTAAGATTTTTTTATATTTTATTATTTCGCACCTTTTAAGTAATATTTTTTGTAAAATGCTTATAACTGCTATATTTAATTCTTTAAATTAAATTATTTTAAATATATCATACCTTATATTAATTTCAAGAAGTTCCATGATTATTTATGGGAATTAAAGCGAGTATAGACAGACAGACAAACTGCAGTCATAAACACTTTTGAAGGTAAAAATAAATTACGGCAGCTGTAGTGTTTTACACAAGATTTGTTTGCTGTATATTTTAATAACAATAATTAAAAAAAATATTTATATAACTCTTTTTTAATCGTTCGTCCAAGTTCGTACCCATACTTTTGCAACTATGTTTTCAATGAGATTGTGACTCTATTCATTGTAATCAATCACACACACACCATCCCCCTCCAAAAAAAAGTACTTTTTTTTTTTTTTTTTGAGACACATTGTAAATGAATTTAAAAAAAAATAAAATAAAGAAACCTTCTTTTATAGCCATATTTTATATTTGGAGGCATTTCCCTAATAGTTGATGTAGATAGCTTCAAAGCATCAAGTTAAATAATTTATTTATTTGTATTGTAATAAAATTAAAAATAAGAATTATGCTACAATAAAAGAAATATTCTGAACAAAAAAATAATAACATCTATATACATCAGTGCTTTTATGAACTTCGATTTATTTTTATAATGAAGAGTTTTTCTTTTTCTTTTTTTTTTTTGTACATTGTCCTGAAATAAAGGTTTTTGACAGAATTAATTTATCAAAATATAATTGTTATTGTTATTATTATTATTATTATTATTATTATTATTTATTCTTAAACGTATTTTCAATATAAATAAATAAATAAATAGTGTTTTTCAATGTCAAAATCTATCTAAAATTTATAGGAAAAATACATGATTATTTTCTATAAAGCTTATCTAAAAGTTTTATTGTTTCAATAATATAAGTTTCAACGTAAAATAATTATATCATTATGAAAATTGTGCAGTTTTAATGCATCTAAAATTAATGAACCACTATTTACTTAAACAAAGGATCCAAAAAAACCTATTTTAAATTTAACAGTTAAATACCTTAAATATTATCTAAATTCAATAATACTGTCATTATCCAAATACAATATTTACTCTCCTGTACAGTTAAAATAATTTTCATTGGAGGATTTTTAAAATTCCAATAATTATTTTTAAAACCACTTACCTTTTCTGGAATTGTAGAAATAATTGCTTATTTCTATAATTTTTAAAAGATAAAGGGAGAAGGTAAACTATTACCTTTTTTAACAGTTAGACATAATAATTCAGAAGAGCGATTAAATAGATTGAAAGTTTTTTACAAATAATACACAAAATAAATAAAAAATAATAAAATAATAAAAAAGATATCTGAAAAATCATCCCTAACTGTTAACTAACGATAAAATTTTATATGACTTTCCAATAATTTTCTCAGTAAAAACATTTGTAACAATTTCCAAAATATGCAAAAACCTGTATGTGAAATGAAATCTCTTATTGGTATTTTAAACATAAAATTTAACCATTACACATAATGCACAGGTGCCAACTCCTTCGATCTTTTAACGCCACTATTTTCGAAAGAAAAAAGTTCTATACTTAAAGACTGAAATTCTGCAATTAAATAAGACAAAAATAATTATTTTCAAAAAGTGGTTGAAATTTAATTTTAGATATTAGTAATTCGGCACCACTGTTAAATGCATGTCACAGATTCTTTATAGAAGAATATTAATTCTGGCGTGTAGCCGACGTATACAATGGTTCCATTCTTGCTTTAATTGCATAATATAGCTACGATTTTCTTAAGCATTCCTTTATGTATTTTTTTCAAATAACACCTATAATGAACAGGAGCAAAAAATAAGCGAATTTAATCTTGATGTTTTTATGAATAGATAGTAGAGATAAATAACCGGTAGTCTTTTTAAGATAAAAATCGGCAGGCTTTTCATTGAAAAATTGTCATAATTAATGAATAAATAAAAATCATTGCATGTTAACGCATAAACTGAATAAAAAAAAAAAAAAAAAACGCATAATTTATTTCGTGTCAAAATAATAATACAACCCTCTATCAGACTAAAAAAATAGGCATGATTGCAGGATTAGAGAAGCTACACACACGTGACAGATTTTGTTTTCCTTATTGAAGGATTGGTTTATTATTTTGACTGGAAACATTTGTTGCAAGATTGTGATTTAATAGAATGTTTTTACTTTCTTCTATATGTAATATAGAGAAAGTATTGGATTCGCGAAAATTTTCGACCTCCGTTTTTTGACGGATCTACACGTTTTGGGATGTCCTGAACACGAATTGATAGTTTTTAAAAAATGTCTGTCTGTGTGTCTGTCTGTCTGTGTGTCTGTATCATTTTTTTGTGGACGCTGTATCTCACGAACCAATGAATGAAATTTAACCAAACTTGGTATTTAGTTGCACCCTGACATGAACTGGTGCCCATTAGATTTGGGGATCAATAGATCAACAGGTGGCGCTGTGATCGCATTTTATAGGACAAAATTCCGTATAAATGGGCATAATGAGAGTTATTTTAAACTTGTGATTGTAAAATTAATATGAATTATTGTTAATAGTAGTAGTTAACTAGGAAAAAAAAATTGTGCATGGGGGGGCATCGGTTCCCCCCCTGGGGGGGAAGTACCCCCCCGGGGGGGTTAAATTTTGAAGATGGGTATCATTCGAAAGATCTCGTCAATACCTTTAAAACGAATGGTTGAACCATAAATCTGTGATAATTTAAAACAAAGTTATCGATTTTTTTTACTTTTAACAAAAAAAAAAACAGAAAAAAAAATCGTTTTTTTTTTTTTTTTATTGTTACTGATTGAATATGTATAGGAAAATATAGAAGAAAGTCTTGTGGTGGCCACAACATACTAGTTTGACTTAGTACTTCTCAACATCGGTCCTCCGGTAAAATTTTTTTGTTGCTATTAAAAAAATTAATTGTTTTTCCTATAATAATTATAAATATAATTCTCTATGATTAGGTTTAATGAGCAGACGATTTTCTTAAAATTCGCAAACACACTCTCGTGGATTTACCCTTAAGAAATACTTCATCGAAAAGTCATATTTTAAAATAAAAATATATATTGAAAATGTGAAAATTATAAAATTGTTATTACAAAATCGTCAGTAGTGGAGATTCAAAAAATTTAGGGGTTCTATGTGTTTGCGTGTGTCATGATAGCGGCTGCACAAATCACCCGACTGACTTGCAAATTGGTACACATGTCCACACACTACACAGAATTAGCCGCTTAATTTTGAGTGTGCATTCTATTTAGGGGTTCGTGTATAGGGATACTCCAAAGTTTTTCTTATCATTACGGCCTATGAACAAAATTTTTATTTTTTGCAGTAGCGGTCGCAAGAATCACCCAATTGCAAATTGACACAAATGTTTATGCGCCATACAAAAATTTTATGAATTTTGGTGTTAATATTATTTATGGTTCGTGTAAAGGGGCCCACTAAAGTATTTCTTATAATTACGACCTATATGGACAGAACTTTATTTAAACGTATTTTAAAGTAGATACACTTTATTCAACAAAATAAAAATAACATACATTATTGAGATGCTTAAAAGAATATTTTCTACAGAAAAGTGCGTGCTTAGATTTAATAATTAATCTACATGACCCAACAAAACTGCTCCGACAATATCCCGTAATCATCCAATTTATGCCAAATTTCGAAAAGTTATTCGTAAGCTACATAAAATACGTTGTATAGTTTTTACTGTTGTATGTAATGTTTATAACTAGTTTATAGGGATACGCAAAAGAATTTTATAACATTAGAGCCTACGGGCATAGTTTTACTTAATCGTATTTTAAAGTATTTATGCTAAATTCAACATAATGGAACTAGCATACATTATTAAGATGCATAAAACTTGTTTTTTGTAGAAAAAAATCTGGAGTGACTCCACTCGACTTTCCGAACATTGAGTAATTAACAGTTTTGTAGATAAAGTAAAGAAAGAGGAGTTGTTAAATAAACAAAAGAGAGAAAACCATAATAGAGTGTTTGAGTATTTTTCTCCATATATTACACAATGTTTTATTTAACGCTACTGAACTTTGAGCCCATAGATCCTAATGATAAGGAATTTTTCGATGTGTCCCTGTAAAAACCTATAAATGCTAGATTCACCAAAATGCTTATAGTTAGTGCAACAGTGATTTATAATATTCATATACATTTTCAGCTCAATTGAATATGGCATTTAAATGCTATCGCACTTTTAAAAATTTGGTACCGTAGGCCATAATTATAAAGAATTTTTCTTTGTGTCCCTGTAAAAACACTGTAAGTGCTAAATTCACCAAAATCTATACAGTTGGTGTAACTGTGACCTACTGTTGGTGCATGTGTACAAATTTTTTGCTCAGATTAATAAGGCGTTTAGACGCTATCACACTTTTAAAAATTTGGCCCCATAGGCCATAATGAAAAAGAATTTTTCTTTGTGCCCCTGTAAAAAAACTGTAAGTGCTAGATTCAGGAAAATCAATAGGATCGTACTATGGTGACTTACAATATATACGTACCAACTTTCAGCTTATTAGAACAAAGCGTTTAGACGCTAGCGTGTTCACTCACAGACATACACACACACATACACACACACATACATACACACACACATACATATATCATCGTAAAAATAGTGAATCCGAACTCCGGGGGCCTCGAAACGTATAGAAGCATCAAAATCTCAAATTCGTGTTTTTGACATGATTACAATACTTTTCTCACTATAGTGTTCGGAAAGTAAAAAGGTACGTGTAAACTAAAAAAATTATTTATAGGACTACACAAAAGAATTGCGATGAGTTACTGTAATTATCCACATTATGTAAAGTGCTGTTCAAATATTAATGAGTTACAAGAAATTAATTGCACAGTTTTTAGTGATGTATATAATGTTAGTGGCTCGTGTACAGGGTCACACAAAAAGAAGATCGTATCATTACAGTCTACAGACGGCATTTCTTACAAGTGCGTTTTAACATAGGTACAATACATTCAGCATGACGAAATTAGCATACATTATTAAAAAAATTATAATCATGTGTTCTGTGAAAAATGGTAAGCATGAAATTTGTAATTAGTTTACAGGGCTACACAAGATAATTCCGATATGTTATGCAATCATTTGGTGCCAATTTTCGCATAAGTATTTATGATTGACATAGAACTAAACAGTGCTATGAGTTACAAGGAAATATATATACACATACTAGCAGGCAACGCCCGCTTCGCTGGTCCCTATTTTTAAATGAATCACTATAATGAATTCTCAAAATTGCATTAATTTTTATCACATGAAAAAAAAGAGAAACAAAATCTGAGTAGGAAAAATGTCGCACCGGGTTCTCACTGCCTTCGGAAAAAATTCCCAAAATACTCTAACCCTTATTTCTATTATTTTCCCACTTCGCCCCCCCCCCTCCTGTCTATCCTAATAATTTTACAAATTTGAAAATATCCGCAATCGATTTGTAAGTATCAAAAACCTCTATGCACCAGTTTTGAACGATATATCTCTATTTTTATTTTTTTTCCGCTCTACTCCTCCCCCTCCCAATAATTTTAAAAATTCGAAAATATTCGCAATCGATTTGTAGGTATTGGAAACCTCTATGTACCAATTTTGATTGATCTAACTCTATTTTCTTTTTTTTTTTTTGCCCCTCTGCCCCCCCATCCCGGCCCTCCTAATAACTTTACACTTTCGAAAAAATCCCCATTCGACTTGCAGGCCTCTAAAATCTATCTGTACCGATTTTGAACGGCCTAACTGTATTTCTATTTGTTTTTGACCATAGCCCCCCCCTTCCCGCCCCACCTAATAATTTTAAAAATTCGAAAGTATCCGCAATCGATTTGTAAGTATCGAAAACATCTATATACCAATTTTGAACGATCTAACTCTATTTTTATTTTTTGCCCCCCCCTCTCCCCTCCCCCTTTCCCGGCCCTCCTAATAACTTTACACTTTCGAAAATATCCCCATTCGACTTGCAGGCATCTAAAACCTAACTGTACCAATTTTGAACGGCCTAACTGTATTTCTATTTGTTTTTGCCCCATAGCCCCCCCCTTGCCGCCCCCCCTTCCCGCCCCTCCTAATAATTTTACAAATTCGAAAATATCCGAAATCGATTTGTAGGTATCGAAAACCTCTATATACCAATTTTGAACGATCTAACTCTCTTTTTATTTTTTGCCCCCCCCCCCCTCTCCCCCCCCCCCTGCTGCCCCACCTGGGGGCTGAATTTCTAAAATTCCAGAAATTGGTTTTTAGATATTTGCATCAGCTATATTTTAGAGCAAAAACTTCACGCATATCTATTTTTTTGTTTGAGATATATAGGATTATGCGAAATCACGTTTTTACGCATGTGAAATCACGTTTTGCCCCCCCCCGCCCCCCTTGGGGACCGAATTTTGAAAATTCCAGAAATTGGTTTTTTGACATTTGTATTAGCTATATTTTAAAGCAACAATTTTACGGATATCTGTTTTTTTGTTTGAGATATGAAGGATTTTGTGAAATTACGTTTTGCCCCCCCTCCCCCCCTTGGGGGGCGAATTTTGTAAAATCGCTTCTTAGTGGATGCCTACGTCATAGAAAGAACATTGTCACAAAATTTCATGCTTCTAGGTCCAGGGGTTTGGTCTGGGCGTTGATAGATCACCCCCTCACTCACTAACTCACTCAGGAAGTGTTCTTTTATATATATAGACTAGCAGGCAACGCCCGCTTCGCTGGTCCCTATTTTTAAATGAATCACTATAATGAATTCTCAAAATTGCATTAATTTTTATCACATGAAAAAAAAGAGAAAAAAAATCTGAGTAGGAAAAATGTCGCACCGGGTTCTCACTGCCTTCGGAAAAAATTCCCAAAATGCTCTAACTCTTATTTCTATTATTTTCCCACTTCGCCCCCCCCCTCCTGTCTATCCTAATAATTTTACAAATTTGAAATATCCGCAATCGATTTGTAAGTATCAAAAACCTCTATGCACCAGTTTTGAACGATATATCTCTATTTTTATTTTTTTACCACTCTACTCCCCCCCCCCCTTCCCGCCCTCCCAATAATTTTAAAAATTCGAAAATATCCGCAATCGAATTGTAGGTATTGGAAACCTCTATGTACCAATTTTGAATGATCTAACTCTATTTTCTTTTTTTTTTGCCCCTCTGCCCCCCCTTCCCGGCCCTCCTAATAACTTTATACTTTCAAAAAAATCCCCATTCGACTTGCAGGCCTCTAAAACCTATCTGTACCGATTTTGAACGGCCTAACTGTATTTCTATTTGTTTTTTACCATAGCCCCCCCCCTTACCGCCCCCCCTTCCCGCCCCACCTAATAATTTTAAAAATTCGAAAGTATCCGCAATCGATTTGTAAGTATCGAAAACATCTATATACCAATTTTGAGCGATCTAACTCTATTTTTATTTTTTTGCCCCCCTCCCCCCCCTCTCCCCTCCCCCTTTCCCGGCCCTCCTAATAACTTTACACTTTCGAAAATATCCCCATTCGACTTGCAGGCATCTAAAACTTAACTGTACCAATTTTGAACGGCCTAACTGTATTTCTATTTGTTTTTGACCATAGCCCCCCCCCTTACCGCCCCCCCTTCCCGCCCCACCTAATAATTTTAAAAATTCGAAAGTATCCGCAATCGATTTGTAAGTATCGAAAACATCTATATACCAATTTTGAACGATCTAACTCTATTTTTATTTTTTTGCCCCCCTCCCCCCTCTCCCCTCCCCCTTTCCCGGCCCTCCTAATAACTTTACACTTTCGAAAATATCCCCATTCGACTTGCAGGCATCTAAAACCTAACTGTACCAATTTTGAACGGCCTAACTGTATTTCTATTTGTTTTTGCCCCATAGCCCCCCCTTGCCGCCCCCCCCTTCCCGCACCTCCTAATAATTTTATAAATTCGAAAATATCCGAAATCGATTTGTAGGTATCGTAAAACCTCTATATACCAATTTTGAACGATCTAACTCTCTTTTTATTTTTTGCCCCCCCCCTCTCCCCCCCCCCTGCTGCCCCACCTCGGGGCTGAATTTCTAAAATTCCAGAAATTGGTTTTTAGATATTTGCATTAGCTATATTTTAGAGCAAAAATTTCACGCATATCTATTTTTTTGATTGAGATATATAGGATTATGCGAAATCACGTTTTCACGCATGTGAAATCACGTTTTGCCCCCCCGTCCCCCTTGGGGACCGAATTTTGAAAATTCCAGAAATTGGTTTTTTGACATTTGTATTAGCTATATTTTAAAGCAAAAATTTTACGGATATCTGTTTTTTTTTGTTTGAGATATGAAGGATTTTGTGAAATCACGTTTTACCCCCTCTCCCCCCCTTGGGGGGCGAATTTTGTAAAATCGCTTCTTAGTGGATGCCTACGTCATGGAACGAACATTGTCACAAAATTTCATGCTTCTAGGTCCAGGGGTTTGGTCTGGGCGTTGATAGATCACCCCCTCACTCAGGAAGTCTTCTTTTATATATATAGATTTACAGGTAGGTATAGGAAGTTTGATACAAAAGAAAGTTGAAGGAAGTACCAGCTACTCTCAGAAATGTATCTGACTATGTAGCGAGTTAATCATATATACTTATGTTTGTTCATATATACATGCATGTGTTTATATAGATAGGTGTGTGTGTGGGAGCGTTTGTGTACATATATGTATGTATACGTTTCACAACTAGTTTAACTTAATCTCTCTTTATGTGAGTCGCAATATTTCGCTTTCTAAATAATTGTGATCCGAAGTGTAAACATTTTTCATATTTCTAGGCCGCACAGTGACAAAGCTCTGTTCTCGAGAGTGGTAGACAAAAAGTGATTGTTTCGATTCCAGATTGCGTTATTTACTCTTTAGGAAGACTTTCACGGAACGTAACTGCCCCATACCTAGGTAGACAATGAACATTCATACCAATGCCCTCATAATTCTGTACTGTATGCCGAATAAAGTGTTTTAATATCATAACCAATAACAAGTCTGATTAAGCACTTTAACAATATTGGGAAACAGTAATTCTTGTGATAGTACTTAAGATATAATACAGGGTGGGCAAAAGGTCAGTAAATACTTTAAAAATTCATAAAACCTGAAAAAATAACCAAAATAAAAAACTGTTTGCTGGTTTAGCATCGATAAGTCACGGGATTTTCTTTAAGATAAGAAAATAAAATAGTTCAAAAAACAGCCGATAGGCGGCTTTTCCTACATAAGTGAAAGAAAAGACATGTAAATAACAAAAATAATGTTACCAAATGATTTATTATAACAATATGTGTTCCCCATGGGTGATAACACATTACAGGCGTGTCACAAATCCAGCATCGGCAGAGTGCAGCATGTCCGGCAGTATACATGACAGATCTCGGCGGATTGCATTTTTCATTTCCGGCTGACTGGATGGACGAGATCGATACACCCGGGATTTAAAATATCCCCATAGCCAAAAGTATTCATAATCGCCTGTCTCATTCGCATATTTCCAACTAAGTCGTTCAAATCAACGCCATCTGTCGGCTGTTTTTTAATTTTTTTTTTTCTTATCTTAAATAAAATCCCGTGACCTATCAATGCTAAACCTGCAAACCGTTTTTTATTTAGGTTATTTTTTCGGGTTTTATGAATTTTTAAAGTATCTACGGACTTCTTGCCCACTCTGTAATAGTTTTTTTTTTTTTTTTTTTTTTTTTTTTTTTTCAAATTATAACATCATTTTCAAATTATTCAATTACATTTTCGATAAATTTCCGATTTCGATAAATGTCCAACTATCGTAAAACTGGTATCGTAAAAATCCGTAGATTGAGACTAATAGTCTTCCGTACTAATAATAATAATAAAAAGAAAAGTAAAAGAAACTGTGGAAGAAATTCTGTCTATGACAGAATTTAATTTAGTACGACAGGACTACTTATATTTGTATTTTAACACCCTTTCAAAAATAAATAAACAAATAATAATAAAGGGCGCTCTATAAAATTCTTAAACACATATTCAAATAATGTATTGATTTTTAATTCCAAATAAATTAATAAAATTTGAATGCATTAATTTTATAGTATCTTCCCCTAATTGCTTAGTACTCATTTACTAAATATTTTACTTAGTAAAAGTATCTTAATAACGATTCCGTACTTATTAGTAGTAATTAACATTTTCAACTTCTACAGAACAAAACATAATATTAAAAAAAACTATAAACCTATTATTCGATATTTAAATTATACTCAAAATTCATCACAGATGATGTTAATCCATTAATTTTTCAAAAACATAATTTATGTCAATATACTCATTTTATAAATCGGAAAATAACACACATTTTAAATAAATTTCACAGTTTTAGTCTAAAAATATCTGAAAGCACTAGTCTAAATGGTCAGGAAATATTCAGCCATGACTCGTTGGCTCTGTGTTCAGAGTACACAACTATGAACCCGAAACTTGTGAGTTCGATCCTCACCGATTGAAGCGAAAAAAAAAAAAAAAAAAAAAAAAAAAAAAAAAACATATATATGTATGTTTATACGTTTTTACAGATTTCCCAAAATATTTTAAGGTAGAGTAAGAAATTAAATGGTACAACTGGATATTGATAGGCATTTTTGAAATAGAGCACTATAAATTATTAATGACACAAAATGGCAGATTGAAAGAACTGTCGCACTAAAAAACGATTATTGACAGCATATTGCTGTTTCAAACAATAAGCATCGCCTTATCCCGTTTTCTAAAACATTACATTTAACTTGAGGTGTAGGAACCCTACAATATTCAAGTACAAAAAAAAAAAAAAAAAAAAATGACACAACAGGGTAAAATAAATTTTTAGCAGTGAGAATAAACTAGGAAAAGTTATTTAATATTTAAGAAAAAATACTTAACATGTCAGGAATTGGGTATGTTTCTATCTTGTAACGTAAGCCACGTCTTTACACATTTTTCTAAAATTTTACATTGTAAAACAATATGATTTTACATATTTGCAATTCAATCATTTAAGTTTTGTCTTCAGCAATCGATGTAGTAAATGCCATTGAGGTTTACGCATACCATCCTCGCATATAGAATCAAATTTGAACATGTAAAATAGTTTTTTTTTTTTTTTTTTTTTTTTTTTAATATTGTTTCAGCGATATAGAGGCGGAGGTTGTTTTCTTTTGGAATTCATTCACAATCTCTCTCGCCTGCATTGTGATAATTTTACAAAAATAAGCTAATTTGTACAATAAACATCGAAATGTTGCCTAGAAAAAAGATTTTATACACATATCAACTTACAGCTGATACAGATTATAACAAGTGACTCCCCCCCCCCCCTAAAAGCAATAAAAAATGAAATATCAATGCAGAGTTCCCAACTTTTATAATTTATTCACGAGCATTTTTAGCCCCGCCTCTTTTTAATACCGGAAATTTTGAAGAACGCTTTCTTCTTATAGAATCTTTGTCACATATTAAAGAGAAATAATCTACAAAATTTCTGGTGCGGAAAAGAAGGCGGGGCAAAACATGCTCGTGAATAAATTATAAAAGTTGAGAACTCATCAATGTAACTCGAAAAATGTTGGGAACGTGCTGTAAATTTGAAAACCCATGTTTTCGATGATGCCTGTTCTATTCGTGCAAAAATTAATATAGGTCATAAGTTATAATTTATTAGAAAATAGCATATATTAATAATTTTCATAATTCAAATATTAATTTTTAATCAAAAATATCCATGAAATATGTTCGGGTCACTTTATTCTAACGCATGAAAAAAAAAAAAAAAAAAAAAAAAAAAACAAGAAAGAAAAAGAAAAGAAAGAAAGAAAGAAAACTTCAATATAATAATTTTTCGGGAAGTTATTAATTAATGCTTATCAGATTCCAGGGGTGAAACACGGGTATAGAACTCATACCGGTATTTGTTTAAGAAATATTTCAACCTATAATATCGTTAATTTAAGCAGTAGAAAATTTTCTTACATTGATAGTGGTATGAGTTCTACGTCTGTTTTCCATTCCTGAGATTCATTCATCCCTATATTATGACAGCTTATAACTCTATGAAAAATTAAGCGAAATATATAAATTATACTATTTTCCGGGATGATTTTATCCACAAAATTATCAAAAATTGGGGTTACTATTGAAAGAAAGGAATTTGATGCCAGTCTTCATATGTAGACGACCCCCTAAACAAAATCTAACTGTACCGTTATAAACTAAACATTATTACAAATCAATCGATACCAGACGCATGTGTACGATAAATTGCAGCAAAATTAGTCGGAGTGTTTTTATTATTATTATTATAAATTTTCTCTTTCCTTTTTGCTGACTGTACATATCTCTTATGCAGTTAGTACATATCCCATTCAACTAAGTTTTATAAATCAATGTCATCTGCCATCCTGTTTCTTATAAATGCATTATGAAAAGAAACTAACTTATCTCTTCGAACTTGTTTGTATTTTTTTATGTATAATGTCATTAAAATTATTTTAAAAACCTTGTAACATAGATGATAGCCCTAACTGGTTTTGAGCTTTTAATGTGTGTTTAAATATGAGTCGATTTGTATTTTAACTATGCTGGAATATTATAGAAATAAACTAAAATTTTTGGTAAATGGTTCTTTGTTATTAAATGTTTTAATTTTTTTTTTTTTTTTTTTAATAGAGTAAGTTTACTGTGCATCTATATGTCATGCAAGAATAGAAGCACATAAAAATGTGCTATCTGTGCACGTAGAAATGTGCCCTTTGATCCATTTAAATTTAAAATGAAATTTAAAATACTTGTTAAAATATACAAATTTGGAGACTAAATGAAATTAGTACTTGTTCGTTAATATATTTTAATAAACTTTTGTAAACTGCAAATTACACTTCATGCCAAAATTAAATTAACAGTATTAGGATCAAATTCCAATAATTCATATCATATTATATAGAACACGCATGCGAATTCTACACTCAGAATCTCTCTCTTATATATTATTATTAACAAACTATTTTATACTTACATGGCTGAGAATTAAGTTTTCATGCGATATTTCTCAACATACGTAATTTAAATTTATAAAATGGAGTTTCCAGATAGATTTAATCCCCAATCTTCTATTACGGACTAAATGCTTGACTGATTTATAATGCAGATTTTCAGAACGGTTATGCTTTATGTTGTTCCAAATAATAAAAGAAAATAAATAGCCAACTTAATCTATCCAAACAAATACGTAATTTCATAATAAATTTAATATGTAGATGTTAGAAATAATATGCGTTGTTTGTAAAAATAAATAAATAAATGAAGGAAATAATTAGGAAGTTTTTGTCTCTGTATATCTGATTCTAAAGCCATTCATTAAATTTATTTTGTCGGTATAAGTTCATGGCTGCCAGCATTTCTAATTCCATACCTGACAATCATCTCATTAACACTTTCGCGACCGCTGACGTATATTCGCGTCATTTAAAAATCTGTAACTCTGCCAGCGGGCGTTTCTTTTGCAATTTGTATGTCATTTATTTCTTAAAAATAAACACGATACTTATATTTGTACAACCAACATACTATGGATATAAATACTTTGATTAGAAAAAGTATAATTATACAGTATATCCATTTGCAATATGAATCTGAATACAGAAAATTTTGTTCTGAAATATAGTAACTTGGGAGAATAACACCCACAGGCGGACCTTACTGTCAAAAAGACAAAAACATGCAGTCGTGAAAGCGCTAATAAATGGAAGATTTTTAGTAACTGTCCCTTTTCTTCACACCACTCTTTTTTAAGAGAGATTTTATACTTATTTTATCGTAACTACATGACATTTGAATAGTACTCTAAAAATAAAGTGGTGTGTAAAAAGGGGCGAGTACTAAAAATCTTCCAATTTATAATTAGGATGTTGCCAGGTATGTAATTCCTGCCGCATAGCTGCCAATATTTTAATTTATTCCGGAGTACTTTTAGCCCAGCCTTTATTTCGCACCATTTTATTTATAAAAAAATTTTCTTCAATACATAACTTCAATAAAATAAGAAAAATTACTTTTAAAAAATAAGTGGTACGAATTAGAGGCGTAGCCAAAATTACTCCGGAATAAATTGAAATATTAGCAGCTATGCTTCCGTAGCATTATTAATATCCGCCCCTTTTTTTCACACCAGAATTTTTGTAGAGTAATTTTTTCCAATATGCAGGAATCGTAACTTTTTATATATTTTAATATACGCGGTATTATTTTGTTACCACTGACAGGTAATTACCATAGCTGCCAACGTTTCTAATTTATTCCGTAATATTTGCACCAGTTCCCACTACTTTTTTCACACCACTTTCTTTGTAGAGTAATTTTCTCAAACATATAATTATGATTAAATGAAAATTACTCGGTAAAAATAGTGGTATGAAAAAATGGCAGGTACTAAAAACATTGCGGAATAAATTAGAAAAATTGTCAGCTATGAACTACGGTGAAATTAGAAGAAAATTACTTTTTAGAATTTATTAAAACTGCTTGATTTTTCTTCCTTATTTTATTCGAATTTAGAACTACAATTATTCATTTAAAGAAAACAATTCATTTGCTTCACTTATCAAAGGTTGTTATTTAACTGATGTTTACGGCAGCAGTTTGCAGAGGTTAGTTCTCTTAGGCCTAGTGCTTTCTCCTTAAGCATTAAGCCAGTCTTTTTCCGTCATGCATAGTCGAAATAAAAGACTAAATTTTAAAATAAATATATTTTTTTTTTCCAGAAAAATACGTCAAATTCTCATATTTATACTGTGTATACTATTAATTTTATCAATCATTAAACAGATATAATGAAAAACGGCTAACACTGAAAAGAGTAACTGAAGATAAAAGAATGATTCTAAATGTTATAATGAAGTTAATGACAATTGTAATCGGAAAACAAAAAAATATATTAAAAAGTATTTTTTCATGCATCACGGACTGTTTTAACTGATTTATGATTTGACAACCTTGCTTTAAAATATATTGCAGGGACTTTTTTTTTCTCTGAATACATGAAAAAATTATTCCGAATTGATCCTGCTCAAAAAAAGTTATCATTAAATAAAAATCAGTCTTTTCAATCACTCATCCAACACAGTGATAAACTTATATTTTAGTTGCATATTTTTGCTTCTTTTACGAAACTGTCTTTCTTCATACTTTATGACAAATCAAAATCAACTTCATAAGTGTCCGGGAGAACGAACGTTGATGCATTTCACTTGACTCAGAACTTTCAGTGAAGATCCGTTTTTACTTTTGTAGTAGAAGAAACTTTTGAAAACTACTGTTTCTTCAAACCTTTTGATTTTGAAAGCAAGCCTTTTTTTTCATTCTTATTTCTTTCGTTAGTAAATGTAGTAGTTCATTTTCTTCTTTAATTACTAGTGCATCAGTAAAAATTCTAGATTTTCAAATTTTCCGTTAGAGATTAACATTTTGTGGACCAGATTTTAGGAAGTGTCGAACATGTTCATAATTCTTTTTTGTGATTCATCACTTTTAGTTCCCCATCATACTATAGGTATGGGGAACTTAGGTAATCGTGAAAATTTTCGACCTCGGTTTTTTGACTTTTCTACACGTTTTCAGGTGTGAGGAATCCGAAAATGACAAAATTTGTATGGTGTCTGTCTGTAGGGTGTCTGTTAGTCCGTTAGTCCGTTAGTTCGTTAGTTTGTTAGTCTGTGTACACGATATCTCAAGAACAAATTGTCGCAGAGAGGTCAGATCAGTTTTAAAATGTTACTTTCGACACTGGCAAGAACCCTATTCATTTGCAACATTCGATTTTAAAAACTTCGCAAGTTATTAGAAATTTACGATTTTCTTAACATGGGAGAATAGGACAAAAATTCACTTAAACGTGCATTAAATGGAAACTTTTTACTGTAAAATTGTCAGACCAGTTTTAAAATATCAGTTTTGATGCCGGAATGAACATCAGTAACTATGAATATGCTTCTTTGAAAATTTCGCAAGTTATTGGAAATTTACGAATTTCTTAACATGGTGGTATAGGGCGAAATTTCACATAAACGCCAATTTTGAGAGATATTTTCATCGTAAAGATGTCAGACTACTTTTGAAATATTATTTAGGACACTGGCATGAATATTGATGACTATGAATTTTCCAATATAAAAATTTCGTAAGTTATTGGAAATTTACGAATTTCTTATCACAATAGAATAGGGCAAAATTTTACACAAACGTCAAATCTTGAGGAATATTTTCATCGTAAAGATGTCAAACCACTTTTGAAATATTATGTAGGATACTTACATAAATACCATAGAGTATGAATTTTCCAATTTAAAAAAATCGTAAGTTATTTGGAATTTACGATTTACTTAAAATGGCAGAATAAGGCAAAATCGAGCACAAACGTCCATTTTGAGGATCATAAATATATCAGACAATTTCAAAATAACATTTATGATACTTGAATGAACATGATTAACTACAAATATTCTAATGGGAAAATTTCGTAAGTTATTCGAAATTTAAGATTTTATCAACATAGCAAAATGTTGCGATATTTCATATAAATATGCATTTTTGGGATTGTTGCATTGGAAATATTAGCATGAAAAATAAACTACGAAATTGATCCCAAAAAATAAATTAATAGATTAGAATAAGATAAATATGTTGAACTGAATGGTGGGTAGCCTATTAGGTGAGGATTTCGTTCTGTCATTGTGCCAAGCGTTTGGTCAAATTCATTTCTCTTAACATGAATATAATATGTCCTGTACAAGAAATTTATGAGAACGTACATATGATGGGGAACTGAGCAGAGTCCACCTATGCCAACTAGTTTTTTCTCAAGACTTATCAGTGATGCCAGATTGGGGATTTTGTCCCCATTTTGGGGATTTTTGAGGCTTCTGGGGACAATTTTGGGGACCAAATGTTTATGGGGACTGTTCTGGGGAATTCTAAAATTTTTGGGGATAAATCTGGGGAGTTCTTTACTTTCTGTCAATGTGAAATAATGATTTATCCCTACGACTAGAGACTTTCAATAGCTTTATTGTTATTCGAGGATTATTTTCAAAAATTGCTTTCATTTGGGGAAAAATCTGCATTTTTTTTTTTTTTTTTTTTTAATAGAAATCAAGTTGGGGATGTTTTCGAAAAAAAAAAACTGATTTGGGGAAATTTGAAGACCTGTTTCTGGAAATAATTTTCGACCATCTGGCATCACTGAGACTTACACACAAGGATTCAATGAATAGAGGTCGATTAGTGACAAAACGTGTATATAATGTTTCCTAAACTACCATTCAGAAGGGCAGACAATAATTCCTGCATTATATAACATAGTTCAAGAATTTCACTGTAGCCATTTTGTGTTGTTAGATCCTGATAAAACTGTATTAAGCATTCCACAACAAAACGTAAACTAATAGGGTATTGAATAAGTACGCTGTTCTTAAATTACTTATATTTACAGGAATATAATTAAATATTATATTTACAATTATATTTATAATTAAAGATTATAGTTACAGGAAATATTACTAAAAATAGAAAAAATACTTACGCATATTTGCCAACCTAAATCCGGGAAATCATTAGTCTCGCTCCTTTCCGCCTATTTTTTTCAAGCCAGTCTTTTTTTAAAGTTCTTTTCTTCTTATTTAATCTTAAATATATTTGAAGAGAATTACTCTAAAAATTATGTGGTGCGTAAAAAGGGGTATGAACTAACAATCTTCCATATTAGGTTGGCAAGTACGCTTATGTTTTGATGAGAAAAATTGAAATACTTTATTTTAAAAGGACTGTTGAAGAACAAACTGAAATATATTCAGGTCTTTGCTCACAATTGTAAGTAATTTTAACAGTAACAGGTACACATCAGTGAAGTTCTGAAGCCGTTCAAGGATTTCTTGTAGCCATTTTCAGAGCTGACAACCTAATCCGGCAAATTGTTTTTACCGCCCCTTTTTCTACACCACTTAATTTTTAGAGTATTTGTTTTCTTAATTCATCGTAAATATATTTGAAGAGAATTACTCTAAAAATTAAGTTGTGTAGAAAAAGGGGGCGGTACTAACAATTTGGCGGATTGGGTTGACAGCTCTGGATCTTTCAACAGGATAATGCCCGCGCACATGTTGAAAGGAATGTTCAAGACTTCTTTTCAGTAGAAAACATCCCTAACAGCACAGTTAGGCTTAACTTATCCACAGTACATCTTAAGGACGTTTCTGGGATGTCTTTTCCATCCAGAAGACATCCTGTGGAGGCGATGTGCTGTCTGGGATTTAGCTTCTTCCTAGGTCTGCTTACTCGCTGGATTTGCTGCCTATTGAACATGTGTAGGATTTCGACGCCTCACTCGTGATCCTCGTTCTACATACAGCTTCTACAGATGAACGTCGGACATCCATACAAAAGATATGGAATGCTTTTCCCCTGGCAGAAATTCAAAATTTGTTTAACTCTATGCCATGTCGTGTAGCAGCACTACGTGTGTAGCACGTAGTGGCTGCACAAAATATAGATTTCGTACACTTAATATTTTTTTCTTTGAAATGCAATCATTTATTTGTATCACATATCAGTCGTTTGTGTACTAAATTTATTAATTTCTGGAAATTCCTTCATGATGTTGCAATTTTCACAAACATGACTGTATTGCATTATTTCATAAATTTGAAACGGTAATTAAAATATTTTTATTTTTAATTTTAAAGTTATGAAATAGTTACACTACCTGCATCGTTCAAACATTAAGGCTGTAAATAAATTTACAACTTTCTTCCAAAATAATTTCTTGTAAAAATGTCTTGCTTACATAGCTGCAAACTTGCATTTTTTTATTATTTATTAATTTTTTATTTGTTACCGGACTTTTTTAACATAATTTTTTAATAATTTTTCTAGCAGTTTTCTGTGATTAAACACGATGCAGATTTTTACAAAATAAATAAATAAATAAAATAAAAATAAAAATAAAAATAGTGGCATTAAAAAACCGTAGAGGTTGCCACCTATGTATATTTAATTAAAAAACAGAATGAGTATACTAACGTTTCCCAAAAGTAGATTTATTCTTAAATATAACCATTTTATTCCTCACATTTGATTAAATTTATTAATAGGCTAAAAGTTTAATTAAGCAGAGTTTAATTAAGTTCTAAACACGTAAATGTCATTTAAGAAGTCCTTTCACACCCTTTCACACTGAACTTGGGTATAATGCCAAATATTTTAAATGAAAATACGTTGTTAAGGCTCAGTGAATTAAGTTCTTATATAAAACTACCATGATTTAAAACATACTCTAATTTATATCCACATTCTAGTACTTAAAGTATTCAACGTATTATGTGAAGAATTTATTTTAAATATGTAAAATTAGGATATTGTTTTACTTTTGAATGTAATTTCTGTATTATTAATTTAAAAAATAATAATTCATAGTTATATTTCATTAATTTAAATCCTAATATATATTTAAAAAAAAAAAAAAAGATCACGGTTATCAAAGCATATAAATTTATATGATTAAAAACATACTGATGTGAGTTGCAGTAATTGCCTTCTGGATCATCTAAATTAATTTTTTTCCTCGTCCTAAAATAGTATATTCCTCCATTAGAGTTTCAAGACATAAGTTTAGAGCCAAAATCCTCAAGAGTTCTACAGCAGGCAGATGGGAGGAGGTTCTATTATAGTGTGCCGTGCTATCTCATATGCAGGAAAATGTGATTTCCAAAGAGTTGAAAAAAAAAAAGAACTTTGATACTTACCAATGGATGATATTTTAATATTATTATTTTATTCTTCGAACTACGTTTAGGAGGTGTACAATGAAAAATTCAACAAGATAATTCTTCCAGCCACACATCTAAATCAACAAAAGAGTGGCTTAAACGAGAAAAGATTCATATTGTACATTGCAAACGCCAAAACCCGGTCCTAAACACCATAAAAAACTGTGGGGTTGTTTGTGATGCCAAATATATGAAAGTAACAAATAATATCATTCAACATATGAATTAGAACTCGCTATCATAGAGAAATGGAATAATATTCCTGGATCTTTCCTTTAAAAAAAAAATAATTAACTCGATTCCAAATCTTCTGTTTTAAGCTATTCAGAAAAATGGTGGGGCATCATCTTACTATAATCTGTATTTTTTTACGTGTGGTCTCATAATTTTATAACAGCTAATTTGCCAAAACCCTAATTAACCCGTTAGTAGTCGCTATAGACAGCGCCACCTATAACAGATTGCGCACTTTTTATTCAACTCTCACCAATAATTTTAAGAAATGATGTGATCGACGTTCCTTCGATTTTATTCGCGTTTTATGTATATCAAATGCTACTTCTAAAAATTTTTGGTAGCTATTGAATAAAAAAATCTGGCAACACTGAAGAATGGGCGGCAAATCGACCAACTAGCGACTACTAACGGGTTAATATTCCATAGTGTTGCTGCCCTTTTTTGCACACCAGCAAATATTTAGAGTAATATTCTGCAAATGCAATTATGATTAATGAAGAAGAGAAATACTCTAAAAAGATACTGGTGTCAAAAAGAAGGTGGGGCTAACAATACTACGGATTATTAGTTAGTATTTTGGCAAGTTTGAAACAGTTATTTTTTGTATTTTTTTTTTTTTTTTTTTTGTTTTGTTGATGTTTTATTTTTTTTCTGAATTAATTCCATTTACGTTGATTGCTTCATTTTACAAAATAATAATAATAATAATAATAATAATAATAATGTGCTAGCATAGAATGTTTTTTTTATATTTTCATTGCAATATTTCTATTATTCTCTAAACAGTAAAATGTGTTGTGGTCTTATAATTTTAAATAGACTGTACACGTCATGTACACTTCCATACCTACTATGAAGAACTTAATTATTCTTTGTATTTCTTAGTAAATGAAAACTTACATTACAATTACATGATTAAAGAAAATAGGAACGTTTTTGTCATGACATTTGTTTGTTTATTTGTTATGCAGAAGCTATTTTTAATCACCATAATTTATCATGCAAAGCCCTTTCATGATTTATGTATATACAACTTTTCTTTTGGACATGTCATAATGACGATGAGGATTGACAGAAAATAATAATAATAATGCCACCTAATGCAAACTGACAAACCTCAAACCATACAATTATGCCCCAATACTTCTGATGAGTTGAGGGTGGGCAATTTATCACTTCGTATTTTATCTGTCTAGACGGAAAAAAATTCCAAAATATTGCCAGTGGGAATAAGAAAAGATAAAGGCGTGTGGGGCATAGATTTGAAATTCATTTTGAATGCATAATTTAAAATAACGTATCATTTAAAATGAAAAAAGAAGATAGCTTTTCTATTTACGTATTCATGTGCTCTTGGGAAAATAAATGTTCATGTACTTAATTTTCATACTTTTACGCTTTTAAATAATCGCAAACCTGAAACTTAAATTAATGTTTTAAATAGATTATAAATACACACGTACGTGTACATATATAAGATAAAATTTAAATATAGAAAGTGCTGGTAAGTGTTCCTACTAGCTGAAGCGGGTTCTATGTTTATAATGGGGGGGTGGGGGGGGGTTCAATTTTCCATATTCTAATGACTATTCGAGTTTGTCCTGGTATGTATTTATATATTCTTGTAATATTTATATTCTTGTATCTTATATTGATGTATTATATTTTGTACTTGATTTCTGAATTTAATTGCTTTTTATGTTTTGTATTAATTAAAATTCGTTTGCTGTAAAGTCTGCTTCCATCTGTGAGAAGTTGGAGGCTAGAAACGTGTTATTTGGTTAAATTACCAGCGTTTCGTCATAAACTTCTCATTTTCCTTTCCCTACATAAGGGAGCTCCCCTGATGAATGCCCTCATGTGTTTTGGGATTAATTTTTCATTTGGCTTTAATTATTTTGCTTATTTATATATAAATATATATATATATATATATATATATATATATATAGTCCGTGTGTGTGTCATGTGTATTTTTCTGTGTGTGTGTAACTGTGTTGAAATAATATATATAATGCTTATTTTGGTATCTTTTTGTATGAAATTTTACTAACAAAATCATCAGAATTTCACAAAAGATACTATTTATTGCAAAATGTAAATAAATTGAAGAAAATAATAATATTAACATAACCTCCTAAACTAGATGCTTGTAGTTGAAACAGTTGAAACGGTAGACAGCTCCACCTGTTGCAGACAATTAGACTGCAGGCAGCAGGTTTTATTCAACAGCCACCAAAAATTTTTAAAAGAGTGATATGATATACATAAAAAGTAAAATGAATTGAAGAAACGTCGATTATATAAATCATATATCATTTCTTAAAGTTATTGGTGGTGGTTAATTATAAAAATTTGGGTAATCTGTACCCGGAGGCACCTACGCGACAGGCATCTAGTTAAGGAGGCTATGGTTTGTGTGTGACAAAAATTTTGTGGTAATTAATAGAACCCATTAACAGAATTATAAGAACAATAAAATACAAACATACATTTATAATTGTTATATACGCTCCAGGAATACTTATATATATATATATATATATATATATATGTGTGTGTGTGTGTGTGTGTGTGTGTGTGTGTGTGTGTAAATAAGCTAAAATAAAGAAAATTATAAATTTGGTGCTTACTATAATAAATGACTGCATCACATTTTATTATATTTTCAGAAAGCGAACCCATTAAATATTCAATGTATATATATATTTTATACTGTAATATTTATAGCAAATTTTAAGCAAACTGATTTATTTTATAATATATAATTTTACATTTACTATAAAATATTGCGCAATTTCATGGTACATGTCGCGTCGACCACCAGAAAAAAGATAAATTACACCTCTTTTTTATTATGGTTTCAACTATAACCACATACCTATTACCACAGCCTGATTAATATTCTGTAAAATTTTTAGTACCGCCCTTTTTCCACACTACTTAATATTTAGAGTAATTTTCTCCAAATGTAGTTACAATTAAATAAGTAAAATACTCTAAAAAGAAAAAGCGGGACTAAAAATTTTATGAAATATTAATTAGGATGTTGGCAAATATGTTACCATACAAAAATCTTTTTTTATCTTGTTTCTACAGCAGTTTTTTTAAAATTATTATTATTATTATTTGTAAATGTATAGGATATTCGTTATTGTTAGAAAATAATTGTGTCAAAAATAAAATGCAGACATATTTCTGAATGTGACTTCCCATCAGTAGACGAGAAATGCAGACTCTCGAAGGTGGTAGACGGGAAGTGCCGTGTTCGAACCATAGATATAGTAATTTATATAGATCTATCATCCCCATGTTAACGAGCAAAGATTTTTGATGCCGAAAAAGTTTTTTGGCATCAGCCATTAGAGAGTTAAAACTCGAAAATAGTAATAGAATAGAATGCTATTGAAAATGCCGAAATATTGCGCGGCTTTTAAGTGTTCTAATAAATTTATGAAAAGAAATGGGATAAGTTTCCATAAATAAGGTATATTTAAATAATTTATGAAAAATATAATTTTTATAATCAGTTGCTTTGTTATTATTATTATGATATAATTACTGTCTTCATATTTAATGGAATACTTTTTTAAAATTTTAATATTTTTTAATATTTTATATTAGTAAGTAATATGAAATTCTCAAAATTCTTTTAAATGTAGCTAGCAGCCGCGGAAGTTTTAATATATAACTAGTATGTTGTGGCCACCGCAAGAGTTTCATCCATATATAATTAAAAAAAAAAAAAAAAAAAAAAAAAGGAAAGGAAAGGAAAGGAAAAAGAAAGAAAGAAAAAGGGGTATCTGGACTTTTTAATTGTCTTTTAGTGCATAAATTTTATTTGCTAAATTACCTGTTTGCATTCTCGTGTATATTCACTGGGGAAAATACATCCATAAGAGAGTAAAATGGCCGTCTTTTCTCGAGTAAAAAAATGTATCATTTTAACCCTCTCAGTGATCAACCTATGTCTTATTACTATATCTATGGTTCGAACATGGTCGCGCTCGTAAACCTAGCCATTCGGAATTTTCCGTGGTTTTCTCTAAAAGTCACTTAAATATGGGCTCGAAATAAAATCTCCATGAAGGGCACTCTACGCAGGTCTAAGACCCAAGTGCAGTCAATCAAATCACCATCATTAACACCGCCCAGTGCCGGACTGACAGTGCATTTTCCATGAAATTACCTCTATTATCACACAGAAATCTTTATCGTATTTTTGCAGCATTTTTTTTTCTTTTTTTTTTTTAATATAATTATATAGGACAATTATTATTGTTAAAAATAGTAATGGGAAAAACAAAAAGCGGAAATATCCCTGATACTACATGTTGTACGTCTTTTATTTTTATTTATTTATTTATTTATTTATTTTACCGGAAATTTTTAATAGAAATTTTTAATAATATTTTTAGCAGTTTTCTTGCGATTAAACTTGATGAAAATTAAAAAAAAAAAAAAAATAGTGGAATAAAAAAACTTGTTTATGTTAGCATCTATGTAATCTAAGAAAGCTGGCATCTAAGAAAGTTAAGGGTAGAATTATAAAACTCAGAGAGAGGTTAGGGATAGTAAAAATACATTTATATTTTATATAAGCGAAAATTTTTAATTTTAATTTAAAATTTTTGTGGTATCACATACAGTCTACACCAACCAGCACTCGATCTGCCAAAAGCAGTTTGACTGCCTGGCAAATGCATATTTCTGCTATGAGTACAGAACTGCATGCTGCATTTTTTTGTAACATGAATATAAAAGGGATGAAGATAGGACAAAAACAGGATATAATCTTCAAGGAGAAAAAGTGGCCCACCAACAGCCGAGAGATTCTGTCATCGAATCTGGTAGATGTGAGGTGCCAGGCTCGATCCCAGGTCGAGCCGGTTGGCCTAACTGTTCGGAATTTTCCGTTGTTTTCTCCTAAACTTACATAAATACGGACTAGGACCCTAGTGTAACCAATTGGCCTTATTTCTAACACGAACACCAAGAGAAGAGAAATGAACGATCCCCTCCCCCCGCAAAGTTAAAGAAGTTGTTAAAAATTTACAGTATTAATTTTTGCAGTTGGAAATTAATAATTGCGTGTCTGCGCGTTAAAGGCTAAAATGAAACTTTAAAAAAAATTAAAAATTAAAATAATAAGAATTATTATTATTAGCATTATTAAAATAATTAATATAATTTTAAAACAAATAATAAAAATATTTTTTTTTTTAAATATTTTATTGAAATAATCGTTTACTAATGTATTTTCGTAAAAATGAAACACTATTTCAGGTGAAAAACAATGAACATCCATAATGTTATATCATAAAACAGGAAAATATTTCTTCGCCATTCCCACTTTCTGTAAATTTACGTTTTAACTACATTAATGCATCATATCAGACAATTCATCAGGCAATGCATCATATCATCATCATTTTTTTTTTTTTTTTTTTTACTTTTTCTATATATATAAGAAGAAAGTACTATATTTGTTAAAATTTTTCGATATATTTACACGTTCTGAGAGGCCCTAAAAACGATTTGAAAATGTCCTTTTAGAAAATGTGTGCCTGTCTGAGTGTGTCACAAATATTGTAAACGCTGTATCTCAAGAATCAATGAACGGAAATTAACCAAGCTTGGCGTTTAATTAGGACCCTGGCCTAAACTGTTGCTGATTACATTTAGGGACCAATCGCTCAACAGGTAACATTGTAATATCAATTTTTTCTAACTTTTTAACATGGCAATATAGAACGAAATTTCGTATAAATGTACATAATGGGAGTTGTTTTTAACGCATGCTTGTAAAATTAATATAAATTATGTATAATAGTAGTAGTAAACTTGGAAAAATTGTGCTCATGTTGGAGCATCACTCCCCCCAACCCTAGGAATGAAGTAACCGCCCGGGGTGTTAAAATTTCTATATGGATATCTTTCTAAAGAACTCGTCAATACTCTTAAAACGAATGGTTGAACTGCAGAACAATTATAATATAAAACAAAGTTATCGAATTTTTTGTTGTTGTTGTTATGAATAAATAAATAAATAAATAAATAAATAAAGCTTAGGAAAAAATCGCATTTCTTCTGATGTTGGTACAAAATTGACTTTCTTTGGGCATTTCGTGTTATATTTTTGTGTGACAAAAATCGTCTGTATTTATCATGGAAAATAATTTTAATAAATAATAATTTAATAATTAATTTGTGCTGCGGAAATTTGCTTAAAAATATACAAAAGAATATCTTGTACTTGTCACAACGTACTAGTTTTATGTTTTAATGAAACACTAACAAAACTAACATAAGATTTACAGAGTTCCAGCAAACCCGCCTTTTTTCAATGCAATTTGTAAAGAGCATAATTTTTATTTATTTGTACATGTATAATATCGTTAAAATTATTTTTAAAACTTCTGTTCCACAGATGATAATTTTTGTAACCCTTGAACTCTCTACTTGAATATAAGGGTTCATTTGGTTGTTTTTTAATTCCTTCTGAATTTTTTTTTTTTTTTTTTTTTTTTGAAATGAATTAAAAGTTTTAGTAAATTATTCTTTTTCCTTTAGAAGTTTCAGTTGAACTATTTCAGTGATGGAACACTTACGCAGAACTCATACCACTATCAATGAAACAAAATTTCCTACTTCTTAAATCAACGATATTATAAGTCGAGAAAATTCTTAAAGAAATACCGATATGAGTTCAGCACCAGCGTTCCATCCCTGCTATTTCTAAAATTCACAGAATAAATTGACTGTTTAAAGACGTACCATATAAGAATATAAGCATACAGGAACATGCTATCAGTGTACATAAAAATTTGCCCACTCATACATTTAAATTTAAAACATTTGTTAAAATATATGAATTTGGAGTCTAAATGAAATTCATATAATAACAGGAGACTTGGCGCTGGAATATTAAAACCCGAATAAATTACTACGTCAGAAACGCCAAAGAAAAATATTTGAGATGCATACATCTGTTTCGGTAGCCTTAACCTTAAGCGTACCGTCTTCAGTGCAAAAAGAATGCACTGAAGTCGGTACGCTTAAGGCTACCGAAACAGCTGTATGCATCTCAAATATTTTTCTTTTTCGTTTCTGACGTAGTAGTTTATTCCGGTTTAAAATGAAATTCATATTTATTCGTTAATATACTTTAACACTTTCGCGAACGCATACTTTTGTCTTTTTGACAGTAAGGTCCGCCTGTGGGGGTTATCCTCCCAAGTTACAATATTTCAAAAAATATTTTCTGTATTCACATTTATATTACAAATGGATATACATTATAATTATATTCTTTTTAATGAAAGTATTTGTATCCTTAGTATACTTGCTTGAAAAAATATGAATATTGGGTGTATTTTTAAAAAATAAATAACACACAAACTACGAATGAAACACCCACTAGCGAAGTTACAGATTTTCAAAGGACGTGAAACTGCGTCAGCGGTCGCGAAAGTGCTAATAACACAGGTCGACATGTAAAATTTTGGCTGATCTTTATGTTTTTTGGTGTGCTGAAACCGAAAATGAAGCCAGTTTTTCTCTATCACGTATAGATTTTTGTCAATACAGGGTACCTACCTGTTACAATTTCTTTCATTACTCTTCCACCAATATAATTATATGGTAAGTTTTATAGTATGTTTCCATGATTAATTAATCATAAATACCTATTGTTTTAACTGTGAAGCACTAGTATGACTTAAAACCATATCAACCAGCGACTCAACCAACCTATTGTTATGATGGTATATGTAAGAAATCGTGTCGGTAAACACCCTGTATTGACAAAAATCTATACGTGATAGAGAAAAATGAGCTACATTTTCGGTTTCAGCATACACAGCTGCCAACCTAATCCGTGTATTACCGCCCCTTTTTCTACACCAATTAATTTTTAGAGCATTTTTTTTCTTAATTCATCATGAATACATTTGAAGAGAATTACTCTAAAATTTTATTAGTGTTGAAAAAGGGGCGGTACTAACAATTTGCCGGATTAGGTTGGCAGCTCTGAGCATATCAAAAAACATCAAGATCGGCTTAAATCATCAAATCAAATTTTGTCAACTTCATTTTTGTAGGCCTGTGTAACCTTTTCATGAATTGCAAATTATACTTTATGCCAAAATTACATCAATACTACCAGGATCAAATTCTAATAATCGATATCATATTATATAACGCTCATGTAAATTCATTACCCAGAATCATACCTATTATTATTAACAAACAACTTTATACTTAGACGGCTCAGAATTAAGTTTTCATGCAAAATTTCTAGACATATGTAATTCAAATTCATAAATTGGAATTTCCAGTAAAATTTAATCCCCCATACTTATATTACAGACTAAACACTTGAAATCTTATCTATATCTATATCATTATATAAAGCGCAAAAAATTGTATGTTTGTGGAGGGTAATCTCTGAAACTACTGAACCGATTAAAAAAATTCTTTCACTGATCAAAAGCTACACTATCCCTGATTGTTATGGGCTATATTAAATTTTGATAAAATAAATTTTAGTTTACAATCTGAGCATTTTAATTAAAATCCCCATAAAAGCCATAATCCGCGATTGTAATGAAATGCTCGCCCTCTAGTGGGCTAAGGTGAAATTATCATACCACTGAGAGCTTTCACGCTGAAACAATGATAGAACAACAAGAAAGAACACAATAATAAATACACGTGGCTGTTATATTTACTAACAACTGCAGTTGAGAAAGAGCCATCTATCGATCATTACAAACGCGGATAGAAATGGAAATAATGAAATATTAAAAAAATTAGCTGTTGCCAACATAAAATAAACATTTACATTTTGTTTTTAAAATATCTTGCAAATTATACTTTATGCCAAAATTACATTAATACTACCAAGATCAAATTCTAATAATCGATATCATATCATATAACGCTCATGTAAATTCATTACCCAGAATCATACATATTATTATTAACAAACAACTTTATACTTAGACGGCTCAGAATTAAGTTTCCATGCAAAATTTCTAGACATATGTAATTCAAATTCATAAGTTGGAATTTCCAGTAAAATTTAATCCCCCATACTTATATTACAGACTAAACGCTTGAAATGATTTATAATATAGATTTTCAGAACAGTTATGCTTTATGTTGTACCAAATAATAAAAGGAAATAAATAGCCAGCTTAATTTATATAAACAAATACGCAATTTCGTAGGAAGTTTAAAGTTTAAATGCTTCAAATAATATGAGTTTCTTTTCGCAAAAGTGAAGGAAATATTTTAGTAAATTTTAGGCTCTATATTTCTAATCATAAAGTCAATCATTAAATTTTATTTTCTGTGCAAATTTAATACGTAAACTACTATTTTGAACATAATTTACGAGCAAAGTCTTCAATTACAAAATTTCTATAGGTAAAATTATTTTATTAAGCAATTAAGAAATATTGAAATCTAGTACATTCTTATCTGTCACTGAATGAGAAATTTGTGGTAATTATTAAGAAAAAAGTTTGAACCTCAATACATAAAACTCAACTTAAAAAAAAAAAAAAAAAAAAAAAATATGTATTACATTCACTAGGGTAATGTTTTTTTGTTCTTGTTTAATGCATTTCAGTTTTAGATTCATTAAATTTTGTCATTACTTACAATTTAGTGCTATTTATTAAATTTATTGTAGCAAACATTACTGTAGCTACAATATAAAGATGATGAAACATTACCTTATATTGGTACTTTTTGCAAACCCTATCAAAAATTTCAAGTAAAAATCTTGCAGAAAATGAAGACACCAAAGTTGCTAAATCTCCCACTTTTTAAGGAAGACTTCACACCGGAAAATTTTTATAATGATTTTAAGCTTATTTAAATGTCGGCAATACATACGAAAAATTCTGTTTCATAAATATCGTGATAAATTTTATTTAAAAATTAGACAGGTTGGTAGCTATTAGTTACGGAGGGAAATCAACTATGAGCAGGAATTTATTTCGAATAGCAGCTTTTATGTCGGGAATTGGCGCGGAACTGGTCGTGATAGTTCGTGATGTCACGTGATTACTTACACAATTACGAGAAGTAAACAAGAGGTATACATTCATGTTTTACAATACATTATTTCAAAACTTCCAACACGTGAAAGCAGCAAATAAGCCGAAATCCGTCGAAGTCTTGAAACACAGTTTGGAGAGACTAGCCTAGATAAAACCCAAGTGTACGAACGCGTTTTGTACAGAATTGAAAAAAACCCGGGTTTTTCTAGGAAAAAAAAAAAAAAAAAAAAAAAAATCCCGTCCAGTGTATTTATTAGGTTTTATAAGGTTTTTTCGGCTTTATTTTATTTATTTTATTTTATTTTAAAAATTGTGTTCTTTAGAGCAATTTGAGCCTCTCCAATATTTTTGAAAATTTTAAACAATTTTATAATAATGTACATTACATTCATTTCATGTGTACATGTTTATAATAAGTTAGATAAAATCACTATTTTAAATAAGTATATTGAAAAATATATTACGTGTGTTTTATTGAAAAAACCTACCGGGGTTAACAAATAATGGTTGGCGCAGAATGTCCTACTTTGGTCATTGCGCCATAAAAAGCCCATAACCAACCAATCCACCCACGGTTTTAGCTTCGGACAAAATCAAGCCGAACTTGAATGTGTTGCAACGTACCATACATCAAATCAAAAAGAGTTAGGAAATTCATTAGACAACACTGAATCACCCTCCCTGCAGTCCTGACCTAATCCCATAAGACTATAACATGCTTTAGCTACTAAAATAAGCACCATGAAGCGGACGATTGGACAATGATATTGTTGTTGTTGGTTTCGTGCGCAAATTGCTAAAAATACGCCCACGAAGACGTGATGAAAATGGTATAACTAAAAAAATGAAAATGGTACATTTTTTTTTTTTTTTTATCCATTGGGAAAATGCATAACAAAATCTGGAGGCTATCTCAAATAAATAAATAAATAAATAAACTAGTAAATAAGCAGCTTTAATTTTTGTATCTTATGCCTTTAAATTTATAAATTAAAATTTCGCTTCATATTTGCATACTTGCCGACATCCTAATTAATAGTCCGTAGTGCTGTTAGTTTGTCCTTTTTTCCCCACCAGTAAATTTTTAGAGTAATATTATCCAAATGCAATTATGATTAAATTTTAAAAAAAACTCTAAAAAAGTATTGGTGCAAAAAAAGGCGGGGTTTAAAATACCACGGAATATTAATTAGGATGTTGGCTAGTATGTATTTGATTCACCCTCGTAAAATAAATTGTTGTTACTACTGAGCATAAACAATTAATATAAACTAGTTAAAAATGCATAAATAAATACTTATCTCAGTTGTAACTTTCCAATTTTATTGAAATTATGATTAAACATTGCTCGGAAAAAAAAAAAAAAAGTTTTTTATTTATTATGTTAGTAAAAATGTTTGAGAAAGCTAATTTGAATATTTCCCTCAATCGACTGTAATATCCATTCATTCATTACAATAATTTTGAGTTCAATATTAGTCATCTATTTAATAGTATATACACATAAAAACTGGCTATAAATATAATTGAAAGTAAAAGTTAAATATTACTAAACCTAAAAATATAAATGTAAACATATACTGACAATTTTAAGCCTAGCTTGAAACAAAAGTTCTATTGCAAAAACTGCAGCTATAAGACGGCAAAATTTTTGCTTGATTTGATAGTGCAATTTATGAAATCGCATTGTATTAAGCCAAAATATGAATGGCAACAAATGTTAGATGGAAATTAAAATATTAAATTGATTTTTAGAAGAGCAAAATGTTGATACGCCAGTAATCAACCCTGGGTCCTTGGTGTAACATGTCAATGCATTACAAATGAGGAATATTTTCCAGTTTCGAGTGAGCAAATACTACTGATGAATAGTTATTGGCCGAAGAGTTCAGTTCGTAGAACATTGATAATTTAAGTAGCTATATACCTATAATATGTTCAGATCTGCCTTTTTCAAAGGAATCTTCCAGAGCTATTTTCTTACAATAAATTTATTTTTTAAATTACGGCTCATTTTATGACAAAAGTTGCTCTGAAAAAGACAGAAGAAAAGGGTCTCCGCCTATACACTTTCTGTGAAACAATGCATTATTTTAAAATTAGTATTTTGCGTGTTTATGATGATGATATTTACTACAACTATTGCTGTGAATAAAATTTAAATGAATTTAACACGAATACATAAAGTATTTAGCTCGTGCACGTGTTACTTGATATTATTTGAAATATTTTATTTTCATGTTTAAATGAATTGATTTAACAGAATCTTATGCTTACACGATTGGGATGAGCGTTTGTGTAAAATTTTGGCTCTACCACTATTTTATATCCACTATTACGTACATATCAGCGTTTTTTTTTTTTTTTTTTTTTTTTTTTTTTTCAGAAATTCTAATGTTAAATAAAGTGAAGATTACTCTTCGAAAGCATTGGGAATCAAAAACATTAATCGCATCCACTATGCAGGATACATTTATGTATTAAATATCCCGAAAGGATTAGAAAGTCAGTCACACACTGTAAAAAAATAACTATTACCAGCTGCAAGAAACTGTCTGTGATTGGAGAAAATAATTATTTTCTCCAGTCACAGAAAGTTTCTTGCAGCTGATAATAGTTATTTTTTTACAGTGTATTACTAAATGTAGTATGGAACGATATAACCTATTACTGGGAAGTAACTGTTTATACCACCTCGGTATCAAACCCGTTGAATTTGGCTTTGCCCAGGTAGATAGGCGCCGTCCAGAAGTTTCCATGGTTTAGGAATGAATTATCTTCGAAGTTAAATAAACGTTACAGTAAAAATTTAGTGGTGGATATTGTATAAAAAAAAATATCCTAATATTGGCAATACTAATTAGAGGAGTGAAATTAAAGGACCAACAAAGGAGTAAATATGGTATTAATATATGTCATGATTGATATTGCAACCCTATGACACAACTAAGTTTGTAGTGGTTACATATATTTCCCATTTTAAATATTTGATTTATTTAAATAATAATTTCAATTAACAAAATATTCTAGTACATATCATAGCTTCCAAGTTTTTTAATTTATTCCGGAATGTTTTTAGTCCCGCCCCTTTTTCACACCGTAATATTTTTAGAGTAATTATCTTTATATTTAATTGTAATTATATGTTGAATAATTTTTTTCAAAGATTACGGTGTGAAAAAAGGGCGTGGCTAACAACATTCCGGAATAACTTAAAAAACTTGGCAGCTATGACATATACTTTCAGAGCTGCCAACCTAATCCGGCAAACTGTTAGTACCGCCCATTTTTCTGCAGTACTTAATTTTTAGAGTATTTGTTTTCTTAATTCATCGTAAATTTATTTGAAGGGAATTACTCTAAAAATAAAGTGGTGTAGAAAAATGGGCGGTACTAACAATTTGCAGGATTAGGTTGGCAGCTCTGTACTTTTATCGTCTGAAAATTAATGTAAATTTATATTTGCTACAACTTATTCATTTATTTATTTATTTTAAATTTAACTATATTTATGATTAAAATAATTTAACTGAAATAAATAAACGTCACTGAAATTTTCTTATCAGCTCTATACTGCGACATGTGCCTATTGTTTCGATTTGGCAAAAATAAATACACAGATAATATGTAAGCATTTTGAATTCTGATTAATTAATCGAATTAATGCATTTAAAGCAAATTTCATTTACTTAACTAAATAATTTCTTATAAAAATGAGCTATTTTATTAAGAAACAGAATGAGTAAACAAACGTTTCTCAAAACGAGATTTATTCTTAAATATAAGCAAGCAACTCGTTAGGGACCTAAAATAACCATTTTATTTCTCCCTTTTGATTAAATTTCTTATTAGGGGGACAGCAAAGTTTAATTAAGTGCTCTACTCGTAAACCGCTATGTCATTTAAGGAGTCCTTTCACACTGAAATTGGGTATGATGCCAATTGCTTTAAATGAAAGTACGTTGTTAAAGCTCGGTGATTTACTGCTTATATAAAACTTCCATGATTTAAATCACGCTCTAAAGAAATTTATACACACATTTTAGTACTTAAAGTGTTTAGTGTATTATATGAAGTATTTTTAAAGTATGCAAAAAGGAGAGAGGCAATGTTTTATTTTTCTTTGTAATTTTTGAATTATTATACATGGAAATATATTTTTTCTGTAAATTATGCTTTCTATTTTCTAGTTAACATATTCTAGAATTATAAATCTAAGATAAATTCTTGTAATTTTTTTTTTTTAAATATGTTGAAAAAATAATTACTAACAATTGAACTTCATGAATGTAAAACTTACTATACATACATATATATATATATATATATGTATGTATCAATATATCATCATTATATACAAATATATATTAGGTTAATACAAATATATGTCAATACAATTTCAATAGTCATTGATTTACACAATTTTTTGTATCACACAGCTACAAGAAAACTGCCAACTGTTTAATTTATTCCGTAGAAGATTTAGTTCCCGCCTTTTCTTCATAACACTTTTTCTTAGAAATGTAATTTTCATCTTATTTAACCGTTCTTATGTATTCTAATAAATTACTATACAAAGAAATTGGTGTGAAAAAAAGTTGAATAACAACAATGCTACGGAATATATTTAAAAGCTGACAGCACTGGAACAACAACGTAATTATCAACCTTCTGAAAATTTTGAGATTGTTATTATTATATATTTTTTTAGAATTATCACTACTATTCTCTAATAGTATATTCCGATACGATTAATCATGTATAATTATTAGAAAATTGTTAGTTTTTCTTTCTTTCTTTCTTTCTTTTTTTTTTTTTTTTTTTTTTCTGTATCAAAATTCAGTAATAATGCGTTAGGATTGGCTTGATTTTGCCCGACCCGAAAAAACCCAGGTGGGTATTTTTCAATAAAACCAACTTGAAAAAAAAACAAGATAAAACCCATATGGTTTTTCTTCAAAATCCTTATTTAAAATTACTCTTTTATCTAGCTAATAATAAACATATAAATATAAAACAAATATAATATACATTATTATAACACGAACAAAAAATATTAAAAAATATTAGAGGTGGTCAAATTGTTCTATAGAACAAAACACCATACATGCCAATATTTTAATTTATTCCAGAGTATTTTTAGCCCGCCTTTTTTCCATGCCTCTTCTTAAAGAATTTTTTTTTTTTTTTCTTATTTTATGGAAGTTTTATATTGGGGAAACTTTTTCTATAAATAAAGTGTTGCGAAATAAAAGCGGGGCTAAAAATACTCCGGAATAAATTAAAATATTGACATCTGTGTAAAATACCCATAAAAAATTATTTTTAATCATCTCATTAAAGCACACTGAAAAAATTATATGTGGAAAAAGTAGCAATAAAAAACAGAGTTCTTTGTCAGAAAAAAAAAAAAAAAAAAAAAAAAAAAAAATCCATCTGAAAATTTTAACAGTGAAATGCTGCTAATTAACAGGGGGTCAATAAATTATCATAAAAAGCTAGAAAATTTAAAATTATTATTTTTTTAATTTAGATTTTTATGAATAATTATCATTTGTTTTTTAAAATAGTATTATTAATAGTGTGTTTCATGTAAAAATAAAATAAAAAGAAAAATAAAGAAAAGAATACAGACAATATTTCTCAAAATCCCGAAAAATTCTGATAATATTAAAAAAAAAAAAAAAAAAAAAAAAAAAAAAAAAAAGATAAGCCTGGAAGGGAAAAAAAAAAAAAAAAAAAATCACTAAACTGTTTTTTTTTTTTTTTTTTTTTTTATCCTGTAATACATATCTGGGGGAAAATCCCAAGATTTGGCAACTGTACTTTGCTTTTAAAAGTGCAAAAGTAAAACACTATTCCTCATTGCCCGAGAATTTTTGCGCAACATAAAAATAATAAATTTGCAGAAACAATGCATTATTAGTTGTAACATTTATATTTTAAATTACTTATTTTATTTAAATAAACAATATAATAAACTGTCCAAAGTAAAAAAAAAAAAAAAATCTGCCACAACAAACTAAGTTATTTCCACATTTTATTCTTT